>JACBFG010000036.1:364569-428236 GCA_013435955.1 Diaporthe sp. HANT25 | reverse complement strand
GGGGGGGGGGGGGGGGGGCAAAAACTAACAACTCACCCAGGGAATACGTAAAGATCACAAAAGACTTCACCCTCCGGGCAGCGGAAGCTTTCCAGACCCTCGGCACAGAAGAACAACCCTTCAACTTCGTCTACGTCTCAGGCGAGGGGTCGACCCTCGAACCGGGCCGCTTCACGCCCATCTTCGGGCGCGTCAAGGGCGAGACGGAGAAGGCCCTGGCCGAGATGCGGAAAGCCAATCCTAATTTCCACGCGTCCTCCATACGGCCCGCCTTCGTCGACGCAGCCCAGCACGACGCCATCAAGCCGTACATCCCCGCGCTGGGGCCGGCGAGGAATGTGATGCTGGCGGTGCTGGGCCCGCCGGTCAGGAGTTTCGTCAAGGGGAGCTGGAGCCCCACGCTGCCTCTGGGGCGCTTCATGACTGAGATGGCTATGGGGAGGTGGGATGGGGAGTTTAAGGCTGGTGGGCCGTCGATCGAGAAGATTGGGGAGTTTCCTATACTTGGGAATTCTGCGTTTAGGAGACTTGCTGGGCTTGATGGGGAGAAGAAGTGAGCGGAATAAGGTGCTTTATCAGCACTGTGTGATTATCTGGATGGCGCTGAAGTTGTGTTTGGCCACATATTCAGATGGCATTATTCCCCTCTCGGCATGTTTGATAGAAGTAGAAGCGCGTTGCTTGTTGTTATCCTTGTTATATGCATAAATTTTCAGAGGATAAAAAATCCACCTAATTAACAATTTACGTCCCGCTTGCCGATACATCAACGAGACAGGTTGACCTTGCCTACTACGATGCAGACTCTTCGCAGAGGAGATGATGAACCCGAATATAATGTATGGTATAAATGAATACGCCAAGCTATGAAGCCGTGTCCATGTCCGGTAAATGCCTGTCTCCTCCGTCATGCCTCGTGTACTGCTGGGTCAATCTGTACCAAGATTCCCATTCCCCCATCCCGAATTTGTGCAAATGTGCTCGCGATGCGAAGCGTGAATACCCAACACCATAGAAAATGCCATCCATATCAACTCTCCAACAACCAATGTCTCGCAGCACCACTTGCGACCCCGCGAGACCCCCGGCTACTTCCCAGCCCCCTTCAACAACCCCTTCAGCTCGCCAAACTTGACCGGCTTGACGAGGAACTTATTAATCCCCGCACTGAGCGCATCATCCTGCGCCTCAGCGCTCGCCAGCCCAGTCAGCGCAATGATAGTCGCAGCAGGCTTGACACCCCTCTCGACCTCGAGGGCACGAATCTTCCGCGTCGACGTCAGGCCATCCATGACCGGCATAGAGAGGTCCATAAGGATATGCGTGAACGGCTGGCCGGCAGGCAGACCACCACCACCATTCACGTGCCTCTCCGCTCCTCCTGCCGCCGCTGCAGATGCCACCCCGCAGGCCGCCTCGTACTTCTCCAGCGCTATCAGGCCGTTGCTCGCCGTCGCGTAGCTCAGGTTTTGCTTCTTCATGAACATGACCAGCAACTGGAGGTTGATGTCATTGTCATCGACGAGCAGGACGTGCGGACGGCCCGCCGCCGCGGCATTCGGGTGGTGGTCCGGCCCTCCGTTGACAGCCCCGTTCTGCTGCGGCAGGAGTCTATCTGGCGGCGCCGAGATCGATCGCGATGCCGCTCTGCTGTGGGAGTGCGTCATGTTCTGTGTTGCCGTCGCGGACGGCTGCTTGACCGTCGCGAGCGACTCGGAGGAGGCATCGCTGCCGTGGTCGGCGTTGCCCTCGCGACCTATCAGCACCCCTGGGCCCGGGCGCTGGGGAATCTGGGTTCCGTTTGTGGGCACAGTCTCAGATGTTGCCTGCGCTGTGGCCTCCGCCTCCTCGGCTATGCGTTCCTTCTCAGCCTCGCGGAGCATGTCCCTCTCGCGCCTGATGGCCTCTGGGTCTGACTCCTGCCGTCCGATCACGATGCGCTGCTTCTGCTCCGCGATCTGGTTCTCCTGGGCCTGCTTCTCCTCGCCAAACTTGTGCATGACGCTCGCGAACTTGCGGGGGCCGAGGGGCTGCGTGATAGGGACGGCCTGGATGCCCTTCTCCAGCAGCGGGCCGGCGATGGTGGCACGGAACTCCGATGCTTGTGCCGTGTTGCCACACAGGACGATCACGTGTTCCGGGCCTGTTGAGACTTCGTGGTTGCTATGCCATCTGAGAAGTGCGTCCGCTGACGTTGGTGGCAAAGGGAAGAGCATGTAGTCGCATGCAGGGGCGTCGGAACCGCTTTCGCTCGAACGCAGGCTCTCCTCGCTCCGTTTGGCGACCTGCATGCCGAACCACTCTTCAGAATTGCTCCGCAGGGTGTCCTCCAGGTGATCCAGACCCCTGTAGTCAGACTCGCCCAGCTCGATGCCAGCTTCTGTTGCAAGATCACCAGGGTCGACGATGCACATCCGGGAGTCCTTGGCGAAGTTCGTGTCGAAGGTGTCATGATCCGGAATCTTCTCGACCGCCGGTAGCGTCAACACCACGTCGACCTCGGTCCCGTGGTTCTGTGTGCTGCTCACGGAGATGGACCCATCGAGAGCATCCACGATCTGGCGGACAATACTGAGGCCCAGCCCCGTTCCTGACGCAAAGGGGTCTTCCTGGGAGAATGGGGAGAAGAGCCGCGTCCTCTGAAATTCCAGAGACATCCCCTTTCCAGAATCGACGAAACGTAGTCGTACCCTGGTGCTGGTTTCGGTCTCGGACTCAACCTGCAGTGATACTCCAACGAAGCCCGCATCTGTGTACTTCAGCGCGTTCCCTAGCAAGTTCATCACGATCCGGCGAAGCGCTCCAGGCTGCGTGCGCACGAACCAGTTCGGCCTTGGCTTGATGTCGAGGATAACAACGGGGTCGATCTCAGGAAGGGCTGGACTTTGGACTCCAAGCGAGATGCCGGAAGTTGTGATTGCCAGTCCTCCCCCAGATGCTTGGTGGTCATGTATCGTGCCGTGGTGCGTCCTCCTGAAGGCGTGCCCTGCCGTCACAGCGTCCACCACTTCCTCCACCAACGCGGCCAGGTCAAAGTCTGCGGTCAAGCCGACAATGCTACTCACTGTTTCCCGTCTATGCCCAGATTTGGGATAGTGACCGCGTTTCCTCGTGGAGTTGCCCTTGCGAAGCTTGTTGATTTTTGCGTAGTCGAGGACGTGGTCTATTGTGTCCAAGAGGGTCCTTCCGCAAGTTTCGATCGAGGTGAATAGTCCTGCTTGGTAGGCTGACACTGCGGTCTCGTGCAGAAATTCCACTGAACCAAGGATTCCATGCAAGGGAGATCTAGCTTTGATCAGTCTGGCTCAAAACTCGTCCACAATGGTGTGCCTTTTCTCACCTAAGCTCATGGCTAATCGAAGCGATGAAGGTCGTCTTGGCCAGATCGCTCTTTTGTGCCTTTGCTCTCGATATCTCACTCATTATGCTGTTACCAAAAGCCTTGAGATACGGAAGCTCGTTATCGGGGTTCATGAGGCGACCAGCTGTCGAGGTCCAAATAAAGCCACCCGCCATGTATTTTCCCTCCGTGAAGTCCCATAGAGGCAAGAAGATGAGTGACCTGATACCGGGGAGGACCTTGAGCAACTCGCTGGGGATGAAACGCTCCTTCTTGTTGCGCCCTGGGTTTTCAGTTCGCGCTGCTGCAAAATCCACACTAGGGTCAACCGTGGCCGGCCGAGGCTTGTCTTCTGCGGATAGCTCGTCGCCTGAACTGATCCCGCTGCCGGTATCTGTGAAGCTGAAGAACTTCCCGTGTGGAAAGTTCTTCAGATACCGTTCCATGTTGTCTTCTGGGAACAGGAAATCCTTGGCTTCCAGCCTTCCGTACTGCTCATGCTGAGAGACCGACAGACCCATAACCTCGCAAGTCGGAGACCTTCGTTTCCCGCGTAGATCATCCACAGACTCGCCTGAATCCATCCGGCGGTTGCGTGGCCGCCGAGGAAGCGTCGAGTCGCTCTGACGGTCGCTGCCTGACGTGATGCCCGAGGAGGCATCGGCGTGGTCCGTGGGTGCTCGACCCAGACCCTGAAATGTCCGGGATGATGTATTGAAGAATACTACACCATCGGCTCCCGTGGAATTTCGTATGATGTGCGTAGCGCGCTGCAAGATCCTGCTGGGGTCGCCGTCACTGTTGCTTTTGCTGGAAGCTTTGGTTGACTCTTTTGGCGATGAGGGATCCGCCGGTTTTACGTCCTTGGCGCCAGAAGCAGTGAGTTCGTCGAGATCATCCAGCATCTTCTTGGCATTCTGCGTCTGCTTGCGCATGACGGCTGATATGACAGGCGAGGCCTTCTGGTCTTCCGTGGAGGTGTTGATGGGCATAGTCGTGGTCGAAGTATTCACGATTTCGGGTTCGTCTCCGACTGGGATACCCTCGATGAAGTCAGCGAGGCCCCTCACCATTCTCGAGCCGTTCATCAGTGCGTCGCGGTCTTTTGCGAGCTCTAAATGCTCCATGACGGTGGCGGCGACATCCTCCATGAAGGTCAGCTCGTCGACAGTCAAACCAAACCGCGGCTCCTCGTTCGATACTGCGTAAACCCCAATCCTGTGGCCGGCCTTCGTCTTGATCGGGACCCCAGCGTAGAAAAGCACTCCGGGCTTCCCAGTAACGTATTCACGGTCTTTGAATCGGTCATCCAGGCGCATATCAGGCACGACGAGCGCCTCGGTCGTGTAAGTACGGCCATCGGCATCCGTGGCCGTGTACCTTGATTTGAAGCTGTGGTGACATACTGCGTCATTCCTCTTGAGAATGGTGTTTCCTAGCCAGACCTCATCGCCAGGCGAGTGCCGCTGATCAGACAGTAGCGACAGTGTGCGCGTTGCCTCAGTGAGGATATACTGCTGGGTGCTGTCAATCAGAGAGACCATGGCGCGCCGGACGCCAAGGCGTAGAGCAGCCAGCTGTGCGAAGGCAGTAATGGCCTTGTCGCCGGACACCCTGGGCTTGTAGCCCTCGTAGGTGAGGCCCCATGAATCCTGACCGCGATCATCATCCTTGACGTCTACCAGGGAGTTCTGTGCATCCTTCCATGGCTTGTAGTACCTTCGTGGAGACGTATGTTAGTGAGAGCCGCGGGACGATAGCCGCAAATGGAAGCAGCAGAAGACAGAGAGGTGGATGAGCTTGCCTGTGTAGGTCGCGCTCTCGCGCCGCTTCAGGACGCATCGGACGGTAGCCCTCGGCCTGCTATCCAGGAACGGACGGGGCTCCTAAGGGAATGGTGATAGAAAGGTTGGGCGGGTGGCTTCTGCGCGTGCGAGCGGGAAAACCGGGGATTGTGAGTCGGGTGCACCGTTAAGTCTTCATTACCATCCCGGAAGATTCTGCAGCCACAAGACGGGGACATGACTTGGAGGACTGCGAACGAATAATTCCCATGCGTGTCTCGAATGTCTGCCCCGGCTCACCGTTCCACAATGGGGAGGGCTCCCCCGCGGGCGAATCTGGACATCAGCAAGCGCCCCAGCGTTTCCACTAGCACTAACCCTAGTGGGCGATTGCATACTATATTTCCGATCTAAAGCTGAGCCATACAGGGCCCGGGTCGTTTCGATAATGGGCCTAGAACTTCCGGTACCGTGGCAGCTGCTGGGCCCACTTCCAAGATTTTCGTGGCACGCGGATCTCAGCCATTGGAACTGACAGCTCCCAGAGCGGATCCCTCTGCGTTGGAAGGGTTAGGTGTGTGGCCAGAGCCAGCCAGAGCCAGAATAACAATGGGCACTTCGGACATGACATGCCTGTCCGAGCCGACTCCGGGCTGCCGAGGTATCCTCCTGTCTGGGCCTGGCTTGGTGTCCGACACCTCAACCAAGCACCCAGCGGCCACTCAGCCTGTGGCAACCGCAGCCTGGCTTTTCCGGGTCGATACGGTCTGTGCCGGATCAACACCAACGCTAGATGTTCTAGACCTCTTTGGTGTGCGAACTTTGGTATTCATCAACACAGACCGCGCCTCTTAACACACCTTTTCTTTGCATAAACTTGTATTGTTTCACATGCAAAAATATCACCGAGTCCACATGGAATGGCTTGCATGTCATATATGCCTCCGTGAGAGCCACCTAGCAATACTTACGCCGTCAACCGCTAAATCAACACTACATACACGTTCAAGCAGCCCACACACAAGGGTTAGGAGTATCAAAATTTGTAGATAGAACCACAACTTAATGGAGCCACTCAAGCATAAGCCATCGTCATTCTGACGACCAGACGCGCAATTACTACGTGTTTGATCAAGCCACTTGGGCAGAAGATGCAATAAAGCTAGGTAATTTTGTGCAAACAATTGGATGTCTTGGGACTGTAGTCATATACTACCTTGAGCGGCCCGCCGGTTCTCAATTGAGTCTGACAAGCTTGAGGGGCATTTTAAAAAGCGCATTGTGAATCCTACAGAGTCATTAATCTGTGACATGCGGTGCTCAAAGAATTTTTAGAATCTCAACTCATTCGCAAAGTTTCTCAGTTATACCAACTCCGCGCAGAAGCATCAACACGATATCACTATGCGTATAAGTGACGGCGATGTGCAGTACACGATGATCCGTTTACGTCCATACACTCAATGTCTCGTGACTGGTGTGTGACTACCTGCAGTCACACCTCGAAAAGTTCAGAGTAAACTTGGAATCTATGATCTGCTTCGAAGAGACCTGGACTGCTTTGTTGAGTAGTCAAGCAGTCTCCTTGTGACTGTCAGTTGGTATGCCTGCCGGCCTAATAACTCGTATTCCGGACATCTCAATGGGTGTTTGGTAAAGCTCAAGGGCTTACAGCAACTCAGTGTGCTTTGCAAATAATTGAAGAAGGAGCCCCATACCTGTCCATTTATTCTGGCGTACAACTCGCTTCGATGGGTTTGAAACAATCTATTTAAGACGGTCTTTGGTGTTACTTGATGTCACTGTGGAAAACTCAGAGGGTGACGAGAATCATGTTGTTTGCAGCTGACAGCATCAGGAATCCAGCATGGGTAGCGATCCCCCGCACGCACTGAGGGCACTTCCAAGACGCCCATGCGTCAGGCAGCCTTCGCACCCTTCATGTGTCATTGAATATGTTGGCATGATGGATTAAGTGCAATCCTGAACTCTGACACGAAAGAATCAAGAGATGGTCACTCCATCGCCAGGGCCGAGCAATCAAAAAGAGCACAATATTGCGCCATGCAGGCGAAAACTGGGGCGGGCATGCAGGCACAGGCGCGATAAATGAGATCAATCAACCACGGGCCTTGCGGCCAAGTCGCCAAGTCGAGCGGAGAAGCAACGAGCTTCCGCTTCGAGATAAGAGGTATCTTAACAATTTTGCATCCTTCGCCGGCGGTCCACACCCGCACGCGCTCATGATTTGTCCGCCGCGGTGGTGTCTACGCGTGGGCCAAGAGCGTGCATGCGTCCCATGGTGATATTATCTGCACCCAACCCGCCCAGATGGTACGTGACTGATTGGAGAAGGTGACATCGACTGTGGCACCCACACACAGGGGCGTGGGAATGTATAAATTAACAGATGTCGTCGTCACTCAGAAGAATGTCGCCTATGAGGACGGTTCTTGCTTCACCCTCGCCGTGCCTGTCCCTCGTTTCAGTCGCTATGAAGGGCTTCACCCTCCTTTCTCTGGTCCTGTCGGTCTCGACCGTACAGGCTGTGAGTCCGCCCCGCGGTACTGGCTTCCCTAAGACGAATGGCACTCGTCTCCTCTCGTTCAATGAGACCGTGCCGAGTACTCGCCTTTCGCCCAGATCTGTGTCTCTCGCCTGGGTCGAAGGCGAGACCGATGGGAGCTATATCTCCTCCGGTAGCGATGGGTCCCTCATCATCTCTAATGCGATGACCGGCGAAAATTCAACCTTCGTGTCCGCTGAGCAGGTGCCGGCCGACAGCTACGACTACTGGATCAGTAGTGATTCCAACAGGGTCCTCTGGGCCACCAACTACACGAAGCAGTACCGTCATTCGTACTTTGCCGACTACTTCGTCCTTGATGTCCAAAGTGGCGAGCTCACACCGCTTGTCGAGGACCAAGTTGGCGATCTCCAGTACGCCGAGTGGAGTCCCACCGGTGATCGGGTGGCTTTCGTCCGCGGTAATGACCTTTACATCTGGACAGACGGCGAGGCGACGAGAATCACCAACGACGGAGGCCCTGACACGTTCAATGCCGTGCCTGATTGGGTCTATGAGGAGGAGATTCTGGGAGACCGCTATTCACTTTGGTGGAGCCCTGACGGGACCAAGATCGCCTACCTGAGCTTCAACGAGACCGGAGTTGGCACCTTTACTGTGCCCTACTACGCTGCGAATACTGAATATGGGCCGTCTTACCCGCGGGAGCTCGAAATTCGATATCCCAAGGTTGGCACGAAGAATCCGACGGTTTTGTTCAACCTGCTTGTTGTGGACACATCGAGCGTCACGAACATCCCCATCGACGCCTTCGATGCCGACGACCTGATTATCGGTGAAGTCGCGTGGGTCACTGAAGACAGCTCCAATGTTCTCTTCCGCGCGTACAACCGCGTCCAGGATGCTGAGAAGGTGGTTAACGTCAATGCTCAGGATACCACGAGCTCTGTGGTCCGAGAGCGCACTGAGACCACGGGCTGGCTCGACAACAACCTTGCTATCCAGTATATCGGCGCTCTGGGTGGAAATGGAAGCACGAACGGAACGAATCCAACCGACGCGAGCTATTATCTCGACCTCTCTGATGAGTCGGGGTGGGCACACATCTACCTCTTCCCCGTTAGCGGAGGATCTCCTATTGCTCTCACGTCAGGCGAATGGGAGGTCCGCTCGATCCTCAAGGTTGACAGCACCCGCGGTCTGGTGTACTACACTTCGACGGAGCGTCACTCGACCGAGTCGCATCTGTATGTTGTGAATTACCGCACAGGTTCCAAACGAGCCCTTGTGGACGACAGCATACCTGGCTACTGGTCAGCTTCCTTCTCAACCGGAGGGTCGTACTATCAGCTTTCCTACCAGGGACCAGACGTTCCATACCAGGAGCTGTACGGCATCAACGGCACGACACCCCTTCGTACACTTGAGGACAACGCAGCGTTCATCACGCAAATCAACGAGTACCGCCTCCCATCGATCACATGGTTCGAGCTCGACCACCCGGACGGCTCCAAGCTGAACGTCCTGCAGCGTCTGCCGGCCAACTACGACCCCAGCAAGAAGTACCCGGTGCTGTTCAACCCATACGGAGGCCCAGGCGCCCAGAACGTCAACAAGGCATGGAAAGCACTAAACTGGAACGCATACGTCTCATCCGATCCAGAACTCGAGTACATCCAATGGGTCGTCGACAACCGCGGCACGGGTTACAAGGGCCGTGCATTCAGGGCCCAGGTGACAGGCCACCTCGGTGATCTCGAGGCGCAGGACCAGGTCTGGGCCGCGCAGCAGATCGTCGAGCAACTGCCGTCCGCTGACGCAGACCACATTGCCCACTGGGGCTGGTCGTACGGCGGGTACCTCACCTCCAAGGTGGTCGAATTGGACAGCGGGGTCTTCTCGCTGGGGCTGATCACGGCACCCGTCACGGACTGGCGGTTCTACGACTCTATGTACACGGAGCGCTACATGAAGACCCCGGAGCTGAATGCGGCTGGGTACAACGCCTCTGCGGTGCGCAAGACTGAGGGCTTCAAGAACATCGTTGGCGGCTTCCAGATTACGCACGGCGTTGGTGACGATAATGTGCACTTCCAGAATACCGCTGTGTTGACTAATCATCTGATGGGACAGGGAGTCAGCCCAGAGAAGTTTGACTCGGTCTTCTTCAGCGACTCCGATCACAACATTAGGTACAATGGCGATGGAGTCTTCCTGTACAAGACGCTGACGAAGAGGCTCTGGGAAGAGAAGAACCGTGTTCCGGGTCAGGCCGCGGAGATTCACCAATGGAGCAGGAGAAAGGAGGGAGTGTCAGAAGTGACACTCAAGGCATAATTTCAACAATTCTCTGCATATATCTCAAAACATCGATTTTCCCACGAATTGGGTTGATATTACAAGACTGTGCAATGGCCTGTAAAGGTGACAAGCACGTCAATATATGCATGAGTATGTCCGTGTCGATCTCGTGCGTACCACCTTACAGTATACCACGAATATTAGATGACGGGTCATTCGTGTGTTGCTATTTATTTACCACATCAAAGAAGCGTTCTATCATTAGTTGGCAAGGTACTGGGCTCAATTTCCCATCAGCCAGACAGCCCGTGCTGGTACATTGGGACACGGTGCAAGCGTGCGAGGCGATGAAAGAGTAAAGTTGCCGGTAGGTCTTCGGTGTGAGCTTTCTGGTAACTCATTTTGACCTAAGTTGCCGAGAATAGAGGTTTGTTGCGTGCACCGTGGTATAAAATCGCAAGGCTTTCATCGCTTGGGAGTCTGGGGTAAAGAAAATACATGAGGCGCATGAATGAATCTGTTTCGCCTGGACTTTCGGTCACGGCATCTCGTCTAACACAGCTTGGGTCATGGGATGAAGAGATGGGCTCCACCTCAATCTCAAATCGCAACGCCGTGCCTGGAAATGAAGCTTTTCAGATGAGCTGAGGCTGTATTGCAGACCCAAATTCAGTAAATTTCTCGGTCGAGCTCACCACAACTTGAGCGACCAGATGATTTGAGCATGCTTTCGGTACACGATCGACACCGAAGCATGCCTATGAACGATAACATCGTTCATACCATAGAAACATCGAGACACGTTCTGAAACTCTCTATTCAACACTACAGAAATTTGCAGCTCTTCCAAGATTTGGTCGACACCAAGGCAAGTGTAGCTGGAGGATGATCAAAGTCTGACATTAGTAGTAGTCACGAGCGATAAATCAAGCACTCATAAAACATGCATTATAATAATTCAATTTGACCAAAAATGAAAGCTTTTCTCTCGAGGTCTCGATTCTGAGACCAATTAGGTTTGCGTCTGATCTAAGCACAAAGCAGGCCAAGTGAAACGGGTTCGGCCGCGTGCAAGAGATCGGGCGATATCTTGAAACCCCCCGGACGGATCATTAGCCGAGTTTCGAGTCGACAGCACTAAATTACACAACATGAGGCATCGTGCCTTGCCTTTCGTTCTCGCAAGCTCGCGTTGACGGTACAACAAAGGTGGTGATCTGTATTAGTCTGAGTACAGCATCAACGCAATGCTCAGGGACATCTTCATCCTCTCCGTCGGTAAGCTCCAGAGCATGTGCACAAGCTTCTCATGTTGAGATTGCTGACACGTGAAAACCTGCAGCCGCGGCGGTAGCCTCGGCGCTGCCTCGTGGGATCACGGTGCTACCGGGCGGCACTGCGGACACCGTCACCCCACTGACAGCACTCTCGTCGTCCGGTGGCGGTGTGTCCGCACGACAAGCCCCAGCACCAGCACCGGTCCCGGCCGCAGCCGTGCCATTGAGGATAATGTCCCTCGGCGCGTCAGTCACGTTCGGCACCGGGTCGTCGACGGGGAACAGCTACCGCAAGGACCTCCGGGACCAGCTCGTCGCCGCGGGCCAGACCGTCAACTTCGTGGGCGAGTTCCAGAACGGGAACTTCACCAACAGGGCGGTGGAGGCGACCCCGGGCTTCGTCATCAGCCAGATCGCCAACTCCTCGAGCGCGACCGTGCCCAAGTTCCTGCCCAACCTGGTCCTCCTCGACGCGGGCACAAACAACTGCAACGCCGGGGGTACCGTCCCCGACGCGGGCGCCAACGTCTCGTCTCTGATCAACAGCATCTACGCCCAGAGCCCCGGGTCAACGGTCATACTGACCAATGTCCTCGTGAACAAGGTGCCCGCGCAGGAGGCCTGCCGCGTGGACGTGAACAACCAGTACAACGCGCTCGCTGCGCAGCTGACCGCCCAGGGTGCCAAGTTTCTGATGGTGGACATGAGGAGCCCGGAAGGGCCGACCACCAACGACCTGGCTGACACGAGGCATCCGAATGACGTTGGCTATCAGAAGATGGCTAATGTCTGGATGCAGGGCATCCAGCAGGCGATCACGAAGGGCTTCATCACGCCGGCGGCGGAGAACGGCATTCCTGCTGACGGCGGTGCTTAGCTGTGGTGCGGGTCGTTCTCGGGTCTATTGTGTAGATACGGTAATTTAGGGAGGATTCATTCGTACATACATGACTTTGATAGTCAAAACAAAGCGAGTCGAGTATTTACACGCCTGCCAACTGCTCTCGGAATGGGACATCGATCCTTGTGAAATCTTTACGGCACCATGGGAATGTCCTGAGCATTCTCTGACCGCGGAATTCAGAGACAGGTATGTGTGGTCATTTCAAGTAAAGCGAGTAAGAGGTTGTGGGATCCTTCAAGGCCCGCGAAGGACACTGCCATTGTCATGCTATAATTAATTCATGACAAATTGGATTACTGCAGTATAGGGGCGTCCACCTGGATGTCTAATTTAAAGCCGCACCAGTCCGCCCAGAGCATCAACTTCGGCCTCGAGATTCACAACCATCTACCAAACATAGCGGCGGAGTGAGAGTTGCATCACTTGAAAGCTGACAGCACATGATATTCGGCAAGTGGTGATGCCAAGCAGTCTTATTTCCCTACATGGCCAAAATAATCGGACCAGTCAGGCGTGTCAAAGACTGAGAGAGGCATCTGTCGAAACGATGTGCCCGACACAGTCAACAATGCAAGTCGAATCAGAACATACATCGGTGCCGCCCACACCTGGGACCAGTGTTTCGACCGGCATCTGTCTCCGTAGAAAAGTATGACCAGACCGATAGGCAGCATGGCCATCGAGCAGCTTCGCCAAAGCCAAGCTTCCGCGACAGATGGGAATGGATAGTTCCATTCCGCGATGTGCATGGCCGCCAACAAGGACAGCATGATGCACACTATGACCATCATGAACCCGTCTGAGCCAGTGACCGGGCTACTGGATCTGATGCTGCTGCTGCTGCCGCCGCTGCCGTCCCGGTCCACGGAATAACCAGACTCGACGGCGGCAAACACACCATCGTCCACAGCGTCGAGGTCGATCTCGAAAGGATCCTCGATATCCTGTGGACACTGCAGCCAAGCCATGCTCGCGACTAGCCCGCAGAACGTGTAAGCTATCGTCATGTCCTCCAGGGGCGTGACCGGGTACCCTTCCGCTAGCCGGGAGACGATGTTGGCGCAGAACCATAGCGCCTGGCCGCCAGCCAGTATCTTCTCGAACCAGCTCTTCTTGCTCCTCTTGTCGATGAGGTCTCCGCTGGGGAGCATCTCCATCAGGATCCCACTGCTGCCATGTGCACCATACTTCTTCTCAGTGTACTGCTGCTGCTGCTCGGCGAGCTCCACCAGCCTCGTCGGCGTGAGGACGTCCCCACCGCCTATTCCCCTGACGCCCCTCTTCACGACCAGGAAGGACTGTTTCAGCGTCCAGGACTCCCAACCCGGGAGAACACGGAGCCGTTTCTGCAGCCGTCTGGCCTTGATGAGTTGGTCGATCGCGCTCGCTGGCATGGACTCGGGGACGAAAAAGACGAAGATGCTCCACAGGCCGCGGCCCATTGACTTGTGAGAGTCCAGGTGGATTGCAGTCCAAATGACGAACATGATTGTCGGTAGGCAGGCCCAGATGACGCCGAGCGTGCCTCGACCGCAGTTGGGCTCGGGGACAAATCCGGCGGTTTCCATGGCTATTGGAGAACTAAGAGTTCAGAAAATGTATTCCGCGATCCAAAGAGTTGAAATACGTCGGTATATAATTTCCTTCTCGTAGAAATGGGGATGATGCCGTGCAGCTGGCCTCAGAGGTAGAGTCTAGTAACTCAAGAACATATCTCTTGACACCGACATCTTCCCAACACAGGACCAGTGCACAATTTATATATTACCACATCTCCAGACTACAGATCTGAGTTTTTCTAAGGCGTGCAAATGCAACATCCTCCCAACCTCTTAATGCAAGTGGCATCAGCTGCGTGGAATGCAAACTGGTTGGTAGAATCCTACGGGACTTGCGACCCCAACGGCTGGGGGCCAGATCGTCAGCAGCACAGCTAGATGGGGAAGGTGGTCTTTCAGCTTGTATGCAATTCAATAAAGTTCCGAGGTGACAGCGGATACAAAATACCACTGTCAGAGTTGTATTGTTCACTCGGGGCGAGCGAAATAAGGCTTTCATAACTGCCGAGGGCGCAGATCGATATCATGTAAGGTAGCCCGGCCAGTCAGCGTCGTTCAGCTGATAAAAATTGGTGCTGCAAGTTTTACGAATACGCCTTGCTCAGCCCCCAACTCCAGCTCGACGACCATTCACAATTTGATATATGGTCGTCTTTGGAGGCACGTAATGGGCTATCTGTTTTTCTACCATCCGCCCGGCCAGTCGATCAAATCATTGACGTGGCTCCATAGTAACGTCGAAGCGGCATATTTGATCTGTCATCGGCAATTGATTCACACAGAAATACACATCAGGCCTCGACTAATGCACTTTACGATCCAGCCTTTGTATCTTTGTACTTAGGTATACGAGCAAAGCACTCAAGGCTACCATCAAGACTGTCAGATTGGTGTAACAACGGCAGGAGCTCCGCGCGGGTCCGAGCCATTATCTCCGCTACTGGGTCCGAGAGATTTCGAACTGAGACAGGCCATGTTTGTTGGACTTGGCCGGTAACATCGAAATGTTGGAAGGTCTATAAGTGATTCCTGTGGCAACGCGGCAGGCACAGACCTACTTTCGCTTCTCAACAGAAATTGAACAGCGTTCACGAGCACTGCCTGGCGATGGTTCTTTGCAGCCTACCTGGGTCCAATCCGATTTCGGACAACCGGACCCAAGAAACAGGAATATGCCTGGGACGTACGATCAATCGAGGACTATTTCTGAATGCAGGAAGTATTGTGCTCAGATCAGATGTTCAGATCAGACGAAGATCAAAAAATGATTCCATTCCGGCTTGCTCCTTGTTCCAACGATGTCCGTTCACCATTGCTGAATGTCACCTCCTGAAGCCGCACGACATTTGCGACCTCGGTGGTGAAAGGTCGCCCATCAGCCCACAGACGCTTCACGAATCTTGGCCGGTGGTAAAGGACTGAGTGAATTTGCAGTCGGCCAGGGTCAGTCTCAGGAGGGCGTCGGCCAAGATTGACTAGGGTGCACGTAAGTCTCATCTTGGCTGTGTCAGTAAAGGCGCACGGAAGAGGTTCTATGGGCCAATGCAGCCTTAATCGAGGCTAAGCGCCGAGATGAGGAGCACCTTGCTTTTAGGCTTTTGTAAAAAAAATTTAGTCGCCGGCCTACTACTTCTTTTTCTCAGACGGATGAGGAAGTTTTTGAAAAGGCGGCTCTTCATCGGAATAAAATGCACAACTCGCAAGAACGTCAACATTGAGAAGGTAGATGGCAGTGGCGAAGGTGATGGCCGTAAAACTGGGTTCGGGGCATCCTTGTGTCTTGAGGAGATTCTCGTGCAGAGCTTGTCTGGGCAAAAGGGAGGCCTGGGAGCTTTGTGTTGTTTACATTCCCAGAGATGGATCTGCGAGGTTGGTTCGGCGGTGTTGGCCCACATCCCGACGAAAAACGGGCAACCCACATGTATCAGATCAACGGTGGACCCCAGCAAATCGAGAGAAAGGTCCATGTGGCATATCTTGGCACAAAATGTCCTAGAGGACAAAATGCCACCGGCCAACTGACGTCAAGCACTGAAACGACAGCGTGCTTCTTTCCCGCATGGTGAAGCAGCTCGACGTCGTGGACTCGCTTTCGGTCGGTCTTCCCCGGCTGGCCAGTGCCATTCTGCTGGTTTTTTTTTTTCTTTGCGTGTTCTGGGGCAGGGACCAAAGATTCTGTGTCAAGGTTTTGTCGATGCTTTTTTGTGCAACTCAATCACATCAGAATCTTGCCGCTCGTTACGCTATCCCGGTCGTGACGCTTATACATTTTCCCGCTTGGAACACGTGCTGTGGGTGAAGAGCCCCTTATTTTGTGTGCAAGACTCCTGTGACATAGAAACTGGACCAACCATGTGGTCGGAAAAGCCGCAGCTGCTAGTGCACTAGACTTTGTTCTGCACCAGTCGTGGGGGAATACCGTTGTATCTGTGCGTCTTGCATGAGCTTGGCAGCTTGCGTGGCAGCTCCATTTGGACGTCTGGAACTTGTTAGACTATATCCACTCTCTGAGCTCCACTAATGTTCCATCGACGATCAGATTAGCCGCCTTCGTACATCATTGATTAGTATGGCCCCTTTCAGCACTGTTCTCCGTTCAAACTTGAAGAAAATGTGGTTAAGCTATGATCGCCTACCGAAGTACGAGCCCATTAAGGCCGTGGACTCACATTTTGGTACTATAGTTCCAATGCCTTATTGACTGTTTGTCACTAGAGGTCCTCGTTTCGATTTCTGGTGACACTGTCATCTCGGCTTCGCAATCGCAATCATCACATGTTAGATGAAGAATACCAGCTTCAGCAGAGCATGTATCGAGGATTCATCAGATGGTCACTTTTTCGGACGAGACTCCACCCGGACTCGCTATATCTTTCCCCAATCTTGGCGAGCTCAACACCATAACCCTAAGCGAATAGTGTCATCCCACTACTCCTTTCTACTCAGTACGTAAAGAGAACACCTAGTGATACATGATCTTCGAATAGTGAGATCAGGCAACCCATGCAATAGGACAGGCTACCGCACAGACTGCCTTGGCAATGTTTGGACGAGGAACAGGTGTGGGGCCGAGAAGGGCAACCTCTAAAGTCTAGAGCCTTTGCCAGCACCTGTCAACATTCTGACAGTGCCCATCGGAAGCGAAGGCAAACGTCGGGTAATTGTAACAAATAAAAATCCTTGAATGTGCCACAGCGTCAAATTGGCGCCCAGAAGCATCAGATCTGGACATCCCTCTGCAGCCCTGCCAAGCATGTTGTCTTGACTTCACGGAAGCATGGCATGAGCGGTTGGCACTTGCCAGGAAAGGGGCCGACTCGGCAATACCATGCGAGATCAGTTGCATAGACGGACACGGCGGCTTGGGGTTCTGCTAATATTGGATGCAGTGTCGTAGATCCTGATCGTTCGTACCTAATCAGATTGACCGGGAAATCGCCATGATCCCAGGTCTACCAGGGTGATCAGTATCCGATCATAAGCTGCGTGCTATTCGTCCGAGGGCGATCCATGTGGCGGCAGCCAGACTGTAGTAGTAGTATCCACCCCTTCTCATCACACCTCCCAATGCGGTATGGACCCCTATGGTAATCGGCGCGACGACGAGATGACACAAAAGCCTGTCACTCGGGATGAAGCTTAAACCGGAAGATTTAGCCTCTTCCATGCTGCACCAATGGACACGTTGGAATGACGCCAGAACACACCATCTCGAGCGCGGCGCACCTCGTCAAGCACCTGCAAGCACCCACTGGCCCCCAAAATTTTCCTAGCGAGAGCCACTGCGTTGCATGGGAGAAACCCGCTGTGGGCCGTCGACCGAGCAAAATGATGGGTACCCAGGTATACAACACGCCTATATCCCACATTCCGAGGCTCGGCCCGCCATATGTGGTTTCAGACGACAGGAGAACACTGACAGGGCCTATCCCACGGCGCTTGGCACAAATAGGTGGATATGTCTGCTTCAGAACACACGGGGAAGCTTCTTGGCAGTACCTATCATGCAAGACACCTTTTCGTCGAAACTGCCATGATCTGCACGTCACAAAGAAGGGGGCTCGATGAGATGGCAGAACCTGCTGCACCCTCCAATGGGAAACACTTCCAAGTATAGAATTGGACCCAAAGAGAGGGGCCCATCTCACCCCGACGGGCCACCCTGAACCTGGCCGATGAACAGCGGATGGTCGCCGCGGTGGGGACGTTTCGTTCCCTGGCTGACTCTGCTTCAGCCACCGATGGGCAAGCGACGTGCTGGCTGGGCGGCGTTATGTGCAAAGTGACGAGGTCTATGCTTCTTGGGCCCCGTCTGGGGGGCGAGCTGGAGTGAGGTAAATAGTAGGCCTTGTTTGCTCCCGCCGACGCATGACAGCCTCGTCAAGCAGTTGTTCTCGTTCTCGTTCAGTCACTCTATCTTCTTCATTGTAGTTTATACCCGCGCTGGCGTTGTTTATGTTCTGTCATTAGCCCCGGCGGCTTCATACGGCCTTACAAAGTTTTTAATACCCCCTCCCTTACAGACTACGAAGAAACAAATTACGCAAAATGTCAGAGCGATCTTGCCCAGTATCAAAATCGGTGGCCGGACGGTGTCCGGCATCAGGCGCTCGGGCGAGCAGGAGCAGCAGCAGAGTCGGACCAAGGGGATGCTCATTCTCAGGATACTGCCAGCCTGGAGACCTGCGGACAGCCTTTGAGATCCCAGCAGGCGTCGACTCAGAAGAATGGCTCAGGGGAAGGTAAGCTTAGTATCACACATGGTTCACATTCAGAGGGGAAATGAGTGTACTAATACACCCACTCCACCACACAGAGACCGCAAGGCCATCAACGCCCTGCTCTTCCCGGATGCACAAGCCCAGGACCTGAACAGGTTCTCCAAAGAGACCATCGACACGCTCCCACCGAGCGAGAAGGACATCCTGGCAGCAGCCCTCGGCGCACCAGCACGTCAGGTCATCATCCGAGCCGAGGAGGTCGGCCCCAAGTCCGGATGGCGGGATGGTTTCCTAACAGCAGAGTACGGCTTCGTCCCTCCTGACTCACTCGACTCCTCCGTGGCAGCACTAGCCAACTCGCCGGGAAGGGTATGGTCAGATTTGTGCGAGCGGATGCCAGGATGCGTTGCCCGAGGACGAGTGCGGGATTCCTGCGCAGCCATGCCCATCGTGGAGGCCACAGAGGACGTCATTCCGGACAGCGCACTATGGGCTGCACTGGTGGCTCTAGGAATGCTATGCTCGATCTGCCGGTACGAGGATAAGCACGACGGCCACGAAGGCGTCACCCTCAGCAGCTCGAACAAGCCCAAGTGCGAGCTCAGCGACGACGTCGTCGAGGAGGTAAAGGGCCTGCCCCGTAGCATCGGCCTCCCCTACTTCCAGGTCTCGAAGCGCATGGGCCGCCCCATCCCCCACCTGACCTTCGTCGACCAGTCGAGCTACAACGTCAAGATCCGCGACCACAACTCGACGCACCCGTACGTGGCCCGCTTCGACAACATGGACATGCGGTGGCCCATGTTCGGCGACCAGGCCGAGATGGCCTTCCTCAAGGGCGTGGCCGACACCTCTGCCAGCTTTCAGCACGGGCCCGACGCCATCGCCGCGTGCCAGGAGTGCGTCATGAACCGGGACGTCGAGGGCCTGCTGAGGGAGATGATCAGGCTCAAGGAGATCCTCGAGATGATGCCCAACGCCTTCCACACCATCAGCCCCAACCCCATGTCTGGCGACAACTACGTCCCCGCCAATGAGTGGGTGCGTTGGGCCAAGTTCTCGGCGCCGCTTTCGAAGCGGTGCCCTGCCTCGAGCGGGCTGCAGTTCCCGCCTTACCTCCTGATGGATGCCTTCCTCGGCCGCAAGAAGTACGACTCGTTCCTGGGCGCGGAGGGAATCCATCTCCGAGCCTGGGAGCCCTCTAACCTCCGTGCGTTCATCGCCGCCGTCGAGGGTTACTACTCCGTCCCCGAGTTCGTCATGAAGTCAGGAGACCCAAGGCTGATGGGTGTGCTGGACGGTATCGTGGAGGCCTACACCGGCGAGAGGGGCTTCATGGGCGTGCACAGGTACAAGGTCTTCGGCATCCTCGAGGTCGCGGGCAAGACGGGCCGCACAGAGACGAACGGCGCGTCGGGGGCCGCAGACGCAGGCCGGCCGTGGGAGGAGACGCACAAGCAGTTCTCCGAGGCCATGAAGGAGCGCCTGGAGCCGTACCGCACCGACGTCTCGGTCGAGCCGCACCAGATGCGCGGCAGCTTCGCCGAGTGCAGGTACAAGGCTAGGATACTGGGGAGGTCGTTTGTCGACAACGACCTCGACCGGGCCATCGCGATGGTGACGCTGGATATCCAGGACACGGGGATCACGTTCCAGCCTGGAGATCGCTTGGCAGTGATGCCGCTCAACAGCTGGGAGGAGTGTGCTAAGGTCGCTGCCTCGCTCGGTCTGGATGAGATGCTCAACGTCCAGGTGCCAGTAAATAAATGCTGGGCTCGATTTGCAGACCATCTGGGATCCGTATCAAGAACCCCTCGAGGGCCGATCACGGTGCAGGACATCCTCCGAAGAGGCCACCTCGCGCCCCTTACTCAGGACCTCGTCCTAAGGATCCACTCCATGCTGAGAGCATCCTCCAACACCGCCCTGCAGGTCCTGGCCACAGACGAATGGCCCGTCCGCGGGTCCCTGGGAGACCTGCTCCAGTCCGCAGTGCAGGACACGCCACAGGCAGTCTGGGACTCGGCCTTCAACCTGCAGGACCTGTCGTGGCTGTGTGAGCTGGTGCCGGTTGAGGTGCCGCGCACATACTCCATCTCAAGCTTCCCCGACGAGCTGCTGCCCAGCACCGTTGACCTGAGCGTCTCAAGGTCGGAGTACCAGCTCAGCTCCACCTTTGCTGGGGATGCTCGGATCACGAGGTCTGGTGTCAGCAGTGGCTTTCTGAACCCCATCGTCGCCTCTAATGATGAGATGATCCCGATCGAGGAGGACATCCTGATCGGCGTGTCCCGCCCGCAGGCGTTCCAGCTCCCGCTGAGTGGCGCATCACCCTGTGCCTTCTTCGCGGGTGGCAGTGGTATCGCACCCTTCCGCAGCTTCTGGCAGTCTCGCATCCAGAGTGGTGCGGTCGGCCGCAATATTCTGTACCTTGGCGTCCAGTCGCGGGACAAGTTTTGCTATGAGCATGAATTGCGGCAGAACGTCAACGAGGGGCAAATGGAGGTCCACGTTGCATTCTCAAGAGACTCGAGGGGCCTTGCCATGCAAGGCCGCGAGCTGGTTGAGAAGATGACGCCTCCTCGGTATATCGACACCCTGATCACTGAACAGGGCTCAACCATCTGCGACCTTGTCATGAGCAAGAAGCACGGTGGCCTGGGCGGTTACCTGTACGTGTGCGGGTCAGTGGCTGTGTTTGACTCGGTCATGAAGGGAATACGACAGGCCATCTACAACCACCGCACATCGACGCTGGACTCCGCGGAGGAGCTCATCAATGCGGCTTTCGCCGAGCGGCGTTTCATGCTCGACGTCTTCATGACGCCCAAGCCACTCCCTTGCAACCTGCCCACCATTCCACTCTCGCAGCTCGCCCTCAACACGGGCCACAGGGGCGCCTCGAGGATCTGGATCGGCGTGCACGGCAAGGTCTACGACGTGACAGACTTCTGCCCGATGCACCCGGGCGGAACCCTCATCATCAAGTCCAACGCAGGTGTCGACTGCACGGCGTCCTTCGACAACCTCGCGCACACTACCAACCCAGAGGTGTCGTCACTCTTGACCAAGTACTTTGTTGGTCACCTGACGCCCAAGCCGGACTTCCACGGCAACGACGACCTCGACATGCTATACGAGCTATGGTCGTCGTATCTCCGGACGTCCGTCGAGACCCTCGTGGCGCACCAGATGGAGATGAATGCAATGATTACGAACCAGACCCTGGACCCGTCGAAGTGGTGGTACCAGGGCCCCGGGCTCCTGAACATCAAGGGCGTGAGGTCCTTCTACCAGTACCAATCACGCCTTCTCCAGACGGGATTCAGCGCCCTGTTCGGCTCCAAGTTCCAAGAGCTGATCCTCAAGCTTTCTTTCAGCCTCGCCAACGCATCTTCAGCAGGGCCATCGACCAGCCTTCCAGACGTCCTCGGCGTCGTTGCTCGGGCCAAGACATCCGGCAGCGCCATCAAGACATCCAAGGAGATCGCCCGTGTCGGCGAGTTCGTTGGCAACAGCGAGGAGGCCCGCTTTCACGAGCGCGGCATCATCGACTACGCCAGCAAGTCGGTCGAGATGGACATCAGCCTGCTCGAGGACGTGCGCGCCGAGGCCTGCGCGGGCATGGACGCCTTCGACGCGCTCATGTCCCAGGACGCGGAGAACCCGGAGGACAGGATCGTGGCGCTGGCGACGTTCCTGATGCAGCTGCTCGAGCGCGTCGCCAAGCGCCTCGAGATCTTCTACGCCAACCTCTCCCAGTACTCGGTCTACCAGCCCACCATCGAGCGCAACCCGGCCCGCACGCGCTGGCGCCTGGTCCGGTCGAGCGTCAGGGACGGGTCCTTCTTCGTGCTCACGCAGAACGTTAGTATGAGCACCGCCGCTGCCGCTGCTGTGGCGCCATCGTCTTCCATGGGGGCGGCAAGGCCTGCATTCCAGACCAATATCGACTTCGACCGCGTCATGAGCCAGGTGCGGCAGGGCCTGGGCGCCGCGAGTGTTCCCAGTGCCCAGCATCAGCAGGCCAAGCCGACGCCCAGCGCGATAGACGCAGCGCGCGGGAGGGCGCCACCGAACGCGACCAGCGCGTTTGAGTCGTACGAGAACGGAGGCGCCCTGACGCGGATGAGCTCCTTCATCGACAAGAACATGCGGTCCATCCGGCGGCTGTCCAAGATGCCCGCCGTCATGCCCAACCTCAGCAGCTTTGCAGAAGGTCAACACGGTGCACCGAACGGTCTAGGCATCGCCGGCATGCCACCTGGAGGAGGAGGGCTGAGTGGATTCCAGCCCACGCCACCGAGCAGCAGGGGTTCCAGTGTCGACGGGCGTGACGCACGCGGCAGGATGATGCCGGGCATGGGAGGCCCGAATGTGCCGCCCTCGCCGCCGATGGACGCGACGACGGCCATCACGGCGATGATGGGCAAGTTCCACGGCCGGAAGAGGAGCAACGTGTCGATGCCTGGCGGCTCTAGTCCCCCCTTGCAGCGGAGCACGAGCATGGCTGGTCCGCCGATGAGTCCCGGCGGGAACCATGTGATGATGATGAGGTCGAGGGCGCCTTCTGTGCAGAGCGTCAGGGCGGGGTCTTTGAAGTCTTTTAAGCTGAGTGAGAGGGTGCATTCGTATGGGCAGGCGGAGAAGAAGGTCGCGCCGACGTTCTGATGCAACAATACCAATTGCTCTTTGGGTTGGCTGTATGGCGCTTGAAAAGGAAATTGAAACCGGTAGTGATAGGTAAAAATATCATAGAAGGCGTAAGGCAACACTTCAAAATGGCATTCTAGGGAATTTCTCCATTTTCCTCTTCTACACATCGTGCAAGTGAGAGGAATGCAGACCCCAATTTGGGCAGCACTTGGCTGAGGTGGTGTGGACCCATAATTTAAGCCCCCTTGACCCAATCAGCGCTGTTCCCATGCAGCTGGAATAGCCTCGGCTTATTTCGTTCGACGCTTGTTGTCACGTTTCACCCCTCTCACCTTTAGACGCTTCACCGCTGTGGATACAAGATACATCTCGATATACTTCAGTCTGTGGTATTAATGCATCGCATGTGCCAATTGCATTTTGAATTCGAATTATAACGTCTCACGAGTCCCTTTACATCGTTATCAGCAACCGTCGAAGTCCCCATCCCAATATGGCCTCAACCAACGGCCATCCATCCCCAGAAGAAGACATAAAACACTTCAAGTCAATACCCTGGTGTTTGAAGCATCTGCAACCTCCAGGCACAGAACTCATCATCTCATCGGCGTACAGCCGCACACCAAAGCATGACACCGAGGACGCCCTCTTCTCAGAGACAATCAACACCTCCTCCACCCTCTCACACTTCATCCTGTTCTACCCGCGGCCATCTGAGCCGCGATCCGTCCTGCCTGAAATCAAAGGGCTGATAACGCTGGGCAGCAAGCTCGACGGGCACCCAGGGATATGTCACGGCGGGATAGTAGCCACCATCTTCGACGAGGTGCTCGGCTACGCCGCGCCCGGGAGCAGGCTCAGCGGGGAGGGCCAGGATGAAGGGAAGCCGGTGCCGTCTTATGTCACTGCCTATCTGCATACGACGTATATCAGGCCTGTGAGGACACCGGGGACTATCTTGGTTATAGCGAGGACGACGAAGGTGGAGGGGAGGAAGATCTGGGTGGAGGCTTCTATGGAGGATGGGCAGGGGGAGAAGCTGGCCAAGTCTGAGGCGTTGTTTGTTCAAGTCAAGTTGAAGTTGTAGGATTATGGATATCTTCTCGCGTCTATAGAGGCATGGAGGTTTTCATTCGGGTTCTGGTTTTAGATAGAGGATGCCGTTCTCAATGCGAACTAGAAGTGGGGCTGTTGACTGGCTCGTGACGGATGCTCAAGCCTCGAGAATTGCAGTTGGGTGGTTTTGTTGGTCTCAAAGATGTCGGAAGTTGCCATAGAAGACTCTGGATACATATAAGTAACACATGATAGAGCATACTCAGCTTCCAAGAAAGAAATCGGATATTGGCACCTGCAGAAACGGAGGGTTATAGATCCAACTACGGTATACTGTGGCACTTACCTATGTATTTCACATCACCGTATTGGTGATGAGATAGTGCATTGTGGAATCTGCAGCTTAAACTTGCCATCAGACTTCTTGTAAGTCTCGATAGAGGCTTGTTTAACTCGCACTATTGACAATTGTCAGCCCGACATGTTTGCGGCCTGAGGTGCATCCGTTCGGAGGATAAGGACCGCTGGCCACTTCATACAGGGTCTTTGACGTTCGACAGAGCTCCAAGTTTGATCAACCACACTTATGCAGTGTAACATGAGCAGGCAGACACTTATGTAATTGACACAGCCACGACCTCGGGAGCTGACCACCGCATCTCTTACTTTTCTATCTCCTCAGCATGCACATTCATTTGCAAGCACAAGACCTGTAGCTCTATTGACGTTTCGATGGCTTCATTCTCATTCTGGACGACGAAGACATGCGCCAACTCGAGCAACCCAGCGCCGAGTCGGCCGCCACCCACTGCTTCAAATATCCTAAACCTTTTGGATCTGGTATCAAAGGGGGATCTCGAGATGTTTCCAAAGCAACAATTGATGTTGAACATGCAGCATATGGTGACACACCCGAATACAGCAGGCGCAGGTGGCTACGCCAGCGTTCAAGTGGCGGACATCGAGATCGGTAATGTCAGAACTGAACGACAAGTCACAACTGTCGCTCTCAAGACCCCACGAAGGTCTGAGAGGGGGCCAGGAGACAACAGGGAAGACATAGTCCAAAGACAACTGGATCAGCCCGCACTAGAAGCTCGCATACTCTCGCATGACCACTTGAGACGCCACCCCCATATCGTCAATATTCTTGGCATCGCCTTCGACGATGCTAATGCTTCTGCGTCTATGTCCATTGTCTTGGAGTACTCTAGCCTTGGCAGTCTCTCAGGATTCCTGCGCCAAAACAGTGAATTTGACTCGATCAGTGTGGACACGAAGATCGAGCTCGCTGCCTGTGTCGGATCCGGGCTCCAGGCTCTACACGATTTGCAGATCTGCCACGGGGACGTGAAAACTCAGAATGCTTTGGTATTCCTTGAACAGGGTAGGCTAGTTGCGAAAGTTTCTGACTTTGGGCAATCCGTCGTGACAGCTCAAGACGATCCTTCAGCCAACGTAGCGAAACCGCGTGGGACCCCGCTCTTGAGTGCTCCAGAGATTCGGAATTCTCCTCCTTCCCTAAACGTGTCATTCAGTATCCAAGATGCAATGATGACCGATGTCTACTCTTTTGGGCTGCTCGTTTGGGAGGTCTTGAGTAATGGTGACTCTTTTTTCCAGCCATCATGGATGGTGTCACAACCCATGCTTGGAGAGACACTGAGCTTGGAAGCTATGGAGGACTTTCTGAACCAATTACCACAAAATCAAATCCTCAAGTATGGAATGGTATTCCTCTCCACCATTAGTCTGGAGCCAGAAACCTTGAATCGTATTGCGGAGGTTCTAGGAGCATGTCTACAGGATGATCCTAGCAAGCGATGTTCCATGCCTATTGTATGTGGGATCTTGACTGATCTCACTACTGAAGCAGGGTGAGATACTTTTTTTTTTGTTTTCATTTTTTTTTTCATATTCATATGTCGACCGTTTGCAGCTGAGATCATTCTTCCTAGCCAGAGCGAGGAATCTGGTATCACCAGGCAAACACAGAAGACCGTTAGTAGCTTCGCAACTTGGACAACGCGGAGTACCCCAACACAGGTAAGTTGACTCAACATGTGAAGACTGTGAGCACTCGGTATTCGCGAGGCTCTAACTTCCTTTGACTTTGCAGGTGTTCAAGAACAACTATTTCAGCCGCATTACTATACAAAACAGCCCAGCTGACGTTCGTCGGCTGATGATTGAGCGACTGAAGACCACAGCAATCTCTGCGAAAACATCAAATACTCGTGCCCATGCGGCGATGATATTGTCTGAACTTAATGCGATGGATTTTCTCGAAGAAAATGATCCCACTGAGGTTGTTCACTGGCTCAAGATCGCGTCTGAGGAGGGTAATGACAATGCAATGGCCTGGTACGAAAGGGTGTACGAAGCCATCGAGGCGGACTTGGGAGCTGCCAACGATTCGTCGTCGGCACCCAACGAGGAAGGATACCTAAGCGACCGGATAAGCCAGGCCACAATACAAGGAGTGCTCGAAACAAGAGAGACTCTCGACCCGGTTGACATGACTGATTCAGGCCCCGGGGCCTACTTACCTTGTACGATCTTCAATGACTCCTTCACAGACGAACCCCATGCTCTTCATGTAGCAGCGTTACTTGGAGACAACGTTATGGTTCAAAAGCTCATCCGTAGGGATGGCGCTTCGATCTGCTCCGAGGCTGGGTTCAATGCCGCTCACTACGCATGCTTTGGCGGACATGTATCGACTCTTGAACTTGTTCTTCGTGCTTGCAACGAGAATGGGTCCAGAGCAGGAGTTCAAAATATCACACCGTTCCACCTCACTATCTTCTTCCGCAGGACCGACATCTCCACCGCGGTGGACCTTCTCATCAGAAGCGGGGCACGTCCTGTCGTCAGATCAGACCGCACTGAGTTTGATGCTCACAACATTGCCCTCGAAGGGGTGCCGCTGGACTGGGCCGTTCTGACGCGTAACCGAGCCCTTGTAGAGGCCCTGCTGCCATACACAAGTCATCATGTCGGAGTCCAATTTGCATTTTGGCACTTCTACTACGAAATCGCCGAGTATCTGCTCAACGCGCATCTCTCTGAGCATGGCGTCCCGTTGCAGCTCACTCCACCTTTCAAGAAATTCAAAATTAACCGTCCATATCAGTATTGGATTGCTCATGGACGAAGCGGACCCGATGCAATTCGCCGGACAATCAAGATTGCGCATGACCACATGTTGCTCGATCGCGAGCATGCACTGCGCCGCGCCATAGAGGGTGCTGGAACCAAGGACAGCTTCTATATATTGGAAGCAATTTTGGGTGTTTGCCCAAGTTCTTCCGTCAAGGCTCTGTTCAACCAAGCCAAGTCGGCGCTTGCTTACGCCATAACCGGCTCATCGGATGACAACCCAGCCTGGGAAAACATTCTCAAGATGATGGTGAACTGCTATTCTATCGAGGAATTAAACCAACGGGTTTTAAGTCAAGGATCAATGACGTATTTGCATCTTGCAGTTTCATTCAATTCGCCACTCGCGACACGTGTCCTCTTGGGGAAAGGCGTGGACGTCAATCTAAGGACGGTTGGGAGATATTCTGATATGACGCCTCTGCACATATGTGCCTTTTATCATGGGTCGACAGGAATGTGGAGAACCTTGTTAGAGTATGGTGCGGACATCAACGCAGAAGCTACTGAGGCATACTGTACACCTGTACAGCTCAGCCTCATGCAATACGGGACCCTTGAGCCCAAGACGTTGATCCTCGTCCTGGAGCACGCCGAGTCGGGCCATGTCTTCGGTAAGATGCTCCGTTACCTATTCGATCCAGCCATTTTGATAGGCACAGTGGCGGCCAAAGAACCCTTTCGGTGGGCTCTCACCCAACACTCGTCGGCGGCCACGCATCATGTTGACTCTAGGAATAACCGTGGCGCAACGATGTTGCACCAGGCAGCATTCTATCTTCGTCTTGATACTATTAGACTCCTTCTGGACGCAAACGCCGACGCGAGCATAAGCCTAATGGCAGACGACGGCTTTGCTGTTCTTCCGTTCCATATTGCCTGCTTTCTCGGCTATTGGCTGGCGGTTGAACCTCTCGGTTTGCCCGCCGCGGCTGATCGAGCCCGAGCCGAGGAAAATCGACAAGATGGAGATGAAGAGCGTAGGTGGAACGCACTTGATGTGGGAATGGAGCTGGTCAACTGGCACGTTGCAAGAGGCGACGAGGGTTTTGACGGCATCACCAAGCTACACCTTGCATATCGAATGGCAATGCCGGATGAAGCGGAGAGACTGATTGCTCTCGGCTTTGATAAGTCCGCTAGGGCAGCTTGGCCTGGGTTGGATGGGAGATATACGCCATGGGATCTCCTCCAGGACAACCTCCTAGACCGAGAAACAGAGGCTGTGAGGGCATGTGTCGCGATGCTAAAGATGGATAAACCAGGGGAGAGCGGAATTTCGATATGATTAATGTCTTGCATGGCAAGAGACAAGTATCGAAACGCGGCTCAAATGCAATCAAGATACAAAATCAGAAGACAGTTCTAACGCACAAACTACGAAGTTGAACTACCATATGAATCAAGCTTACCCCTAAGAGCCTCAGACCGCAGATCATTGTAGCTGCATCAAAACCTCCTGTCGAACGATTTTTTGTGCCTGCCAATCCTCACACGTTGACCAATCCCGCCTTTCCAGACACACTTGGACTGCCTCTGCATACCTGCTACCTGCTGCGTGGGATAGCTTCTCGGCAACAACTCGGAGGAGGAACGTGCGAAGGGTTTCTGGGTCTGCAACATGTTCGAAGCCCTTCCCCTTGCTATCCATCGCCGGCAAAGTACGCCACAGTCCGATCTCGAGGAGGAGGATGCCCTCGATTGTGGAACAAGTCAGCAAGAGAAAAGCCTTGGGGAGCTGGGGCGTGTTGTTCTGCTCTAGCGAAAGCTTCAACAGCTTGGATGATGAAGTGAAGCACACATGGAATATATTGAACTCACCATAGCATAAAGATCATGGTATCTCTGAAAGCTCATAGGGCGTCCCCATCGCTCAGGATGCCGGTAAATATTGTTCGTTATGGTAAAGTCAATCGTGTTGCGAGTTTCCGCATCTGAAGGTCTCGAGCAGTCAAAACCCAGAAGAAAGGGATTTTCCATATCCCAATCCGTCCATGTCTTTGCTTCAGAGTCTAATGTCCGCGGCTTGCTAGAAAATAGGAGAATGTTTCTGCTCATAATGTTTTTATGATACCAGCCGATGGAATGCAAGTGAAGCAAGGCGTTGCAGAGAGATGCTGCCAGTCGCTGCCGCACTTCTAGTGGTACCACTTTGAGCCGTCCAATGAGTTCAGAAAGTGATCTGAAAGAGCACCCAGTGAGCCCTTCCGGCAATATATATACCGTGCCAAATCGGGCTTGGACAAGACTCTCATGACAGAAGCCCAGACCCTGCAGGCACCGGAAGTCCTGGCTTTTTGGCTCACTGTGCAGAGCTGCGACCTTTCTGACTTGGCTGACCATCCAATTGTACGAGTTAGGATCGCTGTTGTCGTAGTACAGATACTCAACGAGGACATTTTGCCCTCCACGCTTGCCAATCCGTAGACGCTGGTCAGCCACAGCAGTGTCTGCGAAGCTGACGCGAATGCTATCAGCATGGGTATCAAGGCTTTTATCGTTGTCGTTCGCTATGAGCGCAATGCGCATTGCGATTCGACCTTGCAACTCTTTCACACTCTGGCCGGCTTCCGACTGTAGGTTGTCAAGTGAGGTACGGCTGAGGCGAGTCAGAGAATCTTCCAAGAAATTGACCAGGTCGTCTGAGCTCTTCCGGATTGTTCGAACGAGGGCCATTGCTTCGACGTCAGAAAGAACTTCTGCTGTAGCAGAGGTCGACAGAGCGTCTTGCAAAGCGCGTAGTAGCCGGGAGGCTTCAAGTTGTCCCTCAGGCGAGAGTTGCTGCAAGAGTGCGCTAGCATCATCTTCCGCTAGCAGCTTGAGGCCAACCTTGCTTTTTGCGTCTGCGTCAGACAGCAACCTGTCAACAAGTTGGATGTCCTCGATGGATGACGGCGAGTCCTTTGTCAACCACTGCACAAGCGACATGGTAGTTCCCGAGTCCAGAGTATCAAAGAGCGACAGACTGAGATACATCTTCTGTCCTCCATGGCTCTGTTGTGGGGATGCAACAACATTCACAGGGATCATGGTCCCTGGCAGTTGAACAAGCTTGATCATTCCCCCTCCCACACCACCGTCTCCCAATACGACATAGAATGGTTGCCGCATCAGGCCTGTCTCGGCCTCGCACATCCGTCTGTGAATCTCAGATATTGTCACCATTCCAGTATCACACATCATATGGTTCATGTTATCAATGAGCCCCCTGGTGAAGGATGGAAACTCCTTGAGCCCTGTGGCCGTGATTTGGTCTTTGTCGGTTGCTGCGAGGACCTCTACTCTCCGTAGAGGCCTACTTCTGAATGCCTGACCTGCGTAGCAGCAGTCAAGAATGACGAGAACATCGGAACGAGACTCGAACAGTAGGGGCTGGATGCGGTCCCAATCGAGTTCCGGACCGCCGACACGATGCCTACGTAAGCCAGTCAATCACCCAGGCTCGAAACACGGAGTTGAACGACGACGAGAAGCGATTCAGAATTTGGAAGGAAATTAAATCGCCACTTACGCCGCCCAAGTACAAGGACTTTTGGCCTGGACTGCTGGCCCGCCGTGACCACCGTAATACACGATCAAAAGACCGTCTTCTCCCCCAAATGAACGGACGGCCTTGAAAATGAAAGTGCCCAGTTCGATTCCGGGATTTGTTGAGGGTATTTTGAATGGCCAGATTGAGTAGTTGAATGTCGTTTTGAACATTTCTCCCAGCTGCTTGACCTCATCTTCCACGCCGATGTCGTCGTCTTTCCACGTCAAAAGCAAGACATTGGCTGATGCATACCGTTGAATCCGCCGCGGCTGATAGTTGGAGAGCTTGCTTGATATCGTTCCTTCGTAATCATCATATTGAATTTCTTTCCTGGCAGAGCCAGGGCCAGACGCCATGTTGTATTTGGCAATGTGATGTTCATAGGCTTCTCGTGTTTGTAAATTGGAAGGCAGCAGCCTGCAGGAGAAAGGTGATTCAGTCACCGAGGCGATGAGGGGCCTCGGGTCGCACAACGGCATGTCGTGTGACACCAGTCGGCATCATACCTTGAAGCATCAGAAGAGCGGATCGATTCCATTGTTGCCTTGATTACAGCCCAGTAAATCTGCTTTGGTAAACCTAATTCTCTCAATATCTGTTTACTTTATAAACTTCTCCAAAGCTTTGCTTGTGCAAATATTGGACTGATTCAACCCTGTCTCTTTACCTCGACCGGCAAGTTAATGTCCGGACATTACCCAAATTGCCGCTGTTAGGAGGCAGTCCCGTCCCCTGTCCCAGAAATGAAGACGACAAGCACGGCCGCATATCTAGTTGAAATTAGCAATTCCTCAATATCTTATCATGAAGGAAATGAAAAGAAAACCAACGTGACTCCCGCAATGAAGAGCTCTCCAGTACGCAGCTGGGCAAATGTTGATAGCATGATAATGAAGACCGCGAGCGCCAACAGAATAGCAACGAGTCTTGCCTTCATCGCATCCAGATTCAGCACAACCACGAGAGGGATGAAAAGCGTTGCAATCGGCAAGAGGGCGACCGTGGACCTGGTCAAGAGGCTTATCATCCTGTCAGGCAGAACGTAAATTCCGGGATCTGACGAGATGGGTTTCGACACTTTCTAATATCCTCGCTCGCTTAGATTAGCTGGCTGATTCTCGAAATCCAGAACTCAGGGTTCAATTTTTGAATGTTGATCAAAAATCTTTTGTAGAATCATACCTTTTTCAAAATTCCAGATAGAAGAATTGTAACGTCTTCAACAGAACTCTCGAAAGAGTTATAGATGATATCGCTGTCGGCTGAGCTAGCCGCCATGAGATCGTCTCTGCACAAATATGCTGCCTCACTTCTGGCTATGGAACCAGAGCCATTGACCCAATTTTGCAGATTCGATATGTCCCTCTCTTTCGCAGGCTTGTACTTGAGGATGTCCCTGTTCCTGGCCAGGAATGAATCTGGTGCGGTTACGTAAGGCTCAAAACCTGGTCATGCCACAGAAAATAGTACCCAATATGTTCAGACTGGTAGACTAACCATAATCAGCGAGTGCGTTATCAATTTCCTCCAGGATTTGTCGTCTAGCGTCATTGTTATCCCGCCGCAAACTTCCAAGGAACAGTACGCGCTGTTCTGACGCGTCGAGTGCGTCAAGCTTGTCCTCGAGTTGGGACAGCCTGTCCTGCTTTTGCAATAATAAGCGAGCCCGGAGGTTGGAAAACCGACGGAAAACCTGGAAGGATGGGTGAGAGCTGACGAGAGCTGCGAAACGTGGGTAGCCCGCAGGGTAACTTTCAACTTGGGCAAGAAGTCAGCAGCTACGATGTAGAACAACCGGATGCAGATTCGAGGAAGCATACTCAGCCTGGGTGCTGTTGAACCAATGCCTGGGTCTGAAATTGGGAGACTAGGTTGTGACATGCTTTTCTGAGAGCGATGATATTTTGTGCCTTGCCAGTGTGTACATGTACTACTAGCAGTAGGTTGCCAATTCGAATATTCTATTTAAACCTGAACTAGATGGCATCTAAGAATGAAATAGAATGCGAAGTCATTCTCGAAAATGATTGAGAGCAAAAATTTGCTACGTGCACCCCACAAGCCCGGGCTGAGACCACTGCTGCCTATGATAGCCTGCCTAATTGCATGCGAAAGATTTGCCCGAAAGTATGGCATTGCAGCAGGCTTTTGCGTCCATTGGCTCGCTCACGAAGAAGCGACATTTTCTGCAACGAAATACGACGCTAGGCACAAAGATTACGCACGTTTCCCAATCAATTGCTGGAGGTAGATCAGGCGTCTGTGCCGATCATTGTGCCGAGCCCAGTGGCTGAGTGTATGTTGTGAAACCAGAAGCCTTCCAATAAAACCCCAGGCTTGCGTGTCTGAATTTTACCCTGAATTCTCCCCTCTCCTCTCTCTTGATCACCTCGTCCGAACTGCCTTCTTGAGCTAATTTACCCCGTTATTCTCAGCAAATGTCGTTCCAACCTGAGAGAAAGTGAGCATTGCCACCCACCACAATCCTTGTGACATTCAAAGCACTCTGACAGACTCCTTTCGATCAACAGCGATCAGCAGCCCATCCCTGCATCCCTGGGCCAGATCCCCCTTTATCAGGCATCTCTGAGATTGACGAGGGGAGGCCGCGGGTGTTAGCAGCGGGCCAAGTAAGAATTGAAGAACAGGCTTGGCTTAGGTCTGCCTATAAAAGATGCTTGATCAAGCTGACATATCTGCAGAGCAACTTCTCTGTTAATGACAAAGTCTATCTCAAGGCCGGCCGCGGCGTTACAGGACCGTACTTGATACAGGCGGTTGTGCGGGCTCAAGTTTATACGCTTTGCGATACAAATGGAAACGTGGCAAACAGTGGTGTGGCAGTCAGGGAAAGCGATTTGCAGCTCATTAGCCGTGGATAAATCGAATGTAATGGCGACGTATGATGCCGCCCAGAGTTTATCCATTTCCTTCACTTCGTGGAGGTGGGCGTGGATGAGATCGTAAGGAAAACATTGAAAACATTATCAATAACACTTCGATGACGTGGACAGTAAGAGAATGGTAGATGTGGGCTAGGTATGTGATACAATAGTATACTCTCCGTTTCACTGGTACGAATATGTGATTTCCCGAGACGATGGTCATTGATATTAGCATTAATGCATTCTATATCATGCGTAGCCTCGTGACTGGCCAGTATAAGTCCTACGCATGGGCCGTCGCAAGTTCGTACTCGGCCTCCTCATACTGGGACTTTCAACGGGCATAGCCTCTTGTAGACGATCAGAGTACCCATAGCCAACCATGCTCTTCATAGCACCGGTCCAACCAAGCTCCTGCCTCTTGTACGCCCTGGCCGGCCGTCCATCTTGTGGCTTCTGGATGACCACGGTAGGGAAGGTCTCGACACCTTCTTCCATCACATCATTAGGTCCGCCCGTGTTACTGCTACCGAGCAGGGGCTTCGGCTCCACAGTCCCAACATCGTCGACGACTCCGGTCGACTGACCCGCCTGCTCCTCCACTTTGGCCTCGTCCGCAGCAACCTCAATCCAGACCGTGGCTTTCCGGATAGAGTCGGCATAGATAAACAGCAGTGTGAGAACAGTCAGCGGCGCGCACACGACCCAGAATACCCAGAACAAGCCCCCCGTCGGACCAAAGGGATCACTCATTGACAAGATAGACGGGACGATCGTGAAAGGGATCAGTATACCACCAAGATACGAGATCCTGTCCAGACCCCGCGAGTTCTCGTCCTTCTCCCCGGGCGCAAGCGTCCTCTTCGGGTTATTCCCAGCCTGGATGGAGCGGAACTCCTCAGCAATGGCGCGCGCCCCTCCCGCCGCAACGGTAGCAAGATCAACACGCCTCGCATTACGGTCCAACAGGCCCTCCCACTCCGTCGCAGTGATGGGCATCGGCATGCGCCAGCGCGTGAGGTACCGCGTGACGTTGAGGTTGTGCTCGACGGCGAGCTGGACGCGCCACGCGAGCGACAACACATGCGCCGGGTGGGCCTCCGGGTCGATGAGGGGCGACTCGAAGTAGGCGAGCCAGTGGGTGTAGACGAGGTCGGACAGCAGGGCGCGGATCCCGTGGCGCATGTACTCCGGGTCGCGGAGGGCCTCCTGCAGGATTATCTCGAGGCTCGCGTGGTGCTCGTCCACGCTCTCGTCGTCCCGGCTGCCCGTGTTGTCGGTCGCTGCTGCGTGCAGGGCGACCATGGTCGTCTGCTTCAGCATGAGGGGCGATGGTCCTGCCCATGGGGGATCCTCGAGGAATAAGACTGAGGGTAAGGTTAGCTGGGATGTCCGTAACAGTGGGGTTTATTCATCACCTACCACCGTCATTCTCGCCATTGAGCCACAGCGATGCCCGGCAGAACATCACGGCATCAGAACTCTCATCCGAGAGCGGATACGCGGGCAACTCAGACTGTGCCCCAGCCTTCTCTTCGGCGTCCTTGCCAGTGGTCTTGCCATACGAGCATAGCTCAGGATACTCGAAGCACGCCCATCTGTCCCCGGGTCGCCGGTGGACAGGTGAATACCTCCGGCGCTGAGCATGCGCCTTGATGAAGAGTGGGTCAATAGCAAGGGCCCGCTGCAGCAGGCGAACGTATTGCTGCGGGTTGCCGTGGACGACGAAAAGCCGCTTGAGCGAGTCGTTGAGGCGCTCGCAATTGGCCGGGCTGAGTTCCGTCGCAAGGTCGTCCTCAGTGCGCAGGAAACGTACTCTCCGCTGTTGTGGGCTCCATTCTATCACGTACGCCGGCAGGGACTCGATGTTTGCCTGCTGCTGTGATGAGGCCGAGACGGTCTTCGCGAGTGTGGTCATTGAGGTGTTGGACGCCGTTGTGACTGCGGCAGCGCCCTTCTCGCTTAAGGACAGGTGTGTGTCCATGTTGACTGGCTCACTTGACTGGGAGTACGTGCCCACGGCCGTTGAGATTTGATGAGTGTGATGTGGTCAGTTGTCAGTTGTCAGGATGAGGGGGCCATTTGGAGCTGTTTATGCCTTCTGGGCTGATGTTTTCTTACGGTGCGTCTAAACTTTGAATACGGCGGACGGCAGGGGATGCTGGTTCACATCGTTCCAATAGGTGGTATCCCGGCCCAGCAGGCGGGCTGTCCGACTTACCGGATGCTATTTACAGCAGGACCCTGCCCCTGTGTTTCGATAGACGAAATGGCATATTGCTTTTTACAGCGATTTCAGTGGGAGATTTCTTAACCGGGGATGCGTGAGCTGAGAGTACGAGTCAGTGCTCGGTGACCGCTTGAGCATCTCTACTTTGAGGATAGTGAGATTGGGTAGTATCTGCCCTAGAAGATCATGCTTAAAGTAACCTTCTCAAGATCTGTCCCGCTAAATGGTTCAGATCGACATGCAAGGGCCATGGCCCCTTCTCATTTGCATTGTCTCAATTTGTGAGATGATGCGGATGCTCAAGTTCAGATATCCACGAAGCAAATCCTTACACGACCTATGCATCACCCTTCGTCCTCTCTGCAACAACGATGCCCATCATAGCGACACCAACCTTGTGACCGATCAAGTTATATCCTTCAGGGGTAAAGTGAATCGCATCATCCCAATATTTAATATGATCTGCATCACACGGTAGAGCATCGTGGAGGTCAAATGTGTAGCTGCAGGAGAATGTCAGTCTCGGGTAGGCTGTGTCTTTCAGCCACCGCCTATCTCGTGCGGATGGAATACCTACAAGTTGTCTGCCTTATGGTCTTTTATCATCTTGTTCAAGTTGTTTCGCCGCTGAACAAGGCTGTCGTTTCTTCTATCGATGGATGCCCTGGGCACTGTGAGTGCAAGGACCTTGCTTCCGTGCGAGAGCGGAATGTTCCAGATCTCCTTGAACGCCGTGAGGATCTCTTCGCCCTCAATGTTGAATGCTATGTCACTGTCATACTGTCAGACAGAACGGCGCATACCTAGGTATGTAACGTGATCTCTAAGAGAAAAGGTCCTACTTCGTTGCTCCTAACACGACGGTCCAATCGAAGGGCTCCTGGTCATTCCCGACTGCAACACCATGTCAGTCCCTCCCCAAGTCTTGACTACTATCAGCTTCAAGTACACCTACAATGCTTCTGCATCCGCTCCCGAAACGTCCCCCTGGTCACGAGATCTCCCGGCACGCCGTCCACGACCGTCTCAATTTGGGTATCTGGCAAAATGGTGCCGAGCATCTTGACGACATCTTGAGAAAATGGATGGTACACCGCCCCCATGGAGGAGTATCCGGCCACCAATGATGCGCCAAGGAATAGTATTCGAATCTTTTTGGGCGCCATTTTGAGCCTAGTGATGAACGTCAACGAGTTGATGCTAAGACTGTAATGTCGTCAAGGGAACAAAGGAGAGAAGCTGACCTGAAAGATTCGCTAGGCAGAAATGACAGTTGGCTGAGTCAACGTCAAAATGCGAAAGTAACCCCGCGCCGTTGGCCATAGTGGGGTCCTTGCACGGTTGCCTGAAAGTCTCAGATGCAGAGGATTCACTCAGCTCTGATGGCATACAGGTGCGACTTTAGGAAAACTTGGGACTGAACTGATGCACGAGTCCACATGCATGAGTCCACGTCCTCCAAGTCTGATTTCACTCACTACTCTTTTCTGAACACAAATCAATTTCCACTTTCTTTTGTTACACAGATATTTCACCATTTTTATCTCTGCTGTTCAATTACAACCCCTACCTAGGCTTTTCTTCCGTCTATCAATTCCGAGTTGTAATTGTATCATCATGTCTGCTTCGGAGCCTTTCGTTGATAAAAGCAACCCTCCCATGAATGGTCTCCTAGAATTTGGCCTTGGCGGTTCTTCCTCGGAAGCAGCCACCTTTCAATCTTGCGCCCTGGTCTCCCCCCGAGGACCCTCATCAGTCAAAAGATCCTCAATTCCCTGACTTGTCGGTAGAGTCGCCATCACGCCGCTTTGTCACGGTTTTTGCTAGTCATGAAGCTGGCAAAGGGCTGTGACCACAGCTTTCCGAAGTTTACAGCAAAAAGTATAATCCAGAGCAAAGCTGTTGTTCAAAATTCTCACATGTGAACGGTCTGCAACTCAAGGACCCACTCGCTCGTCTTTCCAAGGCAGCCAATCCGGCGCGATTTGCGTTCCGGTGCAGCTGACAAGTTGGGGCTGGCCGGGTCCTGTGATTGCCACTTTGAAGTAGCCGGGACCGAGGCGATTGGCGTAGAAGACACGAATCGGAACTAATAGATTTGTGCTGGATGCGGTAAAAGTGTAGGTTTTCTGTGCGTTTACCTCAGACTGGAACACTTTTCGGATGACACTGTTGCGAGGGTGGAAATTCCCCGAGATAGCCGTATTTCCAAGCCAGACAAGTAGGTTATCATCGACCTCACCACTGGGCGAGATGTCAGTAGTTATGACAGTGAACGTGTATGCACCGGCGGTGGGAAATCTGAGGTATCCACGGTTCTGGGCCGCAAGGCATGTGTGCGAAGCATCCGTGTTAGAAGGGGCAGTGTATCCGTAAATCTTGTACGGCCTATTCCAGTTATTATAATCGGTGGCCTGAAGCTCATATGCCATGCCTGTACCATCTGGAATCTTGTTCTGGGTGATGATTCTGAGATCCATGTCGTACGCGTCTTTGACCGTCCATGATCGTATGAGCTCCGCACATGGCGCCGATGGCGGCCTCTTTGGGGACGTTGCTTCATCGCCCAGATCGAAGACGTAAGCAGAGTATTCCAGCCCTGGCACGCACACTGGGGTTGGGGTAGCGGAGCGAGTGCTGGAACTCGAGCTCGAGGATGAGCTTCTCGATGATGAGCTGCTCGATGATGAGCTTCTTGATGATGAGCTGCTCGATGAAGACGACAGACTGCTGCTGATAGTCGAAGAACTGCTTGAAGAGCTTGACGATCTGACTCGCTCCTGTTCCCATGGCGGCCAAGATGGCGCATCCTGATTTCCGGAACAGCTGGAGAGTAATGACACCGGGCCAGTAGGAGGTTGAACTGAAATTTCGAATTGCCCAGCACCACCAGCATTGCTGAAGTAGATGCGAAATGGAACGTACTTCACTCCGGCTGATACGGATATAGTGTGAAGGGTTCTTGCGTTTTTGTTGGTGCCGTACAGTTTGCTGAGTGCACTGTTCGTGGGCCCATATCCACCCGAATAAGCGCTAGGTGCTCCGAACCAGCCAAAAACCAAGTCGTCAGCTTCACCCACAATAGAGACTTGGTAGTAGCCTGTTTGGGGCGTAGAAATGTATCCACGATGTTGAATGACGGGGCAGGAGTTGCCAGGGCTGATTCCGGAAGGAGAAGTATATCCGTAAATTTGGAATGGCTTGGATCGATCCGCTTGATCGTAATCACTCCATTTCATAATCTGTGTGATACCTGTACCCTTCGGAACCTTTCCTTCGATCATAGTCGTGAGGTCCAAAGATTCCGGATCCCCGGTATAGTATGACCGTCTCAGCTCTGCACATTCTGACGAACTGCTTGCGAAGTGATACACGGCATATTCAACCCCTTGCGTGCAGACTGGCGTGGGAGTAGCGGAGTGAGTTCTAGAAGAAGTGGAAGATACACTGATGCTGGTACTCTGGCGGGCAGCACTCGAACTGGAGCTGGATAGAATCATGCTGGTGGTCTCCTTGGCCATTGAAGACGAGCTCGAGGGGATGCTACTTGTACTAGTGATCTTCGCAGTGCTTCTTGCACTTGATACTGTTGTGGACGTGTCAATGATGAAGTCTGAGGTTGTGGCTTTCTCAGCAGAACTCGAAGAAGTAGTTGTTGCAAGATGTGAACCGGAAGAGCTTGTATTTTCCTTAACGGAGCTCGAACCAGTGGCCGACTCGCCATGAGAGGAAGAGCTCGAACGACTTGTTGTCCTAATTTCTGTTTTGAGGCTGGACGGCAAAGTCCTCGTATCTGCCTTTGAGTTGCTGCCAGTGGAGGAGCTGACGGTCGATTCAATCTCTAAACTCGTAGTCAAGCCACTTTTCTCGCTTGAAAGTATTGACTCAGAGGATCTCGTCGTTGATGGTCCTTGAGACGATTGTATCTCTGGGCTTGTCGCAGTGCTGCTGCTTTGCTTTTCAGCTTTTTCGGTTGAGGTAGCTTCGAAAGATGTTGCGTCTGGACTACTACTTGGTTCCATATTAAGAGAACTTCCTTCAGAAATGCTGTTGAAGACAGAGATCGGAGTAAATGTAGACCCTGAGATCGAACTTGTGGATGATCCAGAGAATGACGAGTCGGCCCTACTGATATTCGCGGATGTTTCAAATGATGTTGCTTTGGAAGAAGATGTTTTGGAGGACAATGTTCCAGACGCCCATCCGCCAGTAGATAATACTTCGAAACTAGTAGCCGTTGCTGAGGCTGTAGAAGAGGCTGGTTCTAAGAGTAGATCTGTATGAGATATCATGAGCGATGTCGTTCCCGATTGGTACCATGGATTTTCGGAGGAGAATCCCAAGAGCGCAGTTGACGAATCGTCGGGAGCTACAGGTGTTGTCGAGGTACGTTCAAAAGTAAAACTTGTCATTGGCGGCAATGTAAAAGAGTTCGGTGTTCCTGATCGGACGACTGAAGAAGCTGAAGATCCCGCGGAGGTCATCGAGGAAGAGTGTGAAGATAACGATATTACATCGTCACTGAAGGAGCTATATGTCGCTGCCGTCTCTTGACTGACCTGGATAGGCGACGATAGGGTTGTATCCGCAGAAAAGCCACGTGTTGTCCCAAAAGACGATATAGAGCTGCTTTGCATGGAATAGATTTCCCCAGTACTTGCGGAGCTGCTGTAGGAAAGAACCTCAACGCTGAAGGTTGAGAGGGGCATATCTGCCCCTGTGCTTGCAGCGGTCGGTAATGCGGCACCAACTATTTCTCCATTCTGGCATAGCTCGACTGTTTTGACAATTAGAGCGTTGCCACTGAAGGTCCTCAAGTATATGTTACTTACTTCCGTAGCTTGTGAGCAGCACAGGCTCACAATTGGGAGGTCTGGAGGTAAATGTTATGTATACATCCCCAACATCATCTTCACAGAAGGTCGCCCGTCCGCCAGGAAGAGAGGAGTTCGAGAATTCCAGATTACCCTCGTTGTCGGCGAAAGTGGTGGTTATTGCTGAAACGCCATCTGGCAATGAAATGGTACTACGAAGCTGTTTGTAATTATCACCGGGTGAGTAGTATATAGGTACGCCATTGTTTTCTGAAAGTTCCCCCGAGGCCAGGGTGAAAATGGTCGCATTGTCACATTGTTGTTGGCTTGTGTCATCATCAGTGTTCAAAAAGCCTGTGGAGGCCCTCTTCCGTATGTATCTTCTGGGTCCAATAGATGGACTGATGAAAAGAATCACTTGTCGAATTTCTGGGACACTAGGAGTAGGCGATGAGTTGACAGTGGCTGTGGTCTCGGAGCCAAACGTAATGGATGTTCCAGAAGCGGAGGCCGTGGAGTTTCCCAGCGGCGTAGGGTCCAAGGTCCCTGGTTCAGAAGTTGCGAGTGTCCCTAGACTGGAGGTGGTGAAAATTTCAGGATCCGAAGTAGTGATTAGACTTTCTCGAGATGGCACCGGGGAGCTAGATGGAAATAGTGATCCAGACACATAAGATGGCTCCAAGAGGACCCGAGACTCAGAAGTAGGATTTGAAAGCCCTGCTTGGGTCTCGGTTACTGTGGGGAAAGACCTAGTTTTCCTGGTTGTCACAGGAACAATAATATCTGACAGATACGTGAAGCACCAACTCGCAGGTGCATCTGGGTCTGCGGCGTCGGTCAACCGCATGGCGGCGGCCGCCAAAACACAGGCAAATGCCGTTGTATAGAGCTCCAGCCTCATGGCAACGCATCAAAGAATTGAGTGAAATGTGACCGACGCCATGCTTAGGACAAGCTGTGGTGTCAATGCGGTACATGTACCAACAGAATTCAGTGCATATATGCATCAGTGATTACTGTGCTCAGGAATTTTGCGCAATCTCAGAATCAAAGACCATTTAGAATTCGTTATATTATTGATGGCCTTGGAATGCCAGCAACTGTATCCAGAAAAACGCCCGTGTTTGTGGCGTCGTACTAATTCTATTTTGAACCTGACATTTAGCCACTTTCTGGTGTTCAGATTCACACGCTCACACCTATCCCTCCAGTCTCTCGGCAGTTCGAAGAGACTGGAGCAAACTGGTGAAAACCTGTGTGGACAAGGCTCCCAAGAACCAATGTTCCCGTTGCCAATCGTTACCTCCGACCGCCACGCAGTCCCTCTGCATTCCAACTAACCACATGTGCAGAATTGTGGCACAAACGTGAAAGAACGGGAAACTTTCAGGCAAGATGCCCAGCGATGTCAACATATATATTTAATTATCAGGAGGAATAGATGACATTGAGTAACGCAGTTGCTTGATTTTCGACGGTCTATGCTCATGCGGCCCGTGCTGAAGCAATGGCGCGGAAGAATTGGTACGAATTGATTGTCCTCAGTCAAGATTCGAGTCCGCAAATTGAATTTGAGACGGAGCCCTAGCTTTTTAGCACTTACGACTTGTTTGATTGGATATGACTACATGTGCAGGAACATATTTGTCGCGTTTGTGTCTGGGACATTCGTCCAGGGCTGCATGTGTCCTGAGCGATGAAAGCCAAGGATCTTTTTCTGCCTAATTAGGATTTGGAATGACGAAATAGAGGCAAATGACTGATACATCCCTTGCTGCGGTCTCCCCGGTGGAAAGGGGGAGGGGCGGCATCAACTGCGTGCCGAGACTGACAGATGGTTTTGAGCAGCCGGTGTTTACACGAGGGGCTGAAATATTCCACCTGTGAGGACAAGATCTCGTAGAAATACTGCTTTTCTTGATGGAGCGATCTTGGAAAAATCTCAGAGATCAAAATTTCTTTTCCTCTCTCTTTTGAAGTTATCAGATATCCAAACTTGCTAAAATGGAGGGTACACTTGTGCGCTTTTTTGAGCTCCAAACCAGATACATAATTGCACGCCAATAGCACCAATTCATCCACTTAATCTGGATAGCTTTATATCTATACATGAGCGCGATGTGTGCGGATTATATATGGGCATTGCTCCTAGGAATTGGGTTTGCATATTAGGGATTGGTATTGGGTGTTAGGCGTGGGTCATTGGCGGTGGGTGCGTGTTAGGTATACACTGGCTAGGGGTGAACGATTCATATAATAGTGAGCCCTCCGTTTTCACAGTTGCAGGGATCCAACTTATATAAGAGTAACTATGTTTCGGTCGGACGACGCATACTTACTTTTTTTTAGCATTATCGTGGCTTGAGCAGATCTTTCACCTCCGTTGCTAAGCCGTCATGCGCGTTCATGTCTCTGTATGATTTGGACAAATCACATCAAGCACCTACCACAAACGAGATTCCAGACTCTGAGAAGGCCGCGCTTCTGCGAAACCATACAAGGCTACCCAGGTGGCCAGGCGGCCGACCGGCTTGATTTTCAGCCCCCCTCAGGGGCCAAAGATCTTCCCGAGCTGAAGCCCTCGAACTGACACTTGACCAATGAATTCAAGAGGGCAAACCTATAGTTTCAGGGGACACAAACAATTGGACCCCAACTGTGAGCCCCTTTAAACACATCAGGTCACGTCTGAATGATTTTGAAGTGTTTTGAACTCTCTGCTTTACAATAAAAATGCGTACTATCGCTGCAACCGTTCTCTTATTGGCATTCCTAGTTTCGGGAGTCAAGGTCCACGCAGTTGAAGGACTTCTTCACCCCCAAAAAGAGAAGCCTGAGTATTTTACCACAGACTCAAATCTGCGACCGTGGTCCCAGCAATTTGAGTCGTGGTACCCAAAGTACAACCCAACGCTTAAAGCATTGTCCGAAGGAGTGTGCAACAGAACCCTTCATGATTATCAGGTCTCCTTTAACGCACCGGCCGGCTCGTCCGAATACCTCCAGCTCCTATCTATCTGCTATCAGCACGAGAGATGCCTGTTCGACGGCCTAACAACCGATCAGCAGATCAACTTCCAGACCGCAGGTATCGTCCTCGGCATCCTGCCAACGATGATGTCTTGGATCGGCGTCAGCATCGCCGAAACAGCACTCCTATCCGCCCACCGGCCTGTCCTGTCTTTTCTCCTCAGCCTGGCGGCACCGGCTGTCTGGCCCACGAGGGTGTTTGAATACAACAACCCAGCCGATCTCCTAGCCAGAGGGCCGGGAAAGCTGGAGCTGCAGCAGCTCGGCCCCTGGAAGGCCGGCCTGCTGAGTGCGCTTGAGTACACATGCGCTATCGCGGCGGTGGTCAACGTATGTTTCCTGTCGTGGGACATGGGAAACAAGACAATACTTTCTTGGGGCTGCACCAATGTCATAGGGCCCCTGCTCTGGACATCGCTTACGGTGGTCCTGCATGCCATATCGGCGCTCAGTTACAACATGATAAAGTGGCAGCTGCAGAAGAATGCTGTGGGGCAGCAGGAGAAGAAAACATCATTGCGGCGACTGCGACTTATGCTGAAGGAAGAGCTCACAACTTGTGCGAACCACGACGTGCCAAGCCAAGTAACTCCAGGAGATCGGGGTAGCATCCCGGCCAAGGCCGTCGTTCTCAACATCGTCGCTGGCGGTGCGTCTTTCATACAACTAGCCTTTGGGACAATCGTTTTCTCATCTTTGATCTTCGTCTCCGTTTGGGATGTTCTCAATTGCATTTTGTGGAGGTTTGTATTATCTACATCCGTCGCTCGGCTGGTATTGATCATAGAAGTGGCAGGCTTAAGGGCCGCAAATTCGCGACTTATGTACAGGCATGAGACGGACGCGACGGTTGTTTAGCTAACTTTTTTTTTTCTTTTCAAAAAAAGCGAATTAGTTGGGAATGGTAAGAAATTAGATTTAATTACTATACATACAAGGAAGATTGAGTACTAATACTATGACCTTTCTGTTCTGGAATTTGCTTCAGTTTTGCAAGTGGCATCATCAGACGTTGAAATCCGAGTCCATCAGGGATTCACATCAGGAGTCATTACATAACTCATCGGACATGTCAAACCACTCGACTCTAGCTGACATGTCTTCGAGCTATGTCTCTACCCCATGTGAGTATCGGAGATTCAATGCAGGGATAAGAATCGACCGTCGCTGCTCAAGAGCCAGACGGAACCTGTTGTTGACATATGGCCCGGATTTTGCTTATCGTGAGCTGAAAAGCTGCTTCTTGGCATGCTGAAGCTAGACTGCCTCAGGAAGGAGGAGGGTGCCGGATTGCCGTTCCTGCATTAGAGGCTCCGCAGAACCTATCGGTCGGGTCCGGGCTGTCGCGTGCCTGGAGATACGACAACGAGATCCGGGTGTATATATCCAGCACGACTCCTGTATGCCTTCCTCTCTTCTCCATGTGAGTCAGTGTCCGTGCCTTTTTGTATATAGTGACTCTGTTGAAAAATAGATTCACGATATTTCAGTCTGTGCGGTTCTCAGACAGCTCGTGACAAGATGCGCTCCTCACTCCTCGCTGCAGCCGGCATGCTGCTCAGCACCGCACATGGTCTTAACATCCTCATGAACAACGATGATGGCTTTGGCTCAGCCAACCTGCGAGAATTTTACAAAGTTCTTAAAAGCAAGGGGCACAATGGCAAGTTCTCTAGAATGATTTTTTCCCTGCCAATGTACTCGGGACTAACAGAACGACCATTCAGTCTGGATCGTAGCGCCCGCTGTTCAGCAAAGCGGCCAAGGCGGCCGTTCAGACTTCACCACCTATCCGAACCTCACTTCGCCGGCCCAGTATGGTATCATCCCGGCCGGTGCGCCCTCAGTCGGACCAGACCCCATCGACAGCCACATCTGGTACTACAACGGCACACCAGCCGCCTGCACCTTCGTCGCGCTGGACTACGTCCTCCCCAACTTCGCCAACTTCAGCAAGCCAGACCTCGTCGTCACGGGCCCCAACTACGGCACGAACCTGGGCCCCTTCGTCTGGACGCTCTCGGGCACGGCAGGCGCCGCATACGCTGCTACCTCGCGTTCCATTCCGGCTATCGCCTTCAGCGCGTCCAACAGCGCGCTGGATTACCGCAACATCACCAACTCGACCAACGAGTACACTTACGTCGCCAAGCTTTCGGGCAACATCGTCGATGCTTTCGTCAACTCTTCGTCACCGGGTGAGCCAATCTTGCCTCTCGGCTATGGCGCCAATGTCAATTACCCCAAGCTGGGCGCCAACTGGTCTGCTGTTCCAATTCTTCAGACTAGGATGACTGGCGAGGCAAACACGAATGTTGCTCTGCCGGTAGAGTCAAACCCAGGCACGTTCACGTGGGGCAATATCGACCCGTTGGAAGCTGGCGTGAACGAGTGTATCAATGGAGACTGCAGCATGACTGGTGAGACGGCCGCTGTGAGTGATGGATTTGTTTCTGTGAGCTTGTACACCATTGACTACTCTGCGCCTCAGAGCGCGAAGACGGAGGCCATTGTCGATAGATTGCCCTTTGTGCAAACAGGACGCACGAAGAAGAGGTGGAGCTCATAGTGCCCAAGGGGGTTGATCATAATCCAGACTTGAGGAAATATCCATAATTTATACTAGATAATATGACTCAATTATCTGAAACAATTTGCTAGCTTGCAGGGCCACGGAAGCGGCTATAGGATCCAGCGAATGCATCCATGTTCAAAGAGAAAAGAAGCATTCTCTTGTATCAGGAGCTGAGAACTTCAGGGGCTACGTCGACAATGCAGGTGCCGCCATAGTAGTGAAGGTCAATGCGGCACAGCATTTAAGCCCACATCGGTGCATGTACCACCCTCATTGCAAGTGGTCTGATTCCAGGCCTGTTGCAGCTCATTCGCTGTGAGAGTCCTTGCATCAGACAGGAGCGCCTCGAAGGTGGCGTGCCGTTGCTCCCACCCACCACCAGGGATGTATGGAACCTTTTGGACGGGCTTGACGTCGGGGTACTCGTAGTACTCGGGCTCATTGCGGTGCTCCAGTCCCAGGCCGTACTGGGCCTCTGGTGGGTAGAAGGGGATCTCGTTCGCGGCGAACTGGTACGCCATGCACTCGGCAATCTGGACTTCGGGGATGGCAGCAAAGAAGTCGTCGTAAGCTGGGTCCAAAGCTTCGGCCAGGCTGCTGACCCTGGTGGCGTTGGCCGCCTGCGGGGGTTGTATGACGCTCCAGGGGTCCCGGCAAGCGTCTGTCTCGCATGACTTCATGACCATGAGGAGAGCATTTAGACGCGACATGACGCGCACGGTATCCGGGTCGGTCGACCCGGCGATGTTGGTCATCTCGTAGGGATCGTTCAAAGAGTCGTACAGCTCCGTGTCGCCGGTGCACCAGCGGGAGTAGACATACGCGTAGTCCTCGTTGACGATCCGCATAGTCTTGTAGGTGTTATTCGCGTACATTCCGGGCAGGCGGTCGCCGCCGGTCCAGGTTGGTATCTCGGAGAAGGCGCGGCCCCAGAACTCGACGTTGATGGCTTCCTTGGCTCGGCCGATCGTGAGGCTTTCGGGGTTCTCCCACGACTCGAGCATGCTGGTGCCGTCGAGGAAGGGCGGTCGGTCCTCTTCGGCTAGGCCAGTGATGTCGAGGAATGTTGGGGCAAAGTCGGTCACGGTGCTGGGAATGCGCGAGACCTGGCCCTGCTTGATGCCCGGTCCTCGGACGACAAGTGGGATGTTGGCGTCCTCAATGTAAGGCGAGCATTTTCCCACGTCGCGGTGTGTTCCCAGGTGGTAACCCTGGTCGGTTGAGAAGATGATATAAGTGTTATCCAGCTCGCCTTTCTCTTCAAGCATATTCACCACGTCCTCGATGATATCGTCAACGCCTTGGAGCGCCTCCACGCGACGCTGGTACAGCAGTTGTGTCTCACTGAGCTGGGTTTCATTCAAGCGTGGGAGGCCAGCCCACCAACTGGGCCTATCCTTGTGCAGCTCATCGGGTGGGTTGAAGTTTGGCCGGTATGGGATCGTCAAGTTGGCGAATTTGTTGACATAACGAGACGGTGGTGTTGGCGGATCCGTCAAGTTTTCGACATGCGGCGCGGTTGGGGCTACCATCAGGAAAAAGGGGTCCGGTTGCTCGATCAAGTGCTCCAACCGTGCCAGGGCTTTGACACGTAGAACATCGGTCTGCTGCCATCCATGATAATACGTTGGTGTTGCGCCATCCTCGGACATCACGACGCTATTGTGTACATTGATGTATGGGTCAAGCTTCAACCAATGTTAGAGATATATGTATTTGGCAAGCTCACTCGGGTCACAACACTCACGAGAACGTCGATGTGGCTCCAACCCTTGGGCGCGGGAGAGTAATTCAACAGCGAATTTCCGTTGTAAAGCTTACCAATATCTGCAGCGCACGGAAAAGCACTGTCAGCATTCCATCATCTCATGACGACAAGAAAACCCGCCTCCAAATGTATCGAAACTTACATTCGGCTTGGTACCCAGCCCGGACCAACCAGTGCGGCAAGTAGTCGTTGTCTTCGCCTGCAGTGGTAAACTTAGGATAGCCGCCACTGTTCAGCGGAAGTTAGCCATGGTCCAGGAACAAGGAGAAAACTAAGATTAGCAGGGCGAAGAATTGATGGTGCTGACCCTGGTCCATTAACCTGAGTGTTATTCGTATTATGTGCAGCCTGACCACGCATAAGAGACACTCTACTGGGACAGCATATCGCGATGGTGGCGTAGTGGTTTGTGAAGGAGGTTCCCTTGGCCACAAGATGCTCTTGCAAGGCGGGCATATGGTCCAGCGAGTTGTGGTGGTAGTCCTGGTCGTCAGTGAAGACGAAGACAATATTGGGCCTACGTGCCGCAGTTTCTGCATAGGATGCAGCGGCCAGCAGGAGGCCTGCGATGCACGCTTTCAGCATCTTCACGACAGGTGACGATTAACAGCCAGACCGGACTCTGAAGAGTTCCCGAAACGGAGCATCAAATTCAGATATACCGCACCCTTCCTGAGGTCATGGATGGCTGGAGGAGACCAGTCTAGCACCTTGCAACGGGGACATCCTTTTAGATATATACCTACAGCTATGGAACAGTGTACCGGGAAGAGACTTCCACCCGCTCGACTGTATCCGACAATCGTCATTCGCAACAGCGGGCATCTAGCCCCTGGTGAATGCTACAGTACCATAATGACTCGTTATTCCCGGCATGTAAGGCGGTAAACCAAGTTCCCTTAGTGCATCACCCCAGATCATCGAAATAATAGCCCCACCTTACCATGGGGTAATTTTCTGACCACGTGGATGCAGTGAGGGGGTTCAAAGTCGCAAAAGGTTGACCTTCACAGCTCCCAGACTTCGTTCGAGAAGCTTGACCAACTGCCAGGGCGGCATGTATCAGGCTCGCAATACTGCCATTGGCTTGGGATTTCTGAGAAGGAACGGCCGACTTGGCACGAAAACTCCAGCGAAAACATCTGCAGCTACCCTCGAAGCTGCTTTCATGACGTGAGTGCTTCTTCTCCGTGCCTCTCCGCGGGGGCGCGTCCGATGTAGGGCCGATTAGATCAGAGAGGGGTATGTGGAAATTGCCAAGACCTGGGGACAAGCGAGGATCTCGGGAGCTTCAACATGGGCGGAATACGAATGCGATGAGCGACGTATTTTCTGGAGACGAGGGGAAAAGTGTGGAGTATTGGGAAGGAAGAAAGCCCATACCATGTCTTGAGATCGACCTCACAGTGTGACCAAGCCAGGATTTCATTACAGAGAATTGCATCTGCAATTGAGTTTCCCCTTCAAAGAGATCACTTGTTTGGATGGAACACAGATAATGGTGAAAATTATACACAACGCGCTGTACTCTAGTATATAGACAGATCCATCGCAGATGCAGCAGTAGAGCAATCACTGCATTCTCTGCTTCCCTTTCAACTAGGCCTTCCCCCCATTACCCGTATTCTCAATATCTCTTATGACACGTGGAACCGTCTTGGTCCGAAAGAACTGATCGACCCCTAAGGTTGTCCTAATCTGTACTTTGCTCTTACCGATGGCTGTATTAAGTATCGTGGCATAGTTGAAGCGCGTATTCAACATGACGGCTCGAATGCTCTTCCCAGCATAGGAGCTTGTTTGGCAGCCTCCATTCCACGTATGTGACTTTGGCGGGGACAAGTCTGCCTGGCTACAAATCGAGCTTAATACTCAACGCTTGTGGCTGCAGAGTAAGATGCAGGTCATCCAACGATGTATGCTGTGTGACCACTTTGGGCCGGGACCTCGCCGTCGTCGAGGACATTGTATTGTTTCTAAATATGTCTTGCATGACAACTGATCTGCTGGGTGCGGACCACAGGTAACTATTATTTGGATGATCGGCATCCACAAAGAGCACTGAAGTTTCTCAAATTTTCTCTGGCCTTGGTCCTTCTGGGGAAAGCATTTGCCAATGTAAACACACAGAGAAAGAGAAAAAGAGAGGGAATTATTAAAAAAAGAAAAAGGCGAATACTAGCAGCTATCTTTATAGTGATCAACATTGATCAAAATAGGAAGACACTATTTCTGGAAGGGAACAGCCTGACTATGTCAAGGGAGCACAAATCAAGCCTTTGTCACAGGCCGACAGTTTAATTTCTCACATTGGCCAGATCAAAGGCGAGCGTTGATTCATCGTCTGAGAAGGGAGTGAAGTTCAAGAGCAGGTGGTACAGCATTCAGGCTGTTATTCTAGATCAAGATATCTAAAGATATTTTTGTTTCAAAATCTTGTTTTAAAAACCCGCGGCCGCCGGCACCAACCCCCCCGAAAGCCACCCCAAGTGTTGTTGCTGCTGCTGTTGCTGCTGAGGCTGCTGCTGAGGTTGAGGTTGAGGTTGAGGTTGAGGTTGAGGTTGAGGTTGAGGTTGAGGTTGAGGCTGCTGCTGTTGTTATTGTTGTTGGAACTGCTGCTCCGGCGGCGGAGCGAAGCCGAGCAGAGCCCAGGCCACCCCGGCAAGGCAAGGACGACCACCACCACGAGGGTGATGGTGATGGCCCAGCCACCCTTCGCCGCCGTCGTCCAGTCCGCTGCCGTTGCGGCCATGGTGGTGGTGGTGGTGTGCGTGCGTTTTCATAGGATGGCACGGATCCTCCTCCCGGATTTAGAAACCCTAGCTGCCGCGATGATGAAGGAGCTTGCAAGAAGGACGGCCCCAGCCCAGATTTGCGCCCACAAGTATCTACCTCCCGTGCTGTCAATGATAGCACCCGCCATCGGCGGACCCGCGAGGGTAGCAATGCCCGACAACGTAGCCACCATGCCGAACCTGACACCCATCTTGCGAGGATCCGCGGTCAGGCTCGCCAGTGCGCCCAAGACGATTCCTTGCGCTGCGCCGTTGGCCATGCCCAGGAAAACACTGAAGACATACATTCCGGCTCTGGTGCTCACGCCGACCCAGGCGAAATCCATGCAAGCGAGGACGAGTATCGCCACAACGAAGGTGTTGATCGGGCCGAAGTAGCGGTCGGCGATGTGGCCCACTATTGGACGCAGTGGTATTCCCGCGGCGTTCGTGATCAGCAGCAGAGACACTGCCTCCGTCGAGGTAAGCCCTACAACCTGGCGGGAGAATGCGTTGATCTGTACGGTCAAATCAGTGATATGTGTGGCTCGATAGTGTCCACAACCTGGGCGGCGGAGATCTACGCGAGTCCACCTACATAGAAGAAGCTGAAGTATAAAGCCATGAAGTAGAGACACGCCCCTATGGTGAATAATAAATACGGCATCTCCTTGAAGGCGCCCAGATCGACCAGTGGGCCTGGCTTGGCAGGAAAGACACGCGGCTTGAGGAGTAAGTTTGCGATAAGTGCCATGAACAAGGCCACGAGGGCTGAGAACCGCACAGCCCACGGAAAGCCAACCTTGGGGATGAGATATTGCAGGGCTGAAGGGAAAATAAGGCTGCCGAAGCCTCCCCCCGTCGTCGATATGGCGAGGGCCAGCGAGCGCCGACGTTTAAAATAGCACCCGATAACGGCGATGCTGGGCATATAAGCCATGCCCAAACCCAGGCCGATGTAGACGCCTTGTATGAGCAGCATCTGCCAGTACTGAGTGCAAAAGCTCGTGAATAGCGTGCCCGACACAATCACGAGGCATCCTGCAAGGACAGCATGCCTGGAGTATCCCGCGTCTGCCATTCGTCCCGGGAATGTGCCCAGGGCAAGCGTAAGGAAGACCTGTGTTGAGCCTATCCAGGAGGCCTGAGAAGATGAAAGCCCAGTCTTCTCCGTGTAGTATAGCTGGTAGACGCCGAACGAGGCCGGTAGCCCCCATGCTAGCATGTTGAGCATGTTGCCAGCTATGACCTGCGACCAAGCTATCCAGCCTCCTTCTGGGTACTGAATCTCGTAATTGAAAATACGGTCGTGAATCTCATCGTCCCTGTCGATGGCGTTATCAAGTGCTGAAATATCATGCACGGATAATTTATGAATCACATCGACCAGCTCGTCCGGCGTCTGCTTCACACCTCCCTGTCCATCTGCTTGCAAATGAACAGAAGACGGTGACGGCGTTTGGGTCATGATGAGGAGACACTGAATAAAAGAAATCTGGTAACAGGCATTCAAGAGTGGCCAGAGGATCAATAAAACATACTGCCAGCACAGCGAGACAGGATAGCGCTGGTACAAAAGCACGCAATTCTGTACAAAGATCAAACCACATACATGAGAGGAACGCAATGATCCAAAATAGATAGAGTTGGGGATGGCCAACTTTATCTCCTCGCAAATCGGTTACATTCTCTGATTGTTGTAACGTCGGGAGAGAGATTAAGCTTAATCCCCGCAGCATATGAAACCCTCGACGGCATCTATTATCACAGCCCTACCCACTAGTTCTGAGTTTAAATCACCCAAGCCGGGGGTTGACCGCCTTGGGTAGGCATGAGCCCAACTGGGTCAAACGGCATTCTGTTAATGCTCGCCCATGAATATAGACTGGGGCTTGTGATGAAAGTTAAGTATCTGAGATCATGTATAGGGGGCGGCTTTTGTTTTTCAATTCCGCCGGCCAACCTTATCTGACTGACACTTCTTGTTGCCCATAAAAGCTATTGCCGAAAGATGATTGACTGCTGCATAGCTCCTACATATTGCGCGCGTGTTGAGCTCAAAGGTATCCATGGTTTCACGTAAATCTTGTTGATGCTGTCACGGCTTCAGGCGACGGACCAAAATTGAACAAGAAAGCATTTATGTGCGTTATAAAGTTTCAGCCAGGCAAGCAACTTTTTGTAGATTGTGGCTGGCACATCAAGCGCACGCCTGGCGGCAAAATGACGACGTGTTGTGAGAACTGGCTCATCGACACTTGATGCTCACGTGAATACAAAAACACGCGGCATAGGGTGTTGGTATGTGACATTTTGCCCGCAGTGTCAATCTTGGTGAGCGAAAATGCCTTGTCCGGAGTTTCTCCGAGTGATTATGACCCAGTTCTTTGTCTGTACTTGCTCTTGCAGATTCACTTCTGAGGCTTTGCGCGTCGACCGTTGGTAAGCTTTTCAAAAAGCCTCTTCCATGCCTCCTCAACCTCGGGCGGAATGTCAACATGAACAATAGTGTGATTGCCCTTGGGTCCGTACCCATTCTCGTCATCCCTCAGGCGCGGGTATTCCCCCATGACAAGATCAAGAAAACGGTCCATGTTCCACATCAGCTCCGGGGATATAGCTGGCGCCGTGTAGATCAGCTCATTGTCATCATTTGGCCCAACCTGTGGGACGAATATGGGACAGCCGACAAATCGGGGTGGCTTGGGCAGGTCCTGATACACCCTGTTGAAACAGGCGATCGTTCGCCGCACCATCAGGGGATCCTGTACGATGACGGCCGACGCAGGCGTGGGAACCCCGCTTGCCTCGAGCAGCTTGCGAGTCTCACTGGCGTTTGTATGACAGGTGGTGGAGCGGTCCTCTGCTAGGATCAGCGGAGGCGGGTTCTCGGCCGTGAAGCCCGGGGCGAAGAAGCGGTTGAAGATGGCCAGCAGCACCTGGGCCTCGGGTAGGCCCTGAATCTCGGATGCGATCGACTTTAACCTGGGGTGGCGGCCGACGGCTTCGTAGATGAGCTGAGTCGAGTGTCCGATGCCGCCGCTGAGAACGAGGGTCTTCGTGATGTCGGGGCGTTCTCGGATGATTTCGAATACGGTCTCTGAGCTGAGAAGGACCGAGCACACACACAGGATGATGGTGTCGACTGGTTGGATCTTTCGCAGGTCAGGAACGTCCTCCTGTGAGAGGAATTTCGAGACCTTGTTGATATCTACGCAGTGGCTCATCTTGGCTAGCTGTTCGTTTGGGAAACAAGTGATCCGTGTTTTGATATTTGCTGGTGGCTCGTGGAAGGTTGCTAATTCTTTGTCGTACGATTCGGATGCAGTGTGTTCTCAAAAGATCTAAAGGATCAGGCTCCCAGATGAGTAAACGGAAGCGTCCTCATTCCAGCAGTTTGTAATTGACCAGCAAGGCCTTCCATCTACGCTAGAACAGAGTCTTGTTTGTGATGCGATGACAAAGTCATAATGTAGATGCTGAATCGGCTGCCATGACTAAATACAGACTAGTGCTGAAGCTGGCTTGTGGGACTCCCCACCAAGTATTGCGTTCCGGTGAATATCGGCCGATGCGAGCTGTTACTCTTAATCCATCGTTATTATTTTTCGTGTTGTTTCTCGCTATGAACATTTATAAGAAGCCATGAAATACTGAGTCGAAGTATGTCTTTCGTCCAAATGAGTGAAAGCAAGGTTTGGTCCGGGTGTATTCAGGTGCGTACAGTAATCACATGCATGCTTCCGTGCCGTCGGAAGACGTTTCCGATTACAGTTAAGCCCAGCCAACTCGGAACAGAATTTCCCTTTCTAGCTCCGCCGGAACACCTTCGTGAGGTCCGAGTCCCTTCTGCCCCTTCGCCTCGGTAGGAGCACTCTCGGTATTAGTTGTCTAGGTCTTCTTTTGGGATGTCCACTCGCGCTTCAATTGTTCTGAGAAAAGTTTTCCACGGGATTGTAAGAATATGGCCCCATCCACGACGGATTCACAGCCACCGGATGTTTTGAGCTCGAGACCGGAACCAGGATTGGGACCAGGGTTGGGATCACCACCGGAAGGCCCTCCCAAAAAGAAGAGAGTTCCGAGCGCATGCCAACGCTGTAAACAGCAGAAGCTCAAGGCAAGCCCAGTGCTATTCATTCCCCTGTCTACCCGGGTTTCCCAAGTTGTATCGATAGTTAACACTCCAATGGTACTTTGACTGATCACGTACGTCGACTGCAGTGCGATATCCAGCGCCCATGCACACTCTGCTTGAGGACTGGGGCGACTTGCTCTGCAGCCGTCAGGCCAACCGTGTGGAAAAATCATGGACCAGGTCAAGGCCTCAAGCCCAGTCGCCTAAACTATGGAAATGCCGTAGAGCTGCCGGCAGCAAAGCGGCTACGCCATACTACCTCTGTTGAGAACGTGCCTTCACCTGCCGCGTCTACTACATCCCCGCCACCTGATTCGAGTACAACCCCTGGAAACGAAATACAGAACACTCGGAGCACGTCCAGGGATCGAGACCTTTCTTCGCCGCGAGAAAACAGCTCATCCCCGTGGGTCTCAAGCTCGGCAGCTGTGCAATTCATGGAAGAGGTAAGCGATGGGAGACCTTGCTCGGCCGACACAAGATCGCATATCGGTCTTGGGCTTTTCAACATGTGTTGCTTACACATTCTGTGGCGAAGGCGTTCCACCAGCACAACACCACCTCTCCAGGCGGACCAGAAACCTCAGCCCTGTCCGCTATCCACTGGACACAGGGGCATGACAGAATTCCTGTCAGTGGTGGCATTCCAAGAATCTCGAATCATTCCTTCAATAATCGGCCATCTGAACAGAGAGAGTTCAATCCTCGTGGCTCTAGCCATCACGTTGCGGGACAGCACCCGAGGAGGATCGGCCACCGTGAGATGATCAGTCCCGCTGAGGCCGAACTCTTGTCTATAATACCCTGCCATCCCGCCGCAACACTTCTGGTACAGAATTATTTCGACAAGGTACACTGGTTCATGCTTGTGTTCCACCAGAGTGACTTTCTAGAGTCGTTCCGACAGCTATACGAAGAGATCCACGAGCGAGGCCATCAGCAGCCCACCCGCATCGGGCTCGGCTTTCTGAGTGTCTTCACGGCCGTCTGTATAGTCAGCCTGCAGTACATTGACGAACAACAGAGAAGACACCTTCGCGAATGTGTGGTTGTTGCCGATGATTTGCAGAAAAGGTTGCTTAACTCGCTGCGCATGCGCCTCCTCGAGGTGGTCTCACGGGGGTCCATTGAGGCAGTGCAGGCCTGTGTCCTGCTGGGCAGCTTTTATTTGTACCACGGCGAGCCGGAGCTGGCGTGGCCCATTTGTGGGTGTGGTCTCCGAATCGCACAGGCTCTGGACCTACAGAGGCAACGACCCAAGTTGGGAGACACCTCTGGCCCGCCCGATCTCGACGATCCGGGGCAGCGGGCCGAGGAGGCGAGGAAGAGGTGTTGGTGGGCTGTGTACGAAATCGAGACGACCTGTTCTATGCTTTATGGCTTCCCCCTGAGTATCAACGATAACGACTGCGATATCCAGCCTTTGAACCCCTACTCGTTGCGGTCAAATGATGCGTCGTGGGACGCTACCGCGCGGCAAGAGATGGGCCAGGCTACGCTTCTCTCGCACAAGCACGCCATGAGCCAGCTGTCCGTAATTGTGAAGTCTGCTTTGACAGACTTGTATGGGCTGTGCCGAAGCCGCGTGCAGATGGACGACAGCTCAGGCGCGGCCAATATGGATCGTCTGCAGGGATTGATGGCAAGTGTGACGAGCTTAGACCAAAGGCTCCGCGAGTGGCACGCGAGACTTCCATTGCAGCTCCGTCCGGCGAGTCTCACGGACGCAACCACCGCACCGGTTGAGAGTTCTTCACGGATCGGTGGCGGTGTCGTGTTGGGTGGAAAAGCGTTTGAGAGTCACCTCTTCCAGCTCCAAGCACTTTCTCTCAAAGTCGCCTACGAGAACGCCAAAATCCTGATTCACAGACCGCTCCTATCGTACCGAATGGTTGTTCCGCCAACAAAAGCTGCCACTACGGCCATCCCAGGCACCTCAGACACATGTCAGTCGTCCATACAGGTCTGTCGCGACGCTGCCTTAGAGATCTCCATCATAGGTTCACTGCCCGTATTCCAGGGCATCGCCGACACATACGCCGTCTCATTTGTGTCTCTGCATCTTCTAACTGCTGCGATCGCCCTGTCCATCCTGACGACACTCAATCCTTTGACCCAGGAGTCGCACGACTGCAAAATGGGCATCCGGCGGCTGATGGAGATGCAGTCACGGCTCAGTGCCAGGTCCATCGTCGCCGAACAGGGGCTCGGTATCCTCAAGAAGCTCATGTCACTCGTGCTCACCAAGGAGATGAAGGAGATGCTCGATTTCTCGCGCCCCAAAGATGACACTGCAGAGGTGGAGCCGCCGGGTGACCGGCAGGACGTTGAAAATAATCTGAACAGGCCGCCACGGGATGGACAAGAGGTCCAGGTCTCGATTGATGAGCATCGTGAGACTCGCCAGACGACGTCTCGTCTCGACGATCAGTCAGCTGATTCGATCACTGTCGTCGCGGACTCCACAACCACACTAACAGACAGTACCGATGCTGTTGCTAGCCCGGAGTTCAGCTTTTACGAGGATCCGACTATAACTCAAGCGCTCCTGGATTTCGAACAAGGTATGTGCTCCCTCTACCTGCGCTGACTGCTTTCTGCACTTCAGAGTCAGGCATGACTTATCTGATCGATCCTGCGCAGCTGTCAGCTATATTCCTGATGAGTCAGCCGGAGGAGCAATGTCTCTTGCGGAAGCAGAGTACTCTACAGGTAGTTGCTTTAGTATCCAGGACCAGAGCTGGATATGGGGTTCAACTCATTAAGCTAGAATGTTACCATCCCGTCTCGATCATTCTTGAAGCACGATTTAAACGTGCCACTCTAACGTCGATTCACGCTTGTGTGACGTGAGTGGACGACTAAAGCATAGCCTCTGCGTCAAATATCAGGGCAGTTTGAGATAAGCTTGATTCCGTAAGAAGTAGGCATCACTACGTAGCAGTCATTGTAATTCTGGTTACATTCAGACAAGATTTGGTCGAATATCAAAATATTAACGATCATGACCCCAGTCTAGACGCGTCACGAAGGAGATCGTCTCTGTGTCTTGGTAAGATATGGCCCGAGTTTGAATATCGGGCCAGCTACAGCCTTTAGTTTCCGATCCGTCTACCGTTCTCGCACTCCGAAAGATGACGATGATCCGGTGGCTCCTACAACACAGCAATTTCTGAAGCGCTGTCAAGGCGTACTAAGCTGAATATGGTAGGACCTTCCACCGGGACAATTTACCGTGCGTGGATTTCAATTTCGCGAGGCTCTACAAGGCTGAAGCAACTTGGCCATATAACATGGCCTACCTGTCTCTAATGAAACCTACACTACTACGGAACCATCCCCCTCAAAAGGAAACTCATATTATTGTCTCAAACCAATAGCGCATCTCTTCCACTCCGGCCCTACTTCAGACCCCCAGACCCTCGCACAATGGCAACAAACAGCGAAGGTCCTAACACAATTACCGTGACCCTTAAGCAGGTCGCTAAGATGATCGACCACTCGCTTCTTCATCCAACCATGACCGACGCCGACATCGACGCCGGTCTCGCCACAGCAAAGAAATACGACGTAGCCACCGCCTGCGTGAAGCCATACCTCATCCCCCGTGCCAAAAAGGCCCTCAAGGGCACAGACGTGCTCGTCTGCCCCGTCATCGGCTTCCCTCACGGCAACAGCACCACCGAGGTGAAAGTGTTCGAGGCAACTCGAGCGGCCGAGGAGGGAGGGAAGGAGATCGACATGGTCATCAACATCGGCAAGGCCCTGGGCGGGGACTGGGACTACGTCAGCGACGAGGTCAAGCAGGTCAACGACGCGGTCATGAAACATGGCGCCATTCTCAAGGTCATCTTTGAGAACGACTTCCTGCAGGAGAGCCATATCATCCGGCTGTGCGAGATCTGCTCTGCCATTGGTGTCGCCTTCGTCAAGACCTCCACAGGGTATGGATTCGTCAAGCAGCCCAGCGGGCTGTACACGTACGCCGGGGCCACTGTGCCGCAACTCAAGCTTATGCGCCAGCACTCTAAACCTGAGGTACAGGTCAAGGCCGCCGGGGGCGTGCGCACACTGGACGACCTGCTACATGTCATGTCGCTTGGGGTCACGCGGATCGGTGCTACTGCTACGGTGGCAATTATGGCGGAGGCTGCTGCAAGGGGTATCACGGACCGGCCTACTACCGTCCAGTTTAAGCCTATGGCTAGTAACGCTTCTGGGGAATACTAGATTGCAAAAGGATAACAGACAGCAATTTTGATCTTGCTCCAGTGCCTAGCTGCAGGAGACGTGGGTCGTCCCCCAATTTGAGGTGCAATTTTGGTCCCATTGTACTTTCTGGGCCCACAAGAACATTATGCTTAGGGCGCGGCTCTCCACCACATTTCCAATCTCGTCATCAGTTATGTCTTGATTAAGTTCCTTGCTCCTGCGCTTTACAATCACAAAAATTACCTTGGTTGACTGTAATTCCTGACGGTTTAAAACCTTCCTTCGGCTTCGCTTTCTTTCTCTCATGTTCTTTACAGCCGTCATGGCCATTTGCTCTCTCAACGTATGCCAGCTTCCTCTTTTCCCATCTGACGTCGGACTCGGAGCTGATTTGATTACCAAGTGGGGGAAAGGCTGATTTGGAATCGATGGTGAAGGGCGGCGAAGGAGAGTCTTCCGAGGCAGGCGAGAGCGGGTAGTAAGTATCGAGGGTGGCTTCAATATCTGGCTCTGATTCCTCCTCAAGAGAGGCGCGTAGTTCGGCCCTGAGTCTTCCCTTCTGAGCACGCCGAACGTCGGACGGTGTTCGACCGATGGGCCATGCTTCCGCAACTTCGACCCCATAACCAAGGCGGCGGCGATTCTGGCGAGAGATGAGCGCGCTTAGCGATGCGGCAAGCTCGGTGGCAAACGCGTGGGTCTCTGAACTGAGGGTTGGAAAGACAGGCGTGTGCGGCTGGGCTACGAGATGTTGGCCTTGCGTTGCGACAACATCGGGAAGCGGACCGTGGTCATACTCGTCGATAATGACCAGTCCTTGAATCCAGGCTTGTCGTGATGCAAAAGCTAGTGTATTTTCAGTTGTCGATATCGGTGTCGATTTCGTCATGTCTCCAGGTAAAGGGAAGTAGCATGGTCGTGAAGAGAACCTGTGGCTGACGGCGAACGAAGCCTCTTAATCCTAAATACATTCTTGTGGGATGAATCACTGCGTTGTGGCAGTCAACTGGGTTGGAAGTGAATAGCGGGTCAGTGACTGCACCTTTACTCAAAAGGTGCCTTTTGGTCCTTCTGGGCTCGGAATCTGGCCACATGCCCACTTCGAATACAAAAGATCGCATATTCGTCACACCCAATCTTCAGCTCCACGTGTGGGATGACCTATTGGGGGATTCATCGTGCATGTCTCATGGGATAATCGTCCGTCGAACAACCTCGTCAATATATTATGGAAAGGCCTGCCGTAGGACAACCTCCTGTGGGGTGACTATACAATCTGAGTCGCAGTTGTACCCTCATCACCGGAGAATTAACACGACATGTTCGAAAATTCTGTACGGATCAAATCCTATCAAGGTAGTCACGAAAGAGACAAAGACAGCTCACGCTGTTGACGAGGAAGTGCGAATTCTCGAAATACTCCGCCGAACTGATGGTAGTGAAGAAGACAAAGCGCGAAGTGTGCGCTGAGAATAATTAATATCATTGCACACAACAGTGGACAAGGCCAATCCCTTCGTCGAGGTTGCGCTGGTTATGACTCCGGCAATGTCCAGCACCCTCTACTCCATTATCTAGAAGACCCAGAACAGATATTACGCGTGCCAGGAAAACGAGCGCGGAGGTCGATGCATGCTCCCCGAAAACGCCAAGTTCTTCTGCGAAGCACTGCGGGGTCTCCGGTTCCTGCATTCAAAAGGCTGGATGCACGGCGACATGAAGCCACAAAACATCGGCATCGCCCACAATCCTCTGAGGGCCGTCCTACTCGACCTCGGTAGCGCTCGCGAAGTGAACGGCGCCGCCGGATCATCACGACTTAGACCTGGCGGCACGATTCCTTACTTATCACCTGAAAGGGAGATGTACGATTGTGGCATGCCGGCTGATATATGGGCAATGGGTGTTGTAGGCTTCCAGCTGACCCGTGGATCGTTGCCATGGCAGTTCAGCAGGAATCCGTGGCGCCGCGGAGAAGACAGCACAGATCTGCAGTCGGCTTTTAAAGAGAAACATAAAGAGTCTTTAGCTCTTCTAAAATCTGAAGACCTCATCGCAGGTCGACAGGATATTGACAGTGAGACTCCTCTTTTCTTGGCCTCTACGGTCATCGCACACCCACTTGCGGCTCGGAACTTGGTCCATGAATGACGCACAGATGGCCATCTTGTCGTGTAATGGTCTTTCTCCAATGCCCCATGTGTTGTTCACACTACTATGGTCGAGATGCGAGCTTATCTATTTGATACCGACGTATTTACTAGTCGGGCCCCTCATCATAGAGATGCTGAATTGGGACTATCAGAGAAGGATAAATGTCAATGAGATACTCGAGTACAGTGAACTACCACAGTGGCGAGAACTCACAGGTCTCTCACAAGACAACAATAGCTCACAAGGCAAACGTCGGAAGGTGTAACAAGGACAGGCTCGTGCGAGAAGGGAAGATGGTGGGAGGGAAGGCGAACTAGCATGATCTGCTCGGGGCCGAGGGCGGATTTGTGAGTATGCTCGCTGGGCATGTCGAATAAGTAAGAAAGCAGGTATTCGCACCGGTAAAATAGGAGGGTGCACCGGCACATACCACTCTTACCCACAGCCAATTTCCACACCCAGATTTAACACCACCAGACCTAAAACACCCAGACCTAACACACCCAGACCTAACACACACACCCAGACCTAGTTCAACAATACACCTAGACCTAGCACACTCAACCCGATATGACCAGACCGTATTTATATACCTCACGTTGGTACATGAATTGGCTATAGGTGCGTACATATGGAGGTGGTTTCGTTCTTAATCCGTATGCACACGAGGTTGTATGCGGTCCCTTCATACAGTAATAAACGCTCAAAGACCCAGCGTTTGAAAAGAAAAACAATATCGATAACAGTAGCTTCAAAAAACAGCTTCAGGTACATATATAGTGGGTGTGCAAAATGGTATTAGCGAATGTACCGGTGTACCCTCCGTTTCGACAGCTGCGAATTACCGATTTTCTCATTAAACACTCAGCCGCGTATCAGTCAAGAGCGACATAAACACGAGTAGCTTTCTTGCATTCTGTCTGGGCAATATCTCGCATTGTAAGTCTAATTTGGGCTCTTCGTAGTCTCTTTTGTGCATGGTCATTCAAATTCGCCCCGAGACCCTCGGAAATGGCCATCCGACCCATCTGCCCTAGCCTCATACGAGCCTGAATAGCAGCCACTTCAAAGGAAATTTCTCTGTCACCACTCGCCACGTGCTTGCCCAGTACCCTGGATCCACCAAATCTCAGCGGCCGGTATGGAAAATTTGTGAGAGATCCATTCCTGGGCCGCATGTCTATGAAGTTCTCCCGCAGCATGAACAGGAACGGGTTGGATGAAGACGGTGATAAAGAAGCATACTCTATATAAGCTTCTGACATGTTGGTTTCGAAGATGACAAATCTTCTATTCACAACACATCAATTCACTTGAATTCAATTCAACTCACTCAAAACACATACACATACAAACAAACACGCACAAAGGTTTCAAACCAACACACCAACAACGATGCAAGCCAAGATTCTCATCTTCATTACCACCGCGCTGCTCGCCGGCACCGGCTCCGCTGAGGCCGAGCCTTGGCGCCTGTATCGCAACAGGTGTTGCTGCTTCGCGGGCACCAGCAACCAGAACACCAAAATCCCCTGCGTCTACAGCGATTGGGCCGGCCCTTCGTGCCCCGCTGGCCAGAACGAGTGCGTCAAATAGAAAAGTCATTCCTGACAGCTGGGTATCCGAGCCAATATGTGCTTTAAGATGGACTATCACGTTGGTCTGCTGAAGTGAGGCACTTTGACTGAGGCTGGCGGTATATCTACTGTTCAATGCTGGGAAAGACCATTGATGGCGGGGGTGGTCAGGATGTTGACGGCAGGCTGGGGATTATATCTTTGTCTTCAAACTCTATTTGTCCATATACAATGATTGTCACCCATCTCAACAAGTTTACATGGGTAGCTTAATAGAATTATCATACATTATATTGGGGAAAATATTTCTTGAAAATGTGAATTCTGTGTTCCAGGCCACTAAAATGACTGGACAGATCAGGGCCAGGGCTTTCTGAATTATTTCCGAATGTCAAAGCGCCAGACTTGGTGTTGTGCTCACTGAAAGCCGTCGTGTATCTCATGAGACGCATGTAACATCTTCCCTTTCCCCCTTTCCTCTTGCTTCTGTTTTCGCACAGGAGAGGCTGGCGCAAGAAAGCAAGTCTGTGCATGCGGCGCCATAACGCATCCCAGAAAATGATGCCATGTCACTGTGACACGTGAAAACGGACATGGAAGGTGAAATGGCACAAGCAATCTATTCCCACTGTCTTGTCGAATCAATGATCATGTTGTCACCTCACAGCGCCCCTGCCATTCTCCCGGAATA
>JACBFG010000036.1:347995-364547 GCA_013435955.1 Diaporthe sp. HANT25 | reverse complement strand
CCCCCCCCCCCCCCGGCCCCTTTCCATCCAGCTCAGACCTTCTCCCCATCCCGCGCCTCAGCCTCAGCCAGCACCTCCTTCAGCCTCGCCTCATTCCTCGGCACACAGAGCACCTCGTACGAGTTGGGCGCCATGATCAGGTCCTTCGGGTTCTTGAAACCGACCGCCGGGTCGATCTCGGCCATCTCCGCCCCGGGCACCCGCTCGAGCCTGAAGCTCGCCAGCAGCCGCATGAAGATGAGGTACACCTCCCTGGCGGCGAGCAGGTGACCTGCGCACATCCTGTAGCCCAGTCCGAAGGTGAAGAGTGGCGCGTCGGGCTTCTCGAGCCACCGCTCCGGCCGGAAGACGTCTGGGTCTTCCCACAGATCTGGATCTGTTTGACATTCAGGGTCAGCTTGGCTTGGAAAAGATGGTCGACTGAAGCGTGGGAGAAAGGAAAAATGTGCTTGCCGTAGTTACAAGCCCATGCATTCATATAAACAGTAGTCCCCTTCGGTATCCTCACCCCCTCATACTCAACATCCCGGATGCTCTCCCGCGGGAGGTTAAGCGGTATGACAGTAAAGTACCTCAGCGCCTCCTTCGCCAGCGCGTTGATATACGCACACTTCTGCTCGTCAGCCGCGTCCGGCAGCGGGTCCACATCGGCATCCGCTCCTCCATCCTGCGGCAGGCCCTGGAACTCCCTGATGGCCGCGAACGCCCTGTCCTGGATGTCCGGGTGCTGCGCGAAGTACCCCACGCTCCACTGCACCGTCGTGCTGACCGTCTCGAACCCGCCGCCCAGCATGCTGAGGCTGATGGACGTGAGCTCCGTCTCGTTGAGCGCGGCCTCCTTGTACGTGATGACGCTGGCCTGGATGCACGGCCTGTTGGTGCCCTTGTCGACCTCAGCCTTCAGGTTAGAATTAAACCGGTGCAGGTACGCGTCGCGGCGGTCGCGCATCTCGCGCGCCAGCGCGCTCGCCGTGTTGACGGGGTTGAGCCGCAGGAGCGGGATGTAGTCCTGCAGGTTGCCCGTGGTGCTGCGGAAGCGGTTGAGCTCCTCCTCGACGGCGACGATCTCGCGGAACATGGGGTCCTCGACGGTCGGGATGCGGACCCCCCAGTTGATGGTCACGGCGAGGCTGAGGGAGAGCCGCTGAATGAAGGGCAGCGGGTCGATGGGCTTCCTGCCCGCCTCCCCGTAGGTGAGGAGGTCGCGGGCGAAAGTCCGGGACTCGATGTCGAGGTAGGGAACGTAGCTGGCGATGGCGGGCCGGTTGACGGCGACGGCGACGCCCTTCTTGCGGCGCTTGAGGGAGTCGTCGTAGGGTGACGTGCCGATGGTCAGGCCGGCTGTGCTGGATGCCACCTAGGAAGTATCATCAGTCAAGTCCAAGTCACACATCATGATGCTGCCCATGACGGTTGCAGTCCCGCATAGAGCGCCGCATATAAGTGCACAACCTACCTTGTGAAACGTATAAGTAACAGGCCTCGAACTCAGCGCCTGGCTCTGTCCAACCCAGAGGTGCTTCGTCGCCTTTGCGCTGTTTACTACCACAACGGGAACATTCCCCATCTGCACCTGGTACACATCGCCATACCGCTTCGACCACTCGCGGTACTGCGCCGCAGCATTGCTCCGGATGGACCACAAGTTGCCGATCAGCGGGAGCCCCGGCGGACCGGACATACCCGGGACGCGGGCCTGGTAGCGGACGACCTCGTTGACGACGACATATGAGACGAGGGTGAGAACGAACGCGGCCAGGAGCGTCTGCACCGGGTGCTCGGCCAGGCGCTCCTGGAGGGCCGGGAGGAGCTGGCTGAGGAGGGATAACATGGTTCCGTCGGGTGTTTCGTTCTCGGGTCTCACAGGCCTGGGCTGCTCTTCCTCGTGTCTTTGTGATATCTGTGGCTTTCACCTTTGATCACTGGCCGCGCGGTCACAGCCCAGACTTATATATTCGATCCTCTGTGCTACGCAGGAGAGGTGAGATATGAGATATATATATCGGAACCAGAAACACTACAACGGTTCCCGCGACGTCAGCGCCAGCAACAAACCTTATTTAGGCGTGGACGAGACAAACCTTCTTCCGGTGCCCTCGTCTCCGCATATCATCGGGCCCGGCCCCGCGCGCGATTGCTCGGCCATCTCGCTCTTCGCGGCCGCACGGGTGATCCATGCAAACCTTCGTCCAAAGAGGTTACTCCGACGGATTACCCCAGACACTGGGGTTACTTAGCTCCATGCGGGGGAGTGTGTGGAATCCACAGCTGTGGTTCTGACCACCATCCCCGGCAGTCGATCGCTCGCGGCTCGGCTGCTGAATAACAGGCACGATGCAAGTGGTCGGCCACTAAGACTCCACTGCTGTTGTTGTAGAAGTTCGTGAACGGTGCCAAGAAGAGGGATTTCGGTTGTTGTACAATGAGAGTCGTAGATCACACGTAGAAGTCAAAAAGAAATGCGGTCGGTCTATTCAGGGTATTGTCCAACACGTGTACGGCATGCTCGCTGTTGCTCGAACAAGAAATCCTTCCAACGAGAAACAGAACAGACTCCCATACTGTATCATAATGCTGCTGTTACCAGGTGCCGTCAAACAGACAGAAAACCACGTAGAACCCACACCCCAGCTCCGCGCCAATCTACAGTATCTACTCACTTCTTGACACTTACGTTCATTAGTCTAGGGTCTTTTCCGTCATCGTCAGTCTTCTTCGAGTACAGCGGCAACAGCTTCTTTCCTGCCTTCACGAACCCAAGCTTGCGCTCGCCGCCGTCGTGATCCTTGCCGCTGTCGCTTCCCTCTCCGCGGTGTTCTTCAGACGCGTTTGCACTTGAGGCGTTCTCCTCCTCGACTTTCTTCTGCACCATGGCAGTCTCGCTGGCCTTGCCGAGTCTAGCCTCTCGAACCGGCGCCATAGCAGCTTCGAGGAGTTGCTCTTCGGACTTTGATGCGCCGCTGGCCTGCTCTTCAGGGTTTGATGTGCGGCCCTTGGTTGCTTCGATCTTCTTGTCGTGGTCTGACAGCTCGTCACCGGTTGACACGTCCCTCGAGCCCTCCTGAGGCTTTCCCTGGGCGAGTGGCAGCTTTGCCGAATCGCTATCCTTCAGCTCCTGACCTGTGGGATCACTACTCTTCACACCAGTCAGCGACTCGTCGTCGCTGTCTTTAGCACTCTCCCCGCCCTCCTTGCCACCGTCACCCTTAGCGCTCTTCACGGAGCTCGCCTTGCTGACCGACGCGCTCGCCGAGGTCTCTGCCCTCAGTCCGAGTTTCCGGTCCGCGCCGGGGTCCTCGTCGTGTTCGCCCTTCCAGTCCGCAGGCCTCATCTCAGGCACTGGGCTGCCCTCGCCCGGCTCCTTGACCTCCGGCAGGGGCCCATTGGTGCCGACCACCCTCCAGACAACGCTGATGCGGTCTGCGGCCCTAGTACCCTTGCGGCTTGACCCTTTGATGCCGTCCATCTTGTCCCAGTCTATCTCGAACACGCCCGACTCGTCAGCACGGCCATCCTGTTCTGGGCCTCGGCCTTCGAAGAAGACATTAAACCAGACATGTGCCACCGCAGTGACCATTGTCAGGCCCAACGACGCCGGAGCGCGGTTGCGCCGCTCGAGCGAGATGTTTATGTCCGAGTTCGAGACGCGAATTGGTGACGTGGGCTTGAAGATCACCGCCATGCCTCCGGGTTCGTTTGTGTCTGCGAAAGTGGACGACTGAGCCAGGGACGGCTGGGACGTGTTCTTGTTTGGGACATTGAGGCTGGAGCCGGACGGAGAGGAAGTTTCCGAGGCATAGTCGGCAGGGTTGATTGTCTTGCTCTTGATGGCCTTTTTGACGCTGGGATTGCGGGCAGGGCTGCTGGACAGCAGCTGGCTGGCCCGTGAGCTCTTCTTAGATTTGCTTCGCGCCGGAGAGGAATCTTTGCTGGCATTGTTGCTGCTGTCGCTGCCCTTCTTGTCGCTGTCGTTGCCGACAATCTCGTTGTAGTCCGCGTCTTCACAGATTTCTTCGTCATCGTTTACTGGGCTCCAGGCGTCCCCGAGCAGTTCCATTACTCCGCCACTGCCTGGTGCATCACCCTGTACCACATGTCTTTCCTCCTTCTTGAACGTGTGAAGCACCTTGATCTTCTTGCCCTCGTCGGCGAAGCCCTCGACATTAACCTTGACTCCGTGCCGGAGGCCCCAGACGTGAATTTCCAGGACCTCAACCTCCCGGTCGACATATTTCTTGCCACCCTTTGTCCACCGGTCGGCATAGCTTATCCACCGGAGCTGGGACGGTATCGACACTCCGGCGCCGAAGGTTGGCCGCATCCGCCGCTCAGTGAAGCGCGCTAGGGCATCCTCGGCCTTCCATCCGCACTCTGATATAAGATACGAGCAGGTCATACTGCCCGACCTTCCCTTGCCAGCTTTACAGTGAACGACAACGACCCTTTTGCTTTTCCCATCACTTTTGCCAACCTGTTTGCCGTTGTCTCCTTTTGCATCGTGCTTAGTATCGGATGACTTGGTATCCTCCTCGTGCAACCAGCTCCTCATGCTGGCCATTATCATCGGCACCATCCTGAAAGGAGGCGGGTGGTGATCAGGCCACGGGTAGTGTCGTATGCGACCGTAGACGGCCTCGTCAGGGTATCCCGTTCCTTCGGCGCGGAACTCCCATATTGCCCAATTGTCTGGGTGTTTGGCATCGAGGAAGGCGACAAGGCGGTCGAGAGGGTTGCGGTAGGCTCGTTGAGGGTAAGTCTGACTCGGTCCAGAGCTGGCCGAAAGGGATATACTGTCAGTCTGCGTGCATCTCATACGGCTGCGGGTGCGGTGTCTGTCAAGGGACACGAAGAGCGCGGCCGGAACTCACGTTACAATGATATCGTCAGTCACGTAGCAAAGGTCGAGTCCCGTCTCGGCGTGTTTGGCTCGAGGGCCTGCGACGATCTGCCGCAACAGCGAAGCCATATTCAATATTTGTGCTGATTGCCCGTAGCGGTCTTTTGAAGGGAAAGATGACTGTCTTAGGTCACAAAGGAGGAGCGAATGGACTGATGTGAGCAGACCGCGGCCTCTCGAGTCAGCCAACAGGGATGGGGTGGAGGTCTGTCTGCAGCAACGTTGAGAGAGCGTCAATTCAAGGACAAAGATCCTAGGAGCGTCATGAGAGAAGCGGCTGCCCCTGATTCGGAGTAGTGGATAGATAGCCTGCAGGTGATGGGTTGACGCGAGAGTCCAGCCGGCTCTGGGACGAAAGCTTGGCCGGGAGAAGCTTCGCCTGTCCTGGTGCTGTGTGGTCTGCAGAGGCAGCCTGCAGGCGCATGAGACAATGACAGCTACGTCATGGGTCGACTGACGTCTTGTTGGTGGGAATATGTGGGGCCACGAAGAGCTGAGCTCGACTGGAGCTTTCCCACCCTCTGGGTCCCCTGGCTGCCGATCCTGGGCCGGATCAGCGCCCAGGTCTAGGCCTGGGAATGGCGCACGAACTGCTCGATTGAACGGGACACTACAGCTGTTGAGTTGCATGGCAGGCATGGATGCCTCCCTGAAGACGATCCAGACTCTCAGCATGTCACAGACTGAGCAAGACCATGTCGATAATCACAATCGATCATAACATTTTCTAGTAACGCGTTGCTTCCTTGACTGAAAGACCAGACTCCGCAAGTCCTACCGTAAGCAAAAAATAAAAGTCAGAACAAAGTCTACAGTCAAAGAAAAAACACGGAGCAAGCCTCAGTCACCCCGTGAACTCCTCCCGTATGCCCGCTCATGCGCACCGGTAGACCCGTGGCCTCCCGTGGTTGTTTCTTTATAGCTGAACCGCCGATACTGACTTGACGCTCCCAGTCATTCATCCCATCGGTTTCCAGTGATGCATGAGCCCACACCCCCAATTCGTTCCCCTTCTCAAACTTGTACTCATTATGTCGTATTCCAGAGACTGTTGAGACCCAATTTGATTGAGCCAGTCGAGTAAAAGCCAGATGTTGTCATTTGCAGGCGCCCAATCCTAGAGGCCTGGCTGCCGTCTCTCCAACCATGGCACGCGCGGTTCGACACCCGTAGCTGATACAGTTTACGAGGTCTTCTTGGGAACAGCGGCACCGTTGGCGTACTTGCTGAGATCAGTAGCCGAGTGGAAAGTCCTAGCACCTCCCTTGACAGCATCCCAAACTTGTCGGGCGGCAGGCGGAGTGCCCTGAGCCCCGACGAGGTTATCGACTCTGGCCTCAAGTCTGGCAAACGAGCCCTGCACGTGGGTGCTGTTGTTAACGCGCGCCCTCAGGAAGGCAGTGTAGATGGCCAGCAGGATCCAGCTCCTACGCTGGAACAGGATGGCGCTGAGCAGGAGACGGCCCCACAGGGCAATCTCAAGGCCCGAAACAACGGACATGGACGTGTCGTAGTACTCCTTGACGAAGCTGCCGATAGCGTCCGCGATAGGGTGGGTGTTGTACTGGGGCTTCGCGCTGGGAGAAGCACCGGCCGCGGGCGCAGCTTGGGTGGGAGGGATGATAGTCGGGATGACGGTGGAGCGCGTGTAGGTTGCGAAGTGGAAGATGGAGTAGACGCTGTAGGGCAGCAAGGCGATTGGGTACTGAGGGGCCAAGAGCCACACGAACGCCAGGACTGTGAGAAAGATAGGTTAGCCGGATGCGCCAACAAAGGCAACAAGACCGCGCTCTTGCACCGTGTCGAATGAGGGAGAATAACGCACGGAAATACTGGACGTTCTCGTCAGCGATCAGAGAGACGGCGACCTGGGGCGAAAACTTCATGCCGGCCTTGGCGCGAGCACGCAGGGTCTTGTAGACGACGATGCCGTAGGTGAGCATGGCGGCGACAAAGGCGAGGCGGTAGGAGAACTGGGCCATGCGGGTGTAGTAGTTCATTCGGATCCATGATAGCGAGTAGCGCAGGACGGAGAGAATCAGCGTAAGATGCCTGTGACGATAGAGAGTTAGCCGCCGATTCAGTTCAACACTGGTTTGCTGTCTCAGAGTCTCGGATTCGAGTTTTTCCCCTCGCGACTCGAACACTGTTCTCGAGGCCGTCCCATGTCTCGCCCGGGCGAGCTGGCCAGATTGCCAAAGGCGGGGTCGGGGACAAAGCTCTCGACTGTGGCAGCTGGCAGGAAAGAGAGATCGTCAGGCAAGAGAGTGACATACCCAACAAACCAGGCAACTGTTCATGGAAGCAAAAATGTCAGTATCGTATCCAGTCATTGGGGTTTTGCCAGAGTGGGCGGCCTCCCGGAGTAGGCAACGTACATTGTAGAGTTTGGGCGACAGCTGCCAGGCGCTGGGGGAGAGGCATGCTCGCCGGAGGTGGGGGAGCCATCTTGAGGTGGGCTGGGGATTGATCAATCGATCAATGCGTTCAGTCAGGCAGTCGGTAGTTTAATAGATGTTGCAGCTTCAGAGCTCGCAAAAGAATGGTAGTGGTGGTCGAGGCTATCGCCAGGGTGCAGTTGCTGTTCGGGGTTCAGGAACAAAGCAAGCTTAATTGAAGACGTGGTCTCGTGTGTGTGTGTCGTAGAAGACGGGAGAAAGTCTTGGGATCCCAAGCTGGGAAAGTTGGCCATGACACCAGTGGCTGGCTGGTGACGAAAGGCCTGCAGCCCATCCACTGCCGTGTGCCTAGGTCCCAAGGTAGCTCGTGCGTGGTCAGTGCGTCACTGCTTGCAGGGGGGAAAGAAGGAGGGGACCAATGTCAAATCCTAACCCTGAAGGAAGACCACCCACCACCCGTTGACGCATCCGGGCACCCCTTTGATCCAGGTTCAACAAGCTGTACAGATCGAATTAGACGGAGGTGAGATTTAAATATTTATTGAATGTCTGGTATTGCATGGAATAGATGAGAATGGATTTAGCATCGCAAATTCAGAAATAAGCTTTCGGTTGGAACTTCTTTGACGGTCAATACTATTGCCTGTGAAGCCAAGTGTTGAAGAATTGTGGGTGTTTCAGAGCGTTGGTCCCCAGCCCCGATATAGACAATGTAATATATGTAATATACATGAATTGGGGGTAAGGGGTATGCAGAGTTAACTTTGGAATGTAGGATCTTGACTGAAGGATGAGTCGAAAGCCCTACAAGATCCAGTGCAAAGCATTTGGGCAATGAGCTGTCAAGCAGTGTTCTCTTGATCGTGTAGATAACATTACGATGTTCAGGACTACCGTAGTGAGGGACTTGTACTATTCTAATTATCTACTTAAGCCCATGCGCTTCCTTCAAAGCATCAATCGAGTCCAGGTCATATTGTTGTTTCTGTTTCATGAAATCCATATACATAAATGTGTGAGGCGCACCCATATACCTCTTCATCGTAACCTTGTTCCCCCCAGCAATGAGCTTCATACCATACGCCTCGCCCTCATCCCGCAGTGGGTCACACTCGGCCGTCCGCACGAGAGTAGGACAGAGACCCTTGAAATCCGGCGCCTTGAGCGGCATAAACCACCACCCGGGCCACATCTTCTTCAGCTCGTCCCGCTTATCCTCCGGTGCGGTGAGGTTGCCGAACCACTTTATCCGCGCAAACGCCAGGACAGGCCCGCGGTAGAACTCATGGAAGGACGGGAACGGCGACTCGGTGTAGTACTTGTAGAACAGGCCATCCGTGGACGGCGGCACGGTGGCCATGACCAGCTTCAGGGGGATGCCGGCGTCGCGCGCGAGGTGCTGCAGGACGATACTGATGTGCCCGCCGGCCGAGATCCCGCCCAGGGAGAGCGAGTCGGCCCTCACGTTGAGCGGCCCCGCCTCCTGCCGAACCCACTTCAGCGCCGCCCACGCGTCCTGGAAGCATTTACCCCAGATCGTCTCCGGGCAGAGCCGGTAGTCGACGTCGATGACGACAACACCCGCGCCCTCGCACATGCTCAGGCACAGCGTCGACTCCGTGGACAGGTTCCCGAGGACAAACCCGCCGCCGTGGAAGTTGAGGTGGACCGGGTAAGGGCCGGGGCCGTACTTGGACTCGTCCGGGTAGTACACGCGGACTGGTATCTTGGCCCCGTCCTCCGATGTGACCTCCCTCTCGGCAGTCCTGGGTCGGCCCTTGGTGTCCAGCGAGCACGGCGGGGCCAGGATCCTCGGGTCGGCGCGGATCTCCTCGATGGTGACCACGTGTGTCGGGTCCGGGATGCTGTTCATCAGCTCGGTCCAGCGCTCGACGAACACCGGGTCCAGCTTGGCTAGGATGTGCGGCTCGATGGCCTCGACCGGATCGTAGGGTTTGCGAGTCTCTGCCATGACTATTTTATTTCGTTACGTGATAAGTGCATCAAATTTAGGAGGAGAGTTTCTTTAAGATACGGGACTGGATCGCTGCGCACGCTGCGCGGTTGCTTTAGAGTCGCTAGAGGGATCCCCGTGGGAATTGAGGGGTGTTATCAGCGGTGGTCGATGTTGGTTGCTTGGCGCGATCCTTGTGTAAGCCCAACCGCCCTCTTAAGAGTTAACCGTTTCCAATATAGGGACCAAAATGATTCACAGAGCTTGAATCCTCCAAGGGTCCCTTTGGACTTATGTCTGCAGGCAAGCTTGAGTGGGAAAGGGCCCGAGGTGAATTTCGCGGGCTCTCGGCCAAAGCTGCCCCGGTTTCAGCCACCAGGTGACGACTAACCCCATATTTATAGTCCGACACCGCGAAACGAAACAAGTTACGATTTTTAAAGCTTGGTGGATCGAAACGAAGGTTATAGTGTGATTTCTGACTCCAAATAAGAAATCAGAGATTCGCATCTTCAAAAATGGAGGGTACACTGGTACACACAGTCGACACTAATCTATGCTAGATGTTCACACACCCATAGCTAATTTCCCGTCTTACTGATTGACACACCTATATTAGTATGAGGGCTGGGATTAGGTTTGGGTGTCTTGGGTCTGGGTTTTAGGTCTGTAGGTCCGGGTAATGGGTCTGGATTTGTGAAATAGGTATGTGATTGTGTGGGGTGGTGGTGTTCAAATTTACATGAGCGAGCGAGTTATGCACCGGTGCACCCTCCATTTTCGCAGGTGCGAATTTCCGATTTCACAAATAATGGGCAAAATATCGACTTTTGAACATAAGACCAGGAATGCTGTGATGCTCTACAGCGTTGACCCGGAATTTGCAACCAACTTGGAGTGTAACAGAAATACTCATTCAGGCTGTCTATCAGGGGCGCGAAGGGTTCTGTTGATGAAGCGAAAAAGAAATCAAAAATTCTAGAGAGCTGATGAAAGTAATCGCTGAGTTTCAACCCGATGCTGACGAAAATCAGGATCACGAGGGGGCGGCTGAGTCTCATTCACAGGCGCAGCGAAATGCATTGAGTTTAGGCGTATGGCCCCAGTCAGACGGGGAGAACGCACATTAATACCGGCGAAAGTCTACACCTCAACAGCCATTCTATAAGGAGCACGGTGGAATGTCCAGAGTATGAGTACTATGGATGAGAGGGTACGAAGAAGACGCACTTGGCCGATGGCGGTCAACGCCCCAAATTGCGCCAGTGCTCAAGCGTGTCAAAAGCATGAGATGATTTAAATAACATTGTGTTGATTTACTAAACACATTAAGGGATGACAACACTTCTCAGGTATATCGAAGCTAAAGCGGAGCCAAAGGAAAGACCTCGTAGCTGCCATGTTACGTTAGTAACTCGACTGTGGAATTGAGCCTCTCGTACCGAGTATTTGAGGTAGACCTTCTTCAATTCGCCCCGTTGCATTCGTTGGCCCATTCCAATATTTTCTGGCTAGAGGCAACATTTGTTTCTCTAGAATAAATGCGCTACAAGATAATCGAGGGCCAGGTCAATGACATTATCGGCTGGCCAGCCGCCGCGACCACTGGACGTCTGACATGCAGTGGACATATAGGTCGCTCATGTACAACTGATAAAAGATGCTCCACTTCCGTGGGAGCATTGGACACTGCTCAGCCTCAACTTGTGGTGGCAAACCGTTGCCTCCCCTCATACTCCTGGACCGCAGCGCTGATGCAGCCATAGTCACGCACTGCCTTCTAATCCGACCTCTTGTCAACTGACACGTTTGAAGCACGTCTGTTCTCCACGGTTGGTATACGAAGTCGCCCTTAGCTATCCCCAGAACTCTAAAGCACCTGCCATAAAGCAGCGAACCCTTGTCTAAGTTGGCTGTCAGCAGCAACCTCTCCAATTTCGGGGCATTCGTTGTCCCGTACCTAGCGAGCTAGCTAGTCATGCTGGCCTGCGCGTCCAACAGCGTTTGCTCATACTCCAACAGCGCTTGCTCATACGACGGCCACATGCGCATGGTAATCTTCCATCCAGGTTGAACTGCTTTCTCCCAATTAGTCGGCCAAATGATTTCGCCATCCGGTCCTATTAGGTCATAATAGCCTAATTGGACGCGTGACCCAAGAACATCTACATGCGCAAAGGCTTGCTCGATAAGGTATTTCATAGTCTGTATAAAGATTCATTAATTAAACCCTTTCAGCTAAGCAAAGATATTGGGAACTCATACTTACGGTCCAAGTGGAGCAGACGGACCATGGGAACTTGAAATTCCTTCCTACGGCATCCTTGAATTTGATAGGCTCTTTGTCGTCGTTTGCGGCCGCCGTCTTTGCGGCTTCCAGTTTGGCTTTGGCTTCTTCTTTGATACTCTGCGCTTCTTCGGCCCTCTTGGCCATTGTCTCCTGTTTCCACTTCTCCATGAATTCTTGACTCTCTTTCTTAGCGACCATTTCAATGTGCTTAGCCTCTTCCTCGTTAAGACGTTCCTTCACGAGTTTCAATCGCGCCTCAGTCTCGTATTTGAGTATAGTCTCCTCCTCTAGCATCTTCAGGAGCATTCTTCTTTCTCGGTTGGCGGCTTCCTCGCGATTCACGGCCTCTACCGCGTCAAGGCGCTGCTTTTCGAGCTTCACGAGCCGCTCATTCTCGCGTTTGAGCTTGCCAGCTACTTCCGCCAACTCTCTCTCTTCGTCAGTGAGCAAGATGTCTTTCCAACCTTGTTCTGCTGGAAGTGCGAGACTGTCATCCTGCAATGTGGCGTTACCATTTTCCGTGCTTGGTGACTCTATAAAGTCTGCGAAAGTGGATGTGAACTCATCGTTGCCTGCCTGAGACACTTTGAACCCCCCGATATGAATGGATTGTTTGTCAGTCTCTCCGCTCTGATTTGCGTCAAGCATATTGGTGGCATTCGGGTTGGTACTGCCGCTGAGAACGCCCTTTTCTCGTTCATATCCAAGTGTCGACAAATCCTCATCTTCCGTATTGTGGCTCTCATTCTGGGATGTTTCGTTCTCTTCTTCCTTATTCTGTTCCTCGACCTCTTCAGCGCCCGGTAAAACAAACAACGCCAGCTGCTCCAAGTGATGCCCAACATGAGACTGGTACTGATGACTACCCACAATCTCTTCATCCCAACAAAGAGGGCAATTCCCGTTCGCCCGTGTGAGGTCGTCTCTACTACTAGAGTCCACATCCGCTGGCGTTGTCTCTGACCCGTGCCTTCGGGTCATGTGCTCCGAGCAACGTGAGGGCGTGGTAAAACATTCAACACACCCGACAGGGCATGTCCAAATCCGCCAGTGTTCCCGAACAATGTGGCTGAACCAATCCTTTCGTCGCACAAAACCAGTTGCGGCGTCAGAGCATCCAGGCTCGAGGCAAATGTAGGGTCGCAAGTCGCTGAAGACGTGCTGTCTGATCGATTGAGACGTTAGCAGCAGTAGCGTCGAATTCGTTGCAGCCTTTGGTGAAACCTACTTCCACTGGTATCTGTTCTTTATTGAAACAGGCAGAAAGCAATACGGGCAAAGAAAAGGGCCATCGACATATTCGGGGGGGATGCGTGGAACTCGAAGTCCAGCATCGCCTATACAAGAAGAGGCATAGGACGTCCCCGTCATCTCCGATATATCGTCTCTCCAAGCACGAGGCCGAGACTCCTGGTCCTCAAGATCATCTGTCGGCAGCCAAGAGGCTTCAGTGGTGACTCCACCCATGCTTTCATCTTTCTCATTTTGTTTGTCGCCTTCTCTCTCGTTCTCGATACCTTCCTTAAGTCGTTCATGGTGGTCTTCCCTGTACCGCAGAAATAGACGCCGGTAGGTTAAAGCTTTCCCCAGTCTTTCAGTCACCTCAGGTTGGAGTCGCGGAAACTTATTCACCACGTGTTGGGTGTAGCTGGCATCGAAGGAAGACACAAGCGCTGGTATTCTCAACTTGAACTGTTCATGTGGCGCCGGATTTCGGATTGTGACCGCGAGCCTCATCAGGCAATTGATATCGTTTTTTATCTGATGCAGAACCTGTTGGAAGTCATCCCCATAGGGTTGGTCGTCTGCAAAATAATCGCCCAAGAGTCCGTCGTCTTCGGGTTGTTGACTTTCGCCTCGGAGAATGATTTCGGCTGTCGCGCGTCAGATACCACTACATCAGAATATTTTGTTATGCCAACCTTCTTTCAGATGTTTACATAAGACATCCAACAATGTGGCGACATGACCTCGTATAATTGTTGTCCCACTCAGGCGATATTCCAACGAACGATGGCCATAAGGCCTGTGCGCCCCAACACTGCCTGCCCATAATCTGAATCGAGTTGAATCTGACCGAACAACTGGAGCTTGGTCGGGTACATGAGCTTGCGCAATTTGCTCAAGGCTTTCAAATTTCGTAAGAGCTGTCGAGACCAAATTCGGTATTAATGACATCTCGCACTCAGATTAGAATCATTCCAAAGAGCATCAAGGTGGGGAGAAAAACAAGAACTTTGGTGAATATGAAAATCAGGTTGGACACCATCATTTGACCTACCTATATGGGGGTCGAGTTTATTTATGCGAGTCTTCAAGACTCACAGATTAAGCATCAATTGGCTGTTGACATGTTTTCTGTGTTACGATATCATATGTCTAATTGGTGCCCGCTCGCTTTGTGCATGATGACTGCATTTGCTGGAATCGAGAGCTTGAAGTACAAATGCCTTGATTTAATCCCTCAACACACATGGAACAGGTGACAGCTTGAGTGCTTTAACTCCTGATTGTTTCTCCCCGCCTAGACAATCAAGTGACCGTCCAAAATCACTGTCATACCATGGAAGTTGCTGGTTTGATTCTTGGAGTGGTAGGAACATTGCCGATGATAGTCAAAGTCGTCGAAGCGTATCAAATCGTGATCGAGATCACTCACGTCAAACGTAATATGGCAACACTTGGTCAAGATATTGGTACTGAGATAATAATCTTGAGGAATACGTATGAGCAACTTCTTCATGGAATCGTTCCAGCCTGGGAGCTCGACAGCCTACAGAATCTGGATCCCTCGGACGCTGATTGGCAAAAATACGATGATCAAATTCGCTCACGACTTCGCGAGTCCTACCATGACTTCCATTTTAGAGTCAAAGCAATAGCAGAAGCTGTTGAAGACCTGAAAGCTAAGCTGGCGGTAACTCCCAGCGGGGAGGTACGTATCAATCAAAGCGGATTCCCGTAACGCTTTCCATGGTTTGCGCTGTGATGGTAACAAGTCAGCGAGCAGGCTCTGTTCAAAAGTTGGTCCTCAGTTGTTGACGAGTTGAGGTCTCAAGTCAGAGTCCGTGCAAGATTTACATTGAAGAGGAAGGATTACGACGGCACTTTGTCTAAGATCCACGAGAACAACATACTCCTTAGCAGGCTAGTCAATCATAGCTCAGCGTTTGAGCCAACTCGAAGGGCGAACTCTCAGGCCAGACTCGCGAGACAAATTCGCATTTTGGCTGAGCACCTCTTTTCAGCCATTTGCAATGTTGTACGTTGCCGATGCGCAGATTCGCATAGACTTGGCCTCTTTATGATGCAGCGGCCTAGTGAAGACAAAGACTGGCACCATGGACGCATCTCTTTCGACATGATCTTTGGCACTTCACATGAACTCCAACGAAAAGCTTCGATATGGCAAGGCTTTGAACTGCGATGGAAAGAGAATGAATGCGAACCCATCGACCCAAAGGCATCAGCCGGGATTTGTCGCTCCATGGAATCACTGTCACTGAAAGACGAAGATCAATACAGGAAGAAGCAGGAGTCCACATTGGAAGTCCGTCTTGGAACAGCATGGCCGAAATGGAACTGGTCGCCGTCACGTTCAAACTTAAAGCGTTCGGCCAAAGTTCGTTTCTTTATACCAGCCACACCCACATCAACAGATCAGATATCAACAGCGAAATCTGAAGACAACATAATCACAGAGCCAATCACTCTGCCACAAATAGCCGATCTATGCACAGATATTCAACGGAATGACATGGTAGCAAACCAAGCCGTTGGCTTCATCCAGTGTGATGCAAAGCCGAAGGGGTTCGACCTGTACTACCATGATAGCATTCCAAGCTCCTCGAACACGTCAAGTCTGACACTCAGAGAGGCTCTGAGCGGCAAAGAAAATGGACTGACCGACTTCGGATTGAGGGAAAGGCTCAATATCGCTTTGACTCTGTCGTTCAGCATTCTTCAACTTTGCAACACTCAATGGCTGGGTAAGGTGATATCACTTGACGATATTGTCTTCCTTCGAGCGGCGGATGCACCACGATGCTACACACAAAAGTTCGACTTCCCTGCTCCATTCCTGGTCCGCCGTCCACGAATCGCTCGCCCTAAGGAAGAGCCATACAAGGCAGTCAACTTCGCCCTGTTTCCACTTGGAGTACTTTTGACGCACATTATCATGGGGCGTCCGGTTGAGGCCCTTGACCTGAACGAGGATATGCCGAAGGAATTGTTACTTTCGAGGAAGAAGCTTGCAAATGAAAAAGTTGCAATTTGTGATGAAGCCTCTGACAATTATATTGGCGCAGTACAGTGGTGTTTCGATCACTGTTTCACATTCGAAAACTTGAAGGATCAGGACCTAAGTCGAAATTTCCATGACGCAGTTATAGCGGGATTGGAGCGTGACTTGAGGAGCATTGATCGTCTCATAGTGCAGTAGCTGCGTTGATGCGTGAGGAAAGCAGGAAGAGGAATGCGAAAGAAATGGAAGAAATTACAGAATCCATGTATACTTAGGCTCCTTATACAGTGCAAAGAATAGGAGTATTATCACCTAATTTCTATGTTCATTCCTCATGCCTCGACTCACCTCCCCTCTCCTTTGTTGCTATTTTACTATAGAAATCGCATATTCGGACCTGCGAAAATGGATGGTAAACCGGTACATAATTCGCTTGGCCATAGCCAATCTGCACACCCACAACACACTCACTACACACCCAAGCCAATTAACATACAGACCCAGAACAAACACACCCAGACCTAATATACCGAGACCTACACACCCAGATCTTACACATCCGGATCTGACGCACCCGGACCTGATCCTAGATTTAAAATCCACGTGGGTATGTGAATTTCTACCTGCACGGGTAGTTAAGTGCTCATGATATACCAGTGTACCTATTAGCTAGGTCACGTATTGCAATACAGTACTAGTTTATTAGGTAAATTATAGTTATTATCTATAAAAGAAGCAAAGGTAAAAGGCCCTATCTAGTACTATC
>JACBFG010000036.1:273282-342437 GCA_013435955.1 Diaporthe sp. HANT25 | reverse complement strand
TTAATATTTTAAGTATAAAATATTTTTATTATACTCTTAAGTATATAAAAAAGTATTATTTAAAACTATAAGGGCTAAATATATAAGTTTTTATAAGTATTATAAAAAAAAAGAACCTTATTATTAAGAATATTATATAAGTTCTTAGTAAATATCTTATTATTATAGTAATACTTACTTAAATTAGCTATTATATTTAGCTTAAGAAAAAAGTTAAATATTATTAAGAAAAGTAGAATAATATATTAATTATATAATATTATTAATAAATTAATAAGATTATTATAATTTACTTTATTATTATTACTATTATTATTATTATTATTACTAGAACTACTATTACCTTTACTTTTATTTTTATTATTATCTTTATTACTACCTTTATTATTATTAAAAGAATTATTAAAAGATTTAAAAAGTCTAAAAGGTTTAAAAAGAAAACTAAAAAAGTTACTAAAAGCCTTAAAGTTAAAGTTAAAGTTAAAGTAAATATATATATACTTAGCTATATCTTAAATTTAATTAATTTTAATTATAGCCTAGTATTTTTAAGGCTTATTAGTAAGCTATTTTAAAAAGCTAAATATTTTAAGTATATATATAAGTTTTTTTATTATAATAGTTTTTTAAATATAAATATTCTTAACTTATAAAGTTGTTAGGGCAGTAGGGCTGATCACGTGCTTGGCCCAGTGCACTGACTGGGCCCTCTGGGGCTTATCTTATTAGCCCAACTTGCCTCCAAAACCAAGTTGCCCTCTTTCTGATANGCTCTTGCTTTCCTTCCTTTTTCCTTAGGCAACTCTAGATTTGAATCAACCATTCTTCACAGCTATATTGTACACACGTTCCCTTCTGGCGTGAGGACTGTCTTAAAAGTCTTTTTAAGTAAATAAAGTAAATTCTTATATATATTAATAAATATTAACTTAGTTTAACTTATAAAATCTTTATTAAATATCTTATATACTTTTTTACTAAGTATATATATAAGGACTTATATTTAAAATTATATATAAGTATTAAGGTATTATTTTAAACTAATAAATTTTAAAATATTAATTTAAAAAAAAGAATTAAGAATCTTAATAATACTTTTAAAAGTAAAAGTAATATTTATTATTAACTTAATAAAAGGATTAATTAAGGTATTATTATTATTACTTTTATTATTAGTTATTTTATTAGTTTATTAATTATTTATTAAATAACTAAGTAATAAGGTAATATAATTAAAAAGAATAAAAAAAGAATTATTATAAAAAAAAATAAAGAAGCTAAAGATTAATTTTACTATTTAATTATTAAGTAGTAAATTAAAGCTCTTTCTTTATATTTATTATATATAGCTATATAAAGAAATATAAATAAAGTTATTATTATTAATAAGAATAAATAGCTAATAAATATTCTTTTAAAGTCTAATTACTAGCCTTTAAAAGTATTATTAGTATTACTTAAGGTATAATAAATATATATATAATATAATAAGAAGGTTTATTACTATTTTTAAAAAGCTTATTATAAAGTATATAATAAGTATTATTAATATTATAAACTATATTATATAGATTTATAATAAATTAATAATATTAGTTAATATAAGGATTTTATTATAAGAAACTTATTTTTTTAGGCTTTATTAATTTATAATTACTTTTATAACTACTAATTAATATTAGTTAGGTTATATATTATAATATAGTACTAGTTTATTAAGTAAATTATAGTTATTATTTATAAGAGAAGTAAAGGTAAAAGGCCTTATTTAGTGCTATTTATTTATATAGGTAATTAAGGTTATTTACTCTAAATGCCTTACTCAGCAGGCACTAATTGCCTAAGGCAACAGTGCCCCTTAGTACTATTCCCATAGTACCATCCGTTTTTACGGATGCAAATATCCGATTTCTTACTATACGGTACCACTGTCCAGCTACAAATCACTATACATTAACTCGCTGTTTGAGTTTCCCTCACTCGAGCAGCAATTATTTCTCGACAAGACCCCTTGGGAAGGCAAAGAAGACTCTTCACATTAGCCAATAGTCGCCAACCACGAGCAGGGTTTGAAAAATGGAATGGTGGCTGGGAAAATCTTTGCAACAGGCCACATTGTCAATAGCAACCTCAGAGTGAAGTCTGCCCAGTTTATAGGGCATCACAAAACCAGTTGGACTTTCAGACGTCACAGAAAGCATAGAATCTTTACTTAGTTTCATTTCAATATTACATGGTCGTTTGCTCTTCGACAAACCTCGAATGCCTCATCACCCACAAATCCCTCTCATACTCCGCTACCGAAGACGTCTCTTCTGCCAGCTCAAAGTCAACAATAGCAGCCGACCCATCCTCCCGAACCAAGCAGTTTCCCCCATGCGCATCCATATGGGCAATCCCTCTCGCATGCATCCGACGCAGAGCAGCAAGGCAAGCCTCCGTACCACCGTCTCGACCTTGCAGCTTCCCGTTAACCTCCTGCTGCTGCACGAACTCAGCAAGGAACCCCGTGATGCGGTCGCCCTCCGCGACGTGCCCCAGGAACAGGGGCGTGACGCCCAGGCCGTCGAGGAGGCGGTAGAAGTGCGTCTCTCGCGATATGGAGTCGATATACGCCGGTAAAGCTGCCCTCTTCACAAGGGCTGGTTCGGAGTCGAGGTCCGGATGTTGCACGACCTCGAGCCGGCCCTCTTGGATCGTCGCGACTTTGACCAAATCGCCGTACTCGACTATACGGGGATGCCAAGGCTTGTTATCGAAGCTCGACTGGTTGATACGCTTGGATCCAATAATGCCGCCACCGTCGGTCGCTGCGTCATCCCCGTCGGTTCTTGATGGATGCAAAATGCCAAATAGGGCTTGTCTTGCCCTCGTGTGGACGAGGTCCAGTGCCTGAGGTGATAGACCATGCTGAAGTGCAATGGATACTGCAATGATCGCCAAGGGCACGAAAGCCCATCGGAGGGATTTGGAGAGGGAACTGGTCAGTGACATCTCGGCTTGTTGGACTGCCACGCCAGGAAGAGAGCATGGCCTTGGTGAAATGCAGTGCTAGCCTGCGAAGACCTCTATGGTCATAGCCAGCTCTCCGGAAGATTAAATGAGTGACGGACCTCCATCAGTGGGCCGACTTGATGCAATTGTGGGTGTCCTGTCTCGAGAGGTGATGCGTCTGTGGACCTGTCTTGAACATTGTTATTAGGTGGTCGTCATCATGCTCAAGACCCCAGTCCAGGATCAAACGTGCTGCTGTCATAGTCTCCAATGGCACCCACGGATGCGGGCCGGATCTCGGCCAAAAGCTTGTTCGCTGAGTTTCAAGCCCAGAATGCGGCCGCAGTGCGGTTCAACGGTCGAGCTAAGGCAGGGTTGAGCCGTCTCAGCGTGGCCCGCTAACAGGGGTGAGCTGTAACTAATTGCCATGGATGTGGACCGAGCTTTGTGATAGGGAGACCATTTATCTTCTTCTCCCCTTCTCCTCCCCTTGAGTTCGATATCAAAATACCTGAATTAACATTGATACTACTATCAAGTACTACTTAAACATTATTTTCGTCCATTTAGGCGATTTGCCTGACTAATAGAGCGAAGGCATCTTGACGGTGTCAAACTAGGTTGAGCCGGTGATTAGAGATGGCTTCGGCCTTGATGGACCGGTATGGTATCAAGCTTGACAGCTTGTTAATACTGCTGGAATGATGTTGTCGAAGACTAGGCACGGGCTGACACTAGTACTTTTGGTACGGGATGACGGCTTCTCACACAATACTGGTTTGCAAAAGATTGAATAGTCACTGTCTAAGGCCTTGCATAGCAAATGTGACTGTAATTGCCTTTAACCTACATTGTGTCTTGTCCCAATAGGACTATAATTATCGTTCCAGCTTAGTAGAGGAACTCAAAGAATCCAAATAGCCTATTTATACGTATATTTACTGAACATCTCTGTTCAAGCCCACTCGTCCTGGTTTTTTTTCAAATTCAGCTGCTGTTTCATTTGCTAGTAGTCCGGCATAGATCTCTGCATGATAATATACTTGTTTGGTTTTCATTGATTTTGCCTGGCGGAAAATCAGCCCCCGATGAAGAAGACCTGCAGCGCTGGGGCTGACGAGATAAGTTTGTGGACAAGGGCCCTTTTGCACCAGATGACCTCGGCCTTGATAGCTTTGACCTTGATGGAAGAGCTCGACTTGTTGTCAAGCTTAAGTGCTTCGCAGCTACTCAATAGCCACCCTAAATGGTCACACCCAGTGCTAAGACTTGTTGCAAAGCAATAGCTTCTGACAGCGTAAAATAATTATTAGAATTCATAGAGAAGTTCATTCACATGACACTGAATACACCCAGTTCGGCCATCATGCACGTGCAGCGCAAATTGCACTAAAAAGATTTGCTCGAATTGAAAAATACTATAAATTAAGGCGCAAGCTGCACCTTTCCTTCGATCAATTCTTCTTCTCTTCTTACCACCCATCATTCCACACACGGAGCAACCATACCTGGTATCCTTCATTCAGACCTTTGCATCTCTTTGCAAAAGCTGCCCCATCCTATCAACTCTAAACTCTACATCAAATCCCCCACCGAGCAGCCAAAACAAAACATAGACTGCTCCAGTCTGAACCAGCACTATGCGTTACGTCAAGGCCCTTGTTCTCTTCGCAGCTGCGGCGGCAGCTGCGCCTATCCATGGAACATCACCTACCGCGGGCGAGATCCAGAACGTCACACGGTCCATTACCGACCACATAGCCGATGGTATCTTTGGCCTACTTTCAGGTATTGGAGAACATCAACAACACGAGAACGCTATCGAGTCAGCGGAAGAAGAGGCGAGAAACCAAGCAGAAGCCGAGGAGAAAGCAAGGGCGATCGCCGAAGCGGACGCAAAGCTGAACGCCATGAAGGGACATCTGCAGCTCGAGGAGCAGCACAGGCAGCTCGAGGCGGAGCGAAAGCAGGCCGAGGCACGAAAGCAGGCCATCGATAGAGCGCTGCAGAAGACCAAAGCCCAGGAACGACAGAGGGCCGCAGAGGCAGCACGGAAGAAGGCCGAAGACGACGCACGCAAGAAGGCCGAAGAGGCCGCACGCAAGAAGGCCGAAGAGGCCGCACGCAAGAAGAAGGCCGAGGACGACGCGCGCAAGAAGAAGGCCGAGGACGACGCGCGCAAGAAGAAGGCCGAAGACGAGGCACGAAGAATAGAGGAGCTTCGAGAGCTTGACTCTTACGCCAGATGGGGTGGATTTGGATGTTGCTGAATCATATCAGGAATCCCCGACATGGCACACCAAGCACTCTAGCCCGATACTAGTTGCGCACAGAAATTTGCTGACATAGTTTTGTCACTGGATCAAAGAACCGATCAATTAGTTAGTTACTAGTTAGGGCAAGTTGAAGTTATCTTAATAGTTTTAAAAAATACACTTCAGTTTTGCCCGAATCTAATATTGCTTAGGCTTAATGCCCTAGAATTAATTGTCACCGCGGTTGTTAATGCCTGTCCAATGCAGCCAGCGTCGGCCTACCCATGGTTTTCTGTACACCTACCCAGTACAGCAAATAAGCTGCACATGTAACCAAATAAATCGTACACCCGAACATCCAGACCCATAGCCTCAATATACCAGGTCTGCGAGACACAATCAACTCAAAAATGCCGGAAGTTGCAGAGAGACCGCCTTTTCAGCCGACATTTCGCGATGCATTTCTCGTGGTTCTGAGGCTCGATCTGGATGCGTCAGGCTGTTGACGTGCACTCTGATGATGCCGACTCTCTTGGCCATGTTCTGTCATGCGTAGATGGCCTTGACACAATCAATTTATCCTGCTCGTGTGAAGGACACGTAACAAACACAGGAACAACAAGAGGCTCTGCAGGCAGAATACGAGTGGTACACCTCTATTTGAATCCGAGCCAGGACCCAATCTATCTTATCCCACTGCGTGCGTGGAGCCCCAAACATCTATGTCTACGCTATGAATGCCACCAACAACCGTCACAAGACCGCCAAAAACGCCATACACAATTTGAACCATTTGCAGATACGTGATGGGAAAGCTCCAACGACATTATCTGCAAGGCAACAAGAAGGTACCCAGGACATGCCCGATGCATACAACAATACACGAGACGGTCCGCTGAAGACACGCCAACGTATCACAGCCTCCGGAAGACCTCCCCAAAGATCTCACGGCTCTTGAGCAGATTCAACAAGCGAATCCTCTCGTTCTCAAGATGCGCAGCGTCGCTCGCCTGGCCGCACGGCAGGTGGGCCGCCGGCGCGCCAAACTCCTTCTCGAGGAAGCGGATCGCGGGGATGGATCCTCCCTCCCGGATGTACAGAGGTTTGCGGCCCCTGACGACGGCGGGGGCGGGCGCATCAACCGGCTGGGTGGGTTCGGCTTGAACTTTGGCTTCAGGGTGGGAGGTAGGTTCGGGGGCGGGATCGTGGGCTGTGGACACTACGAACTCGGGAATGGAGGGCGTAGGCGGCGCGGAGTCGTCGTCTGTGGAACGGGAGGAGGGCACCGGGCCGAAGGTAGATGTTGACTCGCGAGAGTACAGAGTGGGCTCGGACATGAGCTCGGCACTAGCGGCTTTGTCGACGGGAGACAAGGTGTTATTTGCCTCCTTGTTCATAAGACCGGTATCTTCGCCGTCATCATCGCTGCTCTCATCTGCGGTCTCATTCTCGTGGGCTTGCTGGATCTCGATAGACTTTTGGCCCACCACCTCTACGACCCCATTGTCTCCCACCGAGCCTCTCAGGCCCCATACGTTGATGATGGCTTCCTCCAAAGTCTGGAAGATCTGGTTACTCGGGTCACCCAGCCATGGCTCGGCTTTGTTGTCGATTTTGATGCTCAGCGAATTCCTGCTCTCGAGATGCGCAAATTGGTCTGCCAAGAAGGCCTTCAGCGAGGCGATTATATCGTCTACTTCTTGTCCCGGTACCAGACGGAAGCTGATAGTGGCACTGGCGTGACCGCTGACGATGCTCCCGTCCAGACCAGAGACCTTGTACCTGTGGATGGTCAAGTTTGGCTCGCGCCAACGCGCCATGAGCCCGGCCTTGAGTTGGTCCATCGTCCCAGCTTCCGGGTTACGGCGGCTCAAGATCTTGGTAATATCTTCGTAACGTGCTTCCTCGGCCGCGGTGAGCGGTAGGATAGAGTCGTAAAAGTGTGGCACCATGATCTTATTTCTTGGACCTTTGAGCGTTGACAACAGCCGAGTCAGGTCAGAAAGAGGCTCGTCGACCATGTAGCTACCGTCGACGCCAGAGTGAAGGTCAGGATAAATGCTGTCAACACAGACGGTGGCGTGTAGGACGCCGCGGAGGCCGTACGTTAAGCACGGGGTTTCGTCGTCGAGCCAGTAGCTGTTGGCCAGCAGGATGTAGTCCACCTTGCCGATAAGATCCTTGTTCTCGACCACTGCCTCCTGGAAGCCACGGCTTCCCGACTCTTCCTCGCCGTCGATGAGGAAAATGACGTCGTTCTCAAGCTGCTTGGCCTCGAGAAGATCTGTCACAGCAAAAAGTGCAGCCATAGTTGGACCCTTGTTGTCACTTACGCCACGGCCGTACCAGTAGCCGTTCACTCCTTCTACCTGGAAAGGATCCGTTGTCCACTTGCTTTCAGCATTGCGATCAGCAGGTACGACGTCGTAGTGACCATAAAACAGGATGCGCTTGCGGTCCTCTGCGGGCTCGCGTTTCCCACTGAAGACGGCACAGACGACAGGGTTGTGTATCTGATCGTCTCTAGATAGCATGTGCACCCGTGCGCCTAGTCGCTTGAATAGATTACACAGGAAGCTGGCGCCTCTACGGCAGTCTTCAACGAACTCGGGGCGGGAGGAGACGGTCTTGTAAGAAACGAATTCGCGTAGAGAGGCAAACATCATATCCTCTGGCTTCCCAGCCACGTCTTCTGGCTGCTCGCACACGTCGTCGATGCGCCAGACGCTGACGGAGTTGTCGTTGGCGCCGGTGATATACAATTGGTCACCGTTGTAGTTGGTACACGCCGAAGACAGGACCTTGCCGTTGTGGGCGGTCCACCTCTTGAGACATCGGTATTTCTGGCTGACCTTTTCTGAGGCTGGGGATGGGAAATGGTCCTTGCTGTAGTGGACTGTGCTGTGTTTCTGTACGTTGTTAGCACACGGTTCGTAGATCCGGGCTGCCCGAGCGGCGAAAGAATGAGGACTTACTGCTGCTGACCCAGTGGTAGCCCCGGACAGCAGGTAGCCCCAGGACAGTTGCAGGGCCATAACATCGCCGCGGTGGCCCTTGATGACCCTGAGCTTTTGCTTCGTGTCGAGGTCCCAAAGCTCTATGATGCCTTTCTTCTTGCCACTGTACAAGAAGGAGCCGTCAATGGCCAGGGAGAAGACAGACTCGCCAAAGTCGTCATCGTCGCCGCGGAGACACATGATCTCGCGCTTCTCCCAGGCATCCCACTCCTCGTAGCCCTCATATTTCTCATCCTGTTTGATCTGCCACAGCTTGATGCTCCCGTCGCCGCCGCCGCTTATAAGGACCTCCTCGTCCGAATCGACAAGGACGGTAGGGCCCCTCGCAATGATCATGCAGTAGACGAAGCCATAGTGGGCGAACTTGCCCACTGATCCGCGGTCTATTTCCAGGGTTGCTTCTGGCTTCGGTATCAGCTCCTCTCGCTTGTCCTTCCTCCTCGGTGTGCTAACTCCACCGGGTGCCTTGGAGTCGAAGAAAGGGTGGTGGCGCTGGTCGGGGTGGGAGGGGTTGTTATGTGGCACGCGACGGTCGCGGTCGTTGAGTCTGACCCACTGGATGGACTGGTCCTGGGCGCCAATGTAGACAGTATCCTGCTGGCTGGAGTATGCGCAGGAGAATACGTCGCCGACATGATCGACGCTGTAGATCTCGTAAAGGCGGGTGAAGGTTTCGGGGCACCAGACCGAGACAAGGGCATCGCCGGCACTCGATATAAGGAGGGGCCTTGAGTTGGCCGCGGTCGAGTCAGGGGAGGACTGGGACGAGTCGGAATGTGTTGTCGAGGAGGAGGAGCCGGAGAGGAACAGCCAGAGAATGTGGCGCTTGTGGGCCTGTATTCTCCTGACGAGCTCGAAGGTGCCGAGCGACCAGACGATCAGCTCGCCGTCGTGGGTGCCAGCAAATATGTACTTGTCGGACACGGCCAGGGCGAGGACGGAGCTATCGTGCTTGAGCTCCTGGACGCGCACGGGGGCGTCGGACTCGTCGTGGGTCAGCGAGAAGCCATTGGTTATCGGCGCGGTCGTCGATGGTGGTGGTTGTGGTTTTGGGTCGGAGGTCATGGCGTCTATTCAAGGTGGGCAACGATAAGCGTCAGTATGGTGGAGAGAGAGGATCTGAGATGTAGAATGAAGGAAATGGCGGCAGCATTGCGCGCTCAAAGTATGAATCAAGAGGCCAGGTTCAAGTAAGCCAGGTCGAGGCGGATTCGGTCAAGTGGCACCACTCAAGACACCATCTCCGCAGAACCGCACCTTCGGGACAATTAAGGGTATATACCGATAGCAGAGGGAGCGGCGCTGAGAATACAGCCGAGAGTGAGGGCTGGAGTGAGTGAGGGTGAGGGCGGCAACGAACGTGACGGCGTGCAGACAGACAATGACGATGTGTTGAGTAAGGGTCCAGATGTTCTAGAGTCACTTTGGAGCTGTGGTTGCTGCAGACGGCATTCGCCTGCACGAACAGGGGGATCCCCACCTGCTCAGGCGGTCTCCAAGCTCCCGTTGTGGGCCGTGGGGTTTTTGGCATTAGGCTAGCTCCATTCCCCTGGATCGATGGCGGACTTGACCATACAGGGAGGGTGCACCAAAGATGGATGGGCGGGATGATGAGTGGTGACAACCGACAGACAGACATGAACAAATATTACTCACCCATGCCCTTCTTCTGCCGTTGGAGCCTCCATACTTCGTTCTGGGCTATTTTCCTGCAACCCACGCAGTCGTCATCCTCGCTGCCGGCGTCACTGTGTCGAACATCGCCGACTCTTTTGCCCTGCTCATCCCCGTCATTAGACGCTGGAGGTGTGGGAAAAGGGAACTCTGCCCCGCCAACGACGACCTCGAGGGCCATGACTTCTGATCCGTCCAATTTGGTACAAGAGAGGTTCAGTTCGGTCTTGATGTGACAGGCCAGATATCCAACGATCTCTCGTTCGGTAGTGCTCAGTCGCAAGGCGAAAATGGTGATCGAGCAAGTCTCGCTTCCGAACTAATACTCATGACCCTGAACGATGACAAGAAAAAAAAAAGATGTCTACGTGGGCGGGTCAGGCACAGCTGTGGTCAGCTTGCTCTCCGTCCTTACTATATACCGAATATGGACCAACACGCACACACACTGCAAACTCGGGCGGACATTGCCGTTGGCCCGTCCAAGGTGCATGTGCATACGTCAAGAAATAAGCTGCAGCCCGATCAACACGAGCCCCTTGAAGCAAAGCAGGCCTTCGCAGCAAAGCAAACGAACGACCCTGCGCAGGAAGTCAGGGCAATCCGTCTGTCTGTCCGTCAGCCAGCCAGGGCGAAAGACTCATGTCTTGAGCCCGGCCCAATGACGCCAGTTCCGAGATAATGGCATCACATCAGCCCGCGAGCCTACTTACAGAGCCCTGTCCCGGATCGTCAACCGTCTGCAATTTCCCGCCGTCTGACAAGGGCCTCACCTGCCCTTTGGGCGCTCACCGCTACAAACTGACCTGCCTTTGTTTTGCTTTTTGCATGGGGTGGCTGAGCTTGCAACAAACGCTCGCTCGGCACCGCAATGTCTGGTCAAAGGCTCGGATTTCGTCTCAGTCTGATAACTCCCGGCCCAGGCTGCCCAGGTCCCGGGTAGGCCCAAATCCTCCTCGCTGCTCGGAAGTCAACGTGCCCTGTCAGCTAAGGAATTGATAGACCAAGCGGTCTGGGGTACACTATCCCGCCAAACGCAGGCGCCCGATGCCTGTGGTCGACAGTCGCAAAGCCAAGCACACGCGTGCATACGCTGCTGGATTTTTTTTGGGTCCGTTTTCTAAAAAGAAACTTCTGTCCCACTATTATTCCGAGATCAGATTCTGAGACCAGGCGCTAGATAAGTACGCTGCATGCGTCAGTCGGTGTCAGCATAAAATCCAACGTTGGTCTCACTCACGCGTCTCCACTGTCACTGAAAGCCCTAGCCCCACTACCGTACTAACGACGATGTGAACTATTCTGTTGCCGTTGGCAGCATACTGTGCGTGTATTGTCTCGCTCTCGACATTTCTCATGCCTGAAACTAGCATTGACTTTCTCATTGCCTTTTCCAAGCGGGAAGTATTTACTTCTTCTGTCAACGAACATGGAACTTAACCTCGCCCGCAACTTGGATAGCCAAGGCGAAGTTAACTAATCGGGTCCCGGCTGCGGAGACGACATGGGCAAAGAGTCCGAACCGCTGCCGGCACCCAATGCCCGAACATGTGCATGCTTTGCAAGTCGCCATAGATTTATACACCTGTCTGCACGGTTGGTAACCGTGGCGGAACCCGCTCCATAGACTACAATGCTGCTCGTCTCCCTATGTCTACCACATCGCAGTGCCTTCGTTGTCAAAATATCTGGCCTTTATTCACAGTTTGTGAGGGCACAGGCTCCGTCTGATGAGAAACATGGGCAAAGTCAGTCCAGACTCAGCGGTGTGCTCTCATACAGCAGAAGCCGAGAATAGACATCTAAGTGCAGGCCAAATTGAGGCCAGATGCAGAAGTATAAGTTTCACCCCCGGCGGTGGGTCAGAATGAACAATTGAGGTCATGTACGCCCGAAGAAACAACTAGACTCGCGTCCTGGCTGTGCGTGGTAGATTTTAGAATGACGAAGGAAACTTATGCGGTACCCTGCGATATCTAACACAATATCCGTGCCGAGGGCACTGTGTCGAGATAACTACAAAGCTTAACTGTCTGAATCGGCTCTGAGGCCCCTACCGTCTCATGTCAATAGTACACTACCAACTCAGTCGAGTGGAACAGCGGGAGACTTCCTTCGCATCGTGGCAGTGAGCAGGGCAAATCGACAATGTTTGTCCAGAAGAGGAGTAGTTAGAGTGAAAACCTGGTCAGGTTATTGATTCTCCAATGGATATTGAAAACCTCACAATCGGCATTATGTACTGTGCGTGAGGGATACTGTATAATATGTTTATGATTGCATGGATTCTGAGGCATCTCCTGCTATATGTAGAAGTGTCTGGCGTGTAGACTGCAAGTATACGTATATAACTTGACTACTAATTGTTCTCTTCATATCAAAGTGATAGTATGCTCCTCGAAGTCGCTCTTAGCAGTAAGGTCTGTGTTTTCCAAAATTTCATAGAGGGAAGGACCATCCTCCCTGCGCCAAATGTCATTGGGTAAGCAGAAGGCATCCCCTAAGACTTTGTATTCCTGCACATTCTCAGTTTTTCTTAGAAAGAAGGCACTCCATGCTCCACGCAGAAATGCACAGACGTCTTCCTCTTTTGCAACACCTGGCACGATTCCATAATAGCATCTCTTATCAGTTACTACAAATTTCCGGCCTCTATTCTTTGACTGAATCCAGTAATGGACAACTTGTACATCTTCATCTAATCAGACAGTCAATATTTTGTTATCGGATCATAGATGTTCTGAAGGTGTTCATACCCAGATCGCTTGAAGGGCTGGCGAGTAAATGTCGACCATATGCAGAAAGTTGCTGTTCCCAGGTCTCCCAATCGCCATGGAAGCGCCCCCAGCATAAGGCTTGCAGGAACATATATACGTTTGCTGATTCATCCATGCGTGATATGATTTGCCACAACTTATCAACATCTTCCACCGTCTGAAGAAGCAGCGGATCTGAGGCGAATCGGATGGTGTCGAACAGGAGAGCCTGGACAGTAAGCCTCGGTGGACCACTCCCAGTTTCCAGCGTGAAATGCGCTAGAGAGTCTTGTTTTCTCGTCAACGCGGCATCGCTCACAACTGTCCACTGATCTATGTCCCATAACGGAACCCATGATGGTGTTCCAAGCTCAAGAGATTCATTTGTGTGCTGAATCCACTGCAGTAAGTTCAGGTCGCCTGTCGCTTCAAGGCAAGCAACTGCGAATTCTGTATATACGGACTGTGGTGCTTTGGAGTAGTCCGCTTTGATATGCAACGCAATTTGGCTGATATTATCAAGAATTGCGAGAAATGCAAAGACTCGATCCATGGGCTGAGATAACCTCAATCCTCTTGTAGCCCCCATGAACTCTGGCACACTGAGGTTTTCTGGATCACTTGCTGGGTGGATCAAAGGCCGCAATCGCATACCGTGGCCACCGATACTTAGATGAAGTATTCCGTGTATCTCTGAAAAGAAGCTTGCTTGACCATGGAGTGTGTGACCGCGGTGCATAAACCATATATGGGTGTCCATGAATGAAATCCAGCTGCATTCGGCCTCGCCCCAGAGAACAACCGCATCCTGGGCAAGGGCTGCTTCCTGGATTATCCATCCTCGATGAAACCAAGGCCGAGAAGACAGATGATTGAAGGCGGACCAACGGCTATCGTGAAGCAAAGGATCGTCTGGGGCTAAATAGGGGAAGGTATTATATGTCTGCTCGCACTCGGTGAGGGTGTTCGCGATCATGTCGCTGAGATCTTTGACCAGAGACATGGCCTTCTGGGCACTCCCCTCGTCATCGTTGCCTAGACAAATGAGCACCCTCGATGCATTGCTGTAGATTTTACCCATAAACTGGACTTGATGCCCCTTTTCGTCGTCGTTGTCTTGATCGATGCAGACGGAGTCGGCCCACACCATGCGAGGGCGATCTGGAAATCGCACGCGAACGAGTGCATCTCTGAGATTCTCAGTGATGTACAGCCGATTTACGTCGCAGTCGATTGGGATGATTTTGTCAGAAGAGCCCCAGACGTACGAAATGGCTTCATACACAGGCTGCTTCCTTCTTCGTCGCCGCCGAGGCCTGACATCCAGCCGTGAGTGGATTAAGTTGCAGACTATTGAGGCATCTTTGTCGCCGGGCTGGAGCTTTAACATCCGGAAGGAGCCGGCCTTTGACGTGTCGAGTGGCTTGTAGATGAATTGGTCTTCCATAGCCAGTGCGCAATCGGCTTGGATTGTCGCTGGGTTTTGCTGTAGGGGAGTCTTGAAAGCAGGATCAATCTAAGGATAAGCGACGCATGTATCACCCAGAGGAGGGAAGGTGAGGGAGGCAAAGGGGAAATAGGCTGTGGGCTCTTGGTCTTATTCTCTAGCACAGCGGTCTCATCCCCCGCACGTGGCTGCCTCCCGTCCCTTCAGGCCCCAACGACTGTCGTGTAACCACACTTTAAGTAAGCATTGTCACATGTGCACGGAAGTGGGCTAGGTGGTGAGCATGGCGAGCCTCGCCTCCATGGACCGCCGGCTCAGTGAGGCAGCGTGAGAGCCGGAACGAAGGGCTAGAGACACAAGGGCATGCCAGTGATTAATACCAGTCGGTAGTCGTTCATAGACTCTCGAGTCGTTGATCTCTTAGTCTTCACGCAACACCTGAAGAGCTTCACCTCCAGCAATTAATCGAGCGAAGGGAGTTCCAGCAGCATGCAATGTCAATGGGTTGCAATAGCTGTAGACGAGATATGGCGGGTCGTAGGTTCCAAGGAATGGTGGGACACGTTTCCACGGAATTAGATATAGATTACCTATTGAAGACGGAGCAAGATTGATGGTAGGGTGGTATCATGACTGCTCCAGCAGACCGTCTGCTTGCTACCCTGATACCGACCTACCAAAAGGCCTGTCTAGATCTTCACTGGAAGCTCTCCTTGAGGATGTTGGGTTTCCTATCATTCAGATCCAAGATCATCTGCCCAAAGAGGCCGTTTGCCCATGAGAACCTACGGCACGGCAAAAACGAAATTGTCAGCAATACCACTCCTCTCCTGGTCATGATTGCGCGTCTTTCTTTGGACTCGTTGTTGGAGGGCGTCAACTTACCACTGCCTCGTCCAGTCACTCTGGTTGAACGAGTTGATGCTCTCGTGAATCAAACCGAGCCCATCCGTGCTTGAGACGATCTCCTTCAACGCGCTCGTGATCTCGGCATCGTCATCCGTGGTCAAGATCCTAACGATGCTCGCCATAGGCCACGCCATACCCGGTCCCTGGTGCGGTCCCCCAACGGCATTAATCACCGGCCCGCGCATAAAGTAAGGGTTCCCGTTGACACCAGCGTTGCTGTTCTCGTCCAGGATGATCGCCCTGGTGTTCTGGTATACCTCGTCGCTAGCGTCCAGGAAACCCAGAAAGGGCGCAGACAGGATGGAGGGGATGTTGGCGTCGTCCATGACCACGGCGGAGCCGAACCCATCGACCTCGTACGCGTACACCTGCGTCCCAGAGTTGGGGTCGGTGATGATGCCGTGTGCCTGGATGGCGGCCCGGATGGACTCGGCCATGCCGCGCATCTGGGCCGCGAGGTCCGCCTGCCCGTCAAGCGCGGCCATGATCTCTGCCGTGCTGCTCAGGTACCGGCTGAACATCATGTTGGCCGGGATGAAGAGCTGGAAGATGGTGCTGTCGTCGCTCGGCCGGAATGCGCTCCTGACCAGCCCCGTGCCGTTGCCCACGGGGGACCCGATGCCGTCGTTGGCGAGCGTCTCGGTCGCGCGCGTCGTCAGCCGCGTGAATGTGTACGGGCTGGTCAGGACCTGGCCCTCGGGCCCGTACGTCGGGGTGAGCATCTCGGTGGCGGTGTTGAGCACGGCCCTGACGGCGTCGACCCACTGGAACTTGCCGAAGAAGTCCAGGTCGCCCGTCGCGTTGTAGTAGTTGGCCGAGACCTCTAGGAAGGAGGCGAGCGAGTCGAGCTCGTACTTGCACTCGAACACGCTCGTGTTGCTGTACGGGGGCGTGACTGTGTCCTGCGACGCGGCGTCGTTGACCGAGCCCTCGACCCCGGATTCGACGGGCGGCTGGAAGGAGTTGCAGTATGGGCTGGTCAGGATATACCGCGCTTGCAGGTTCACGACGCCTCTGTAGAGGCTGGCGATGCTATCTGCGCTCTGGTCGGCCTTGAGCACGGGCAGGTAGCTCTGCATCTGGTTCGCCGAGTCGCGCAGCCACATAGCGTTAATGTCGCCCGTGATGATGAAGGTGAGCTCCTCCTCGCTGTTGTTGGCCGCATACCCCTTCCACCTAATAGCCGTATCGAGCGTATTAGGGTAACTGTTCTGGAACAGTCTATACAGGTCTGGATCGGCGATCACGCCGGCCATGGACGTGATAACATCCTCGACGTCAGACGAGTTGAAGGTTCGGCAGGACGGGGACGGGCGCATGTATGACAGCTGGTACGTGCCGTTGGAGAAGGGCTCATGGCGCTCGGTGGAGTAATCCAAGTAGTCTGGGCACTCTTGCGACTGTGCCAGGCCCAAGAGGAGGGCGGCCTGGAGGAGGGGGGTTGACTGGACCAACATGACGACGAGGGGAAACACCACAAAGCGTCAGGGTATGGCAGAACCGACGAGGTTGAAGCTCGACAACCTGCTGATCAGAGAAGGATTAGGCGCAGCAGCAACATCACCGACAAGACCCTAGCAGAGGGCTAACCACGGCGGGTCGTGCCATAGCTTTATAGCAGTGCCCCGAGTCGTTCAGGTACGAGAAATCATAATTATATTAGCTCATACTACATGCTCGTGACCCGCAGTGACTACAAGGATGAAAGAAAAGGTTGATGATCAGGTCCGAGATGAGGAGATTAGCAGCAACCAAGCGTCCCCATGCTCGCTGCGGGGTGGATGCTACGTTCCACAAGACCAGCGGGGCCCCAAAGGTTCTCCAAGACTTGGGGTTTTCGACGGCCCCGCATCGCGTGCTCCCTTTGAGTGCACTATACTGTTTATGTATATCTCTTCCGAATATGCAATGTTTGTAGGTGGTTATTCGCATAAAAGCGCCCTCGGCTATCAAGCTGGCCAGGAACCAACATGTCAGCAGTCCTTCAGCTTTAGAATCCTGTGCTGACGGCGATTTTTGTATTGTTTGAGTTGCGAACTTCTACCTGAGCACCTGGTTTTACCGCCCAGGTAGACAATTGAAAATGCTGGCTATGAGTTGCGTCCCTGAAGAATATTGATCATCAAAGCAAACTCCGTCGTTAGACCCATACCATGCCCTATTTCGCAGATAAATGACTGTCTCATTAACTTTTCTATCTCTTTCATTACTTCCGGTTCATGATCCTTTCGCCCCATCCTCCTGGGGCTCAACACCAGAGGCCCCGCCGGCAAACGGGGAAGATACTGGGAAAATCGGTGGATCCGGCAGGAAAGCCTCGGCGCCGGGAAATAACGCCCCATAATCGCCCCAGTCAAAGTTGAACGCGTCCAGGTCCATGGTCCCGAGATAGTCGTCAAGGTTGCCGAGTCCTTCGCCATGGTCGAGGGTGTTGGCCCCCGGGTTATACCCACCCGCCCCCGTGGTCGTTGTCGTCTGATCTTCCCCGGACTCAGCAACGCTGGCGTGACGACTGATCTCGGGCGGATGTGGGGATGTGTTGGTGGTAGGAGTACCCTCGGCGCCCGAAGACTCTGTTTGCTTCTCGGCAACAACACGCATGAGCTCGAGCGGCGAGCGCGCAAACGGCTGGGGCCCGAAGTTCGGGTTGTTCGGGATTGCCCCGGCGGACGCCACCGCGGGCGCCTGCTGGACGAAGTTGAAGGGGATCAGGAAGTCCATGGCCTGGCTGGCCGAGAAGATGTCGTACGGGACGGGAGCTGTCGTCTGTTCCTCCGTTGTGAAAGGGGACACGCTCGTCCTTTCGTAATGGGGTGGCAACGGCTCGGACGTCTGCCTTCGCGGCTGCTTGACGGAGCTCGGGCTTGACGTGGTCGACGTCGGCGTCGCTCCGGGAGCGCCGTCAACCTCCCCGGACGACCTGGACCGGCTGGGCGGGGGCCTGTCCCGCTCCAGCCTCGCGCGGAATGACTCCCACCAGGGCTCGATGCGCGTCTGTATGGCGTATAGCCACAATGAGGGCGGGCGGAACTTGCCCCCATCCGATGCGATGCTGAGGACCCTCTTGAGGCCCTCGATGTAGTACCCTGGGCGCAGCGAGTCGATGTTGACGAGGTCGTAGTTGCCCGTCCGCCAGATGTTGTGTGCGACGAAGAGGAGGAAGCGAAGGGCGTAGAAAAGGCGTGAGTAGGGCACGTTGGCGAAGTACCGAAGCGTCTCCGGGTCGGCGAGGCTGTTTGTGCTTGTCAGTCCAGGTGAGACTGGCGGCGAGATGACGAGGGCGAGACAGGCGTGTGCGGCCGTTATGCACTTTTGTGTGTACTGGATCCTGTACGGGGCCAGGACTTCCTGGTCGGGCTTGGTGTCTGAACAGTCCGACTCGGCGCTGGCGGGTGACTGGGAGGGACAGGATAGCGATGGGAGGCCGTGGCTTCGACTGTGGAAGTCTGCCTTGCCGGCTGGATAGATGACTTCGGTGAGGATCAAGGTGGTATGGTGGTACTCAAGCATGAGGAATTCTGAACATGTTGACGATCGTTAGCCGGAGCAGCGGTTCTCAGCCGTTGTCCCGAGACTCACCATTAACCAGGTCGAATGGACAGTTGATCAGCCACTGCCTTCGCTTTCTCTCAAAGGACTGGATGATGCTATCTCTTTCCTCGTCGCTCAAGCCCTCTGGGCGCTCCACATGGCCGTTGAACAGGGAAAAAGCGGCCTCCACCGGGATCTGTATCAGCTTGGTCCACTCGATCAGAGACATATCACACTGGCTCCCGCTTGTCTCCAGTATACGCAGACTGGAGCTGACCAGACTGAAAGGCCTGATGAGGATGTTGCTGCGCGCCTTCATCGCGAGGGAGAAGCTAGTCCAATGCCAGATGAGAAGCTGTCTAGACAGGTCCAAGGCCCTCTCTGTCACATCGGCCTCGTTTATCGGGACGCCCTCCGGCAGGTTGTGGATCCTTGATGCTAGGCCAAGTCTCACGACGATTGAGACGACTGTCTTGTTGCGCTCGAAAACCCTCTCACGCTGCGGTTCTGAAAGGTCATTGTGGAAGATGTAGAAGATGACCAGCGCCTGGAGGATTTCCAGATCGGGATCCATATCTTCTTGTACGTTCTCGTTCAGGATTTTCTCCATCTCGCCGGTCAAGACGTTGGCGACGGACAGGAACTCGGCCGAGCCGGTCGACGCGGCACATAGCACGCTGAGCCACACGGCGGGCTTGTTGCGCCGCAGCGACTGGTTAGAGTAGCCATCTGGCAACCCGAGGCCAAGGAATTTGCCATGAACATTCTGACGAAACCTGTTGATGAGCTTGTCGGCCTGAGAAAGGGTGATGAGTTCGAGGTCGACGACGTCTGGTCCGTAGCGGGCTGCCTTGGGTTCAGTGGCATTGACGACAACATCTGATGCGGCTGATGGGTGACTATCCGCAGAGTGCAGGCCAGATACGGAAACACCACGGGATTTATCCGCGACTTTTTGGGTATTTGATTCCGGATACGCCTGGGTGGATGCGAGTTTTGGCTCCGAGGATCCGGGCCCGGGAACAAAGGAAAATGGCGGCGCGGGCTTGTTGGGGTGGGACCGGGAGGCGGAAGAAGCCTCGGCGAAGGATTCGGGCCCGGGAGCATCTCGGTCCGCATCGCTGCCGACAATATTGGCACTGGCGCGCTTCTCGACCTGCTTCTCAACCTGCCTCTCGAGCTTGAGCTGCATGTCCCTGACGCGCCGCTCCAGCTCGACGATTCTGTCGTTCTTGGAGCGGACGGGCCTCCGCCTCGGCCCAATGGGCGAGAAGACGCACGAGCTGCCATTCTTGCTGCATCGCTTGCATGAGTTTGTGGGCGACAGTGGATCTGGTATGCACCTCGTTTTTGAGATGTGACACGGGTCGCAGGCCTTGTTGAACTTCTGGCCTGATGAGTTGGGCACGCCGAAGCGACCCGGGATCGCCAAGGGCGGTGGGTGCGACATGTTGGTTGCTCTGGTGTGGGAGACGATGGCCCCTCCCGCGGCTCACGGCGATTCACACGTGTCAAGGTTGGGTCTGGAATCTGGATTACTGTGCAGTTGCGTGGGCTGCTGCCGCCGCAGCGTCTTCCTTGGTGGCGGGAAGAGGGGCAGAGGGGTTGAAACGTTGAGGCTGATGTGTCTGTGTTGAATTAAAGTTCAACCTGCACCGGTGCTGAAGATGTGACGCTGGTATGTGCGCATGGGGGAAAGTCAATCTGAAGTCAACACCATGCGAATCCCGGACTGCCGCAGCTGGATGATATTAAAGCTTGTTCATGATTAGGTTTATTGGATCTGCCGACGTTGAGCCCTCAGTCAACTAATTACCTGTTGGCATACTGGTCCGTGAAAATCTCAGTTATTTTTGGATCTCAAAAGGCACCAAAGATCTTGCCGAGTCCGTTCGCCTCTGTACAAATAACGAACCCCCTGATCGGAGCGGACTTGGGGGCCTGGGTGAACGCTTTGCCGGATGTGGCAGACGCGCAAAGGGCTTTCTGTAATGAGCGACGACTGACTAGAACTTCGCGTCTGTGGATGCCCATGTTTTCGCGTATGCCAGGCAATACTTCTTCTTCAGCCGTTGACACCGAGCCAGTGGACGGTCTGAACGATAGAAAATGACTCGCTACCATGGGGAAGCTGTGAACCCGTGGCCCATGACTCTCTCCGCCTCCTTTCATAGCGGCTTGGGGAATCGGAAACTCCGGCGCACACCAAGTCCGTTCGTGGCCCAAGGACCGGTAGCTGTCCATTCGTCATGCTACACAGCACTATAAGAATTGGACCCGGCCCTTGATTCACCGCTAGAGTCTAGACAACACAGTCCGACCTCATCTTCTCTGACAGGCTGATATATCCGATGACCATCTCGGAGTTTAGCAGTCTAGTGGAGATGCATTCCTCCCGTCATCTAGACTGCCCAGAGCGGTCCCAGGGCTGGCCAACGGCCCGCCTCCCTTACCGTACCCATAGAGCCCATACTATATAGTTCCGTCAGTAACAAGGCCCTCACCGACCCCCCTTTGCCCAATGCAACGCTACTGATGCTGCTAGCCAGTAGCCAAGTCTAGCAGTAGGCGCAACTTGGTCCACGACCCCACGCTATGAACTACCAGCCCGTCTCTGACAAATGCCAACTGTCATTGTGCGCGCCCTCCTGCCCGTGGCCTCATGCCTGCGACAGCAGGGATCAACCCCCGACCGCGGTTCGGCTCTAGGGCGAGCATCCGAAGCCGCAACGGCGGCTATGCGGAGCCGTGGTCGATAGTCTACGTCCTCCCAACTCCTTGCGACAGCCGGTCGACTCGACCTCTTATTTCCGGGGGCTTCAGATCGAGTCCCCCAAGTTGGGGAATGTTGGCAGATTTCGCGGGGGAGGATCCCCTCTAATTAATAATACGAGCGCGTGCAGTCCCTCGTTATTCCCGCTCCAGCCACCGCTTGCTTCTCTTCTTTTTTTTGTCTTGGCCAGGTTGCCCTCGCGTGTTGCTGCTCCGACGTCGAGACGCTCGTAACACTGCTCCCGGGGCCCCTGAACACGCCGACGCCCCACTCCGACCAACATCCTGCTGGACCTGTTTTCTCGCTAGCCCTCGCCTGCAGGAACACTTTCTCTCCCTCACTGCCTCTGCCAATCCTCTGGCGCATTCTTTAGGGACTCGGGAGCGCCACCCTGCAAATCGCACCTCTCAGGAGGTTTTGCAGCAAGCATCATGGAGAAGCATGATGACGAGGCCAAGACCGGCAAGGCGAGGCCGGGGTTGGATCAGGAAACAGACGACCTGTCTGTCTCACTTACGGGATCCAGCGTCGAAATCGACGAGAAGCGCCACCAAACCGAGCATGAGCATCAGCCAGGCGCATCAGAGGATAAGAAGGCTCGGCCAGCCTCAGAAGGTCTTAACGATGAGGCTGCATCGGCATACAGCTCCGACTCGAGTCACTCGACTGGGCGCGGCGAGGCGGACCTCGAGAATGAGGAAATCGAGGAATCCGTACCGGGGCGCGACCTCGACCGACAACTAAGCAGGGTAGGTCGCTCAGTCACTTACTTCCATCACAGGCTAATTATACTCGATGGCTGCGGATCGTAATGGCGATAGTTGGCGCTGACGAGCTAACTCTGATGTTTTCCAGGTCCGCGATATCGAGAGCCTGCGGAGGATCGAGTCGCGCGGCAGCATCAAGTCCAAGGTCTCGCGCGTCTTCTCCGCCGTCTCGGGGCGCGGCCGCAACAAAGACGCCGGCATCAGGCATGAACCTCTGCCGCAGACTAACCTCGACGAGGGCATCGTAGGCTGGGATAGCCAGGATGACCCGCTGATGCCGCTGAATTTCCAGCCCTTTCGCAAGTGGCTGCTCGTCGGCCTCCTGTCGACAATCACACTGGTCACGCCCTTCGCCTCATCTATCCTGTCGCCTGGAATATCGTCCCTTATGGTCGAATTCGGCGAGACGCAACAGATCGTGGGGTCCATGACCGTCAGTATCTACCTGCTCGGCTATGTCATCGGCCCGATGGTCATGGCGCCGATGAGTGAGATCTACGGGCGGAGGCCGGTACTGACGGCCGCCAACGTGTTCTTCTGCTGTTGGCAGATCGGGTGCGCGCTGGCGCCGGATATCAGTTCCCTAATCGTGTTCCGATTCTTCAGTGGCGTCGGGGGTGCTGGCTGTCTCACGCTCGGTGGCGCTGTCATTGGCGATTTGTTCCGGCCAGAACAGCGAGGCTTCGCTATGGGGATATGGACATTCGGGCCGTTGATTGGTGAGGACGTTCCGTTGTTGCATTCGCTTCCATCAGACATGCTCGAATGCAACCATAAGCTTGAAGAGACAGCTAACGAGTGTTGCAATAGGCCCGATTCTTGGTCCGCTGATTGGAGGCTTCATCGCCGAATCGATTGGATGGAGGTGGGACTTTTGGATCGTGCTTATTGTCGCCGTGCTCATAACCATCACCATTGAGATCTTCAACCAGGAGACCAGCCACCGTATCATCATCGAGAAGAAGGTCAAGAGACTCAAGAAGGAGACCGGCAGGGATGACCTGCGCAGCTGTTACGATTCCGTCTCAGGTTCGAAGCTCTCGCAGAAGCGTGTTCTGATCAACGGATTGGTTCGGCCTCTCAAGATGCTCGTGCTGTCGCCAATCGTCCTGCTGCTAACGATCTACATCTCGTTCACGTACGGCACGCTCTACCTCCTCTTCACCACGATTCCCACCGTATTTGAAGAGACCTATGGCTTTAGCATTGGCCTCACGGGACTGGTGTACCTCGGCCTGGGCACCGGCACGACACTGGGATGGTTGATCATCACCCTCTATTCGGATAAATCCGTCATCAAGCTCGCAAAGGCGAATAATGGCGAGTTCGAACCGGAGATGAGACTTGCTATGTCGATTTTCTTCTCGTGGCTGCTTCCGATCACCTTCTTCTGGTATGGGTGGACAGCGCAGTATAAGGTGCACTATATCAGTCCGATCCTCAGTCTCATCCCTTACGGCTGTGGAATTATGGGACTGTTCTTGCCCATTACGACGTAAGCTCTCTCGTTCATTGTGCTCCAACCAATTGTTACCAAGCATGGCGCTAACTTCTACCTAGGTACCTCGTCGATTGCTACCCCATGTACGCCGCGGCGGCCATCGCGGCAAACACGGAGCTCCGAAGTCTCGTCGGTGCATTGCTGCCGCTTGCGGGCCCTCCTATGTACGAGACTCTTGGCCTAGGCTGGGGCAACTCCTTGCTGGGGTTTCTCTGCATTCTTATGATTCCCCTGCCGATAGTGTTTTACAAATTCGGCAAGAAATTGCGCAAGATGGAGAAGCTCAAGCTATGATTTACTACTAATGCCTTGTTCTGAAATGGTTAACGCATAGCATCATGCATGATTGGATGAAAGCATAGCGCTGGTTGGATGACTGAATGTCACCTATGCATACGTACACTAGTAACTAGCGATGACAGAAAACTTTGGTTCGTACACTGGGACTACCTTGGCAGATGGCATTTCCAATGAAACTGCAAAACACTTTCAATATCGCTCAACTCTTGGAGACACTGCTCAATTGCGCCTAATAACAATATCGGGCATGCGAACCTAGTCTGACAAAGGATTCATGGGGAAATTGAGGAAGCGGACCCATCTCTCCGTTTAGATGTCCTTTCCCATCACTTCTATCTATTCATCCTATTTGTAAGCCATATTGCCTATAGATCTACGGCGCCAGATAAGACGTGCTGGGGTGCGTGCTTGCGTTTGAGCGTCAGCAAGTGACCATTTCGACAGTCCGGAAGCCTCGGCGCGTTTGCTGACCACCACCACAACACACTACCCGTTGTCACACCATTTATTTCCCAAATCACCCTGCACTTTGTACATTCGGTATCTGAGTCCGAACGTGCCAGATATAATGGCTGCCAGGGGGTCTGCGGACAAGAAACAGTGGAAGTACCGCCTCTCCGATGAAGTATCTTCCTAGATGTATCGCAGCGATCTCCCATCTACCTTGAATTTGTATCGGGAGTCGCCGCAGGCCGTCAGATAATAAGCCCACTACCATTGAAGGATGGTCTTTCATAGATCTAAGTAGAGTGGCGGGATTCACACCATCCCTACAAGAGGCAGGACTTTGCGTTAGGACTGCGCCTGCACGCTAGAAGAGGCACAGCAGAATTGAGAATGTCCCAACCAAATACAACAGCTCAAAAACTTGCAGATCACTTGCTCCTAGGAAAAAAAGCAAGATGAATATCTGGATTGACCCCCCTGAGAGCTTCACGATTGGTATTGTTTGTAAAGTGCGGACATGACATGGCATCAGCCGACAGTCCCATTTTGTTGGTACTAATATATCTAGTGTTGTCCAATGACGAACGGCTTTGCCTTCCTTGAGAATATAAATGTCCTGTGATCCCCCAGGTAGGGTTCACACGGAGAATGGAGATCTTAGAAGGAGAAATAACCCGAGTTTGGCACAGGCGCCCGGTCAAGCTTGAAGTATCCAGGTTGTAGCTTCTGAAATACTCCCGTCGGGTCATACTTAGCTGCCACCTTCTTCAGTGCGGCTTTATTTCCGGACCCGTAGCTGCTGATAACGTCCTGAAATTGGTTTGCGTAGTTCATATAGACCCAGTCATTCTGGACACCCTCTGATACAGCTATACCTTTGATCCTCTCGAGCACTGTAGAAATCATCTGGTACATTCTCGCGTCGTCTTCTTCATTCTCCCACCAACATGAAAGTTGGATGAGGTAGAACGGCCCATCTTCCACTGAGAGACCGAGCGGGTTGCCCCCATTTTTCTTCGTGGCCTCGAGCACGCCTGTGTCGGCAAGACGTCAGTATTTCCTAGCTTGGCAGGCGAGTGGGCCCAGATGTTCCAGACAGAATAGACGACCTTAAACTCACCTTTGGTTATCCCCTGCCACACCATTACCGGGTTAGCACCAGGTACGTCTGACACAGCGACAACTTCGTCAAAGAAAATGTCAGTAGCAGCCTGAGCCACCGCTCGAGATGCCCTGATAGATATAGCAGAATAGCATTCGCGGTAGCCGTACGGGTTTCTTGATGCAACTTCTGCTGTATAATCCGTGAGGGTTCTGTTTCCAGCATCGTCGGATATCATGGGGATGCGATTATAATTCCCAAAGATTGAAGCGTTCTGTCCATTGGGCTTGGCGTACCACAGCTCGGCGGACGCGATCTTGGCCCCGGAGTTCAAGATCCAGGCCACCCAGGTCCCAGCATTGGGGTCGCCAGGTGAGTCGTCGATGAAGCCCACAAACGCATCAATGAGGTTTGGGAATTGATCCTCCGTGTAGACTCTTGTACTACCCCACAATTCTCCCCCCGGAACAGGGATGGTCTCCAATTCGAAGTTCACCACGATTCCGAAGTTGTTCCCCCCACCGCGAAGCGCCCAGTAGAGGTCTGAGTTCTGGATCGGGCTCGCTCTGACTAAATCCCCCGTAGAGGTTACGACTTCGTAGCTAGCGACATTGTCGCATGCAAATCCGTAGATGTTGGAGAAAAAGGATATGCCGCCTCCAGTCGTTAGGCCACCGATGCCTATTGGTGTAACTCGACCTCCGATGACTGACAGATCATAATTGGTCAATTCACCATATATGCGGCCCCAGTTATTTCCAGGCTGAATAAAAGCAGTCTTGCGATCTGCCGATAGGACTATGCTGTCGAGATTCTTCATCGAGACGGTGACACCACCTTCGACACTACTGGCTCCAGCGAATGCGGCATGTCCACCGCTCTTGACAGCAAATGGGCACTGCGTCAGTCTCGAAATGAGAACGAGGACCGAGACGGCAGATGCTGACGAGGGGTAGAAGATACAGTGAGGGTGGACTTCTGCTTGTAGCTCTGACCAGAAGGACCCGGTGAAGTTGGCGTAGCTCGGTTCATCATTCAAGTCAACGGCATCATCGCCATAGATAGACTGAAGAGATTCACACTGCTCAACGACTTCTTTTAGTGATCAATTGTGAAATATACATGGAGTGTGTCTGACCTACGGCAACATTGCAGGCAAACACAGAACTCTGGTCGGTGAGAGCAACCAGTGCGGGGATTGCAGACACGTTGACCCCCTGGTCGATGATTGCTTGCGTGACATTGAATCCAGCAGACTCAAGACCCAAGGCAGGCTTGATTGATGAGGCTACTGCCAACAGCAAGGCAAGAGAAAATAGCATTTTGTTTACTGTTGTACAAGCTGATGCTCCTGGAGCTGAAGAGCTGGTTGGGGAAGGAAATTCTCATGGATTACAGATCTAGGACAATGCTACTTGCCAAGGCGATGATTTGAAGTCAGTGACATAATGATCCTTTTCGAGGTTGGTGGGTGTAACATTTAGTCGGCAAGGGCTTACTCCTGCCGCTGCAAAGGACATGGGTGAAGACGGATAGTTACTCGCGCTATCAAGCTGACCACTCAACGGTGCAGTTGCATTGTTACTTGAAGTCTCTAGCGGACAGTATTGGTGGCTTTTGGTGGCCTCCGTGGCCCGATAAGCCCTAATGTGACGTTCGACAGTATATCTTCTGAGCCAAGAACATTTGAAAGGATCGCGTTCTCGGGCGAACTCGCAACCAGGACTTGCACTGCTTGTTTACGTTCTGGCCCATGGAATATTCGGTGGATTCTCTAGCATATTTGCCTTTGAATTGAAGTGAGCCTGCAGCAATGCGTTCAGAGCCCATTAACATAGAAACATATGAAAGATAAGCAGTCGAACAAAGCGAGCTTACCACGGTTACCAGGGGTGCGTGCTTGATATAGCTGCCAGTAAGCTTCAGGAGCAGCAGGATTCAACATGTATTACTTTTTTCATCTCTATGAGCGTGTCCACAACGTCTTAAGCCCCCAAATGGATGAATCAATTTGTTTCCCGTACAAATATAGGGCTGGCCAACTACAGCCGAGCCTTCGCCCTACTTAACTCATCTTCAGCCCTCTTCGCTTCCCTTTCGAAACCCTTGATTTTGTACGTCACCATACCCGTCCAAATATCGAGCCATTTCTTGTCGAAGGGCGGCAATGTGCGTCCCGTAGTCCCCGGTTGGGGATCACTCGCAATGTTCCGGAGGAACTCGAGGAAGGAACCGTAATCGGGAGCAATAGAGTAATAATCTTTGCCTCCCTTAAATTTGGCCACTCTCTCCTTTTCCCATTCACGTTGCTCAGCTGTCGGTGGCAAGGACTTGGCCCGCCCTGCAAGGTGTCTAGCAATTGCTACGGCTTGCCACTCGTAGACACGAAAGGTGAAGCCTCCTCCCAGCTATAGGGACAGGTGTATTAGCTGAGGTCCTGTATCCCGCCATTTGAGTCCAGCTTTTGACTTACCATTCCGACGAATGTCAGGGTTGGATCCTCGATATCCCATGTGTGCTGATAGACCCCAGGCAAGCGGCGGTAAGCCTTGCTGATTCGCTCCTGCACGTGAGGTAGCCACGGTAAGGAGAAAGTGTATCCCGTCCCAAACACAATGTGGTCGACGTCGTTCAGCTCGGTTCCGTCAGCAAAGGTAACCTTGCCCGTCAATGGGTCAAGGCTACTGATCTGCTTCTTGATCGAAACGTGGGGGTGTTTGAACGGCGCCCAACCAAACGCTGGAATGGGCTCTCCACGAATGGATGCATAGACAGGGTGTTGAGCCTGGGGCAGGATTTCATGGAGCACTTCATGTGAGGATACTGATCCGCCGACGATGATGACCCGCTGAAAGTTTATTAGCCTTTTTGCTCCCATAAGCTGCCAAACGGAATGTAGTAAGTTCTTACCTTTCCTTTGAATTTCTCAGCACCCCGAAAGTGCTTGCTGTGTACAATTCTTCCGGGAAATCTTTCGTCATACTCGGCCAACCCAGGAATATCTGGGAACCAAGGAATATTGTAATGGCCAGTTGCCACCACCAAGGCATCAAACCACTCTCTCCACCAATGATCCTTCCCAGGCCCTTCCTTCCGCAACGTCAGCACCCACTCGTCGCCTTCCTTGACAGCCTTCTCGACAGTGGTGCCAAGCTCCAAGAATTTCTCAGTTCCGTTCTTGACGAAGATGTTCTCAACCCAACCCCTGATCGTCTCTCGGTGACGGAAAGGCGCGCCCGGACCATACTGCCGAAGGGTGCGCTCAGACAGCTGATCGGGGAATGGCTCCTGGGTATAGCTCATGATCTCAGGGGTGATGTTGCTGTGCAAATGCTCATGCTGGGCCGAGTCTGAATAGCGCAGCTGGTGGCTGTTCACAGCCTCAGATTTGGGAGTCTCGGCTGGCAGCTCGGCCGGCACGGGGACAGCCTTGTCGGCTTGTCCTTCTAACAATTCGCGCAAGGATGGAATCTTTGGTGGTAGGTGAGGAGTGTGCACCCTGCACATATGTCAACATCTCGGAGTCCGAAGGAAGACAACTTGGTGAAGCTTACCATGTTCCGCCAATCACGGGCCGTCTGTCGAAGACCCGGATGGTCTCGAATGCTTGCTCTTTGGCCAAAGCATCTGCTGCAATGGCACCTGAAGGCCCAGCACCGATCACAGCTACACGACGAGCCTTAACCGTCATTTTGATACAATCTTCTCTCCTCTGTTGGTTGCACAAATGAGCACAACCAAAGCTTTGTGTCTCTGTTACCGAAGGTTGAGTCCGATAGAGGAGTTGGTGGTGTCTCAAAGAAGAGAAACAGAAGCAATTTGATTCTATTGATGTGTTGCACAATTTCTGAATTGTTGATCTTCTTTTTAAATATCCTTATGGAAATTCAGTGAGCGGCTATCGTGTCTTCGTGCCGGTTTCGCGGTCGCGCAAGCCATGCAGCAATTACGTATTCAGCACCGGGAATCACGCAAAACCAATAAACTTCTAGGCCGATTTAGACAGTGTCACAATCACGACATAAAATCCCACTTTGCACGTCAACATAAGTGCATATTGTGCGACTTATTGATAGCCAATCTACAGGCTCTTCGTTTTGTAAGGAACCTTATCTTGGCAATTGCCCGAAACTTGAACACAAGGATTCCGGATCACGGCTTATGATTGCGCGGACGATACAAAACGTTCCCCGTCCGAAGTGTCAAATTGAGTCCTCCGCGGCGGTCGAAGAAAGTATGAGACAGTGCCATTTTCTATTATGATATTCTTTGCCTCACCCAGCGACCATCAAGACGGCTTGCATCCGCAGATAATTCACCCATACCCTGTCTTGAAGCACATATTCTCATAAAACCCACTTAAAAGGTCATAGACTGCACATATATGGTCTTCGGCGCCGATGAACCAAACACGCATCACAACATATAGACATATGGTTCAAAGCATAGAAATAATCATCCATATTGATGTATGCAGGTGCTTCAAATCTCCAGAGCTTACAAAGCTGGCCTTCTCGCAGTGACCACCCGAAATCGGGCATAGATTCTGTCTAATGCCAAGTCAGCCCTGCGGAATTCGTCGACGACACGAGCCGCATACTTGACAGCCCTGCCTTCTGTCCAACTTAGTCCTTTCACAAACATTTCTTTCGTCATGACTGGCGCACCAGCCTCGATCATCTTGCAAAGTAGAGAGTCCATCTTTTGTGTGCGTTCGTCCTGCTGCCGACCTCCATCGGGGGCCCAACCACCCAAGGGGACCTTTCTGTCTGAGACTATCACCTCAGAAAAGCCGGCATCGCGGAGTGCATCCGGTAGCCTTGCGGCATAGCCATGGTCGCACCCAAGTGCTGCGGCGGCTTCGACCGTCCCACGATGCCATTCCACGAGCAAAGGAATCTGCGAGCCCCCCTTGCCGAAATCCTCGGGCTTCCTAGCCGCATCGTCTTTTTCAGATACCATTGGATTCCAGTACTCGCGAATCTCAACTATACCGCCCGGTCTCAGGTTTTCAAAGACCTGTCGCAACATTTTTGCTGGGTCCGGGAGGTTCAGAAGGACCTGCCGACAGTGAACCAGGTCAAATGGCCCGGCTGCCAAGCCCTCGGTTGGCCAAGCAGTCATGAGGTCCTGTATGGCGAAGTGGACATTGGCAGGCTGTAGGCAACTGGGCTGGGGGCTAGGAATCCCAAGGTCGAAGCCTACTACCTGGGCCTCCGGATGTTGCTGTGCAAATTGAATTGCCCAGATGCCCGTGCCTGTTCCCACGTCGGCAACGCGGAGGTTGCCCTCACGTCCGCTTTGTTGCTGACAAGAACTAGGAAATTGGCTCACAAGAAGGGAACCATTTTGGTCCAGCAAGGACAACTCGTGTTGGATGTTGAGACGTGCGCTTTCTGCCCCAACGCCTGGGGGAGGAAGAGGATAAGTATTGGGAGGCATGGTAAAGGCTTTCTTTGTTGGTGGATACTTGTCTCTGATGTGGAGAACAACTGATGGGACGGGATAGGATGGAAGGCTTAACAGGAAATACGTGCAACTCAGGGGATGGTAGAACCTGTCCGAGAGGGATGGAAGGTAACATGGTGGAGAGGAAGGGAGACACTTTATAAACAAGCAGTTTCTTCCCTAACCATCGGTCACACGCATCGAACGGGGTCAAATGGGATCTGAGGGAATATTCTTGTTCCTAGTCCTTTTTCCAAAATACAGCCCTATTTCTCTGCAGGCCCTCCAAGTCCTTCGGAATATTCGCGGATGCGGAATATCCCCCACTGACCGAGACTTCATTGAAGCCAAGGCCAGCACTCAGCTGATACTGAAGGGACATTCCTGATGAAAACATCAGGCGTCAGAGAGCTTAAGCTGTCATTTGTTTCGATGAAGCTGCACCCAGTGCATCATCCACTACGCGCCAGGAATCGCCATCGACTTGCTTACATCTGCCTCCAGAATTTCGAAAGCGGCAATAAAAGACCACGTGTCGGGAGCCCCCAGGAAGCCCAAGAGTCCGCCCCTCGACGATGTCGGCACGACTTTCGATGCAAGCTATGATGCTATAATCAGAGTAATGTAATGCGATCTATGTAACCGACTTGAATCCTAACGCCCCGTCCCCAGAATCCAGGGGGACGGAGATGATAGCAGATTGCAGCCTAGCGAGGGAGGCAAGCTATAATCATGGCAACCCACAGCAATTCATCCGTGGTATGGATGTTCATGGAGATCGTACCCATTTAATTGGTCGAACAAAATCCTGATCGCCACCTAAACATCAATACTAGTCGTGTTATAGTGAGCGCTCAGGTGGGGTTCAAGAGGATCGAGGTATAAGACTCAGCACCTCCACGTTTCATACAACTACATGGTTTATGGTAATATCTGTTAGGTGGCATGGTTTTCTCTTTCTTAGCCCGTATATATACTGAACTGTATGAGGTTCCTTCATACAGTGAGGCCCAAACAGCGAGTGCTAGATGACATATATGCCGATCATTCTACAGTACGTTGGAAATACGACTGAGGCGTTAGGCCCATGATATCCACCAACACCAGACAATTCCCCATCGAATGAAGACTCTGTTGATGAGGTTTCATCCAGCATAGAATTTATTCTATGTTCGATATTTGAGCTGATAAAACGAGCAGTCAATCACGTTGCCTTAATTGTGTATGGTACTTTTGCACACCTCCTGGTGCCGGAGGAAAAGATACCTGCAACAGATTAACTTTTTTCGAGTCCAGAATCTATTTTCTTTATACTCTGTGGGCTGGTGAGATGAATAGTCAAGAACCTTGTCTTAAACGTGTACGGTACTTTTGCTTACGTCCTGACGCTGAAGGAAAAGATACATGCAACCCACCCTCGCTGAATCGGGCCTAGTGCATTGAAGATTGGGGGTGGGCCAAATGGCAGGCTCACACATCCATCCCATGGCCAACAGACCTTTTCTGCTTCGTTTATTGGAGGACCTCTCTCTTTCAACAAGAATCTTTGCATTCAGGGTGGATCGTGTAGTGCGCGAGGCTGACCGCCTGTCCAGAGGTGATAACTGCACGTTGAAACATGCGCAGCCGATTTTGTGGTTTTCACATTGCTTATCAGGCTACGCTATTCGTAGAGATGGTATGCCGTTGCGGAAAAGAAGGCTCGATTCAGCAAGAAGGAAATCCCTTCGAGACTGTCTGTGACCGGAGAAAGCTGCTACTGAACAAGTGACTGAATATATAAGGCACTTGCCATTTGCCACTTTCAAGAACATATTCTGTTGCGCATCTCAACAACTCCAGAAAATCCTCATTCCACGTATTTGGTCCCGCAACCCCGAGCTACAATGCCTACAAAGCTCCAGAGCAGAGCCGCACCAGGTTTAGACACCGCTCCAGTTTCCCAGGGCGGGTCGGTGCAAGATGATGGAATCAATTTCTTCCCTCATCTTCCCAAGTATTCGAATCCCACTACCGGATTCCTCTCAATGATCCCTCTCTCCTGGATCCCCTACGCCCAGCTCATGCGTCTCGACCGCCCTGCCGGCTTCTACGCATTCTATATACCTTATCTCATCGGCATCACCTACGCATCCTGTATCACAACGGTGCCACCAAGTTTGTCGACGACAATGCGGCTGGCGGCCGGTCTCATCCCCTTCAACGTGCTGTTGCGCGGTGCCGCATGCACGTGGAACGACATTGTCGATCAACGGTTTGACCGCCGTGTCGCCAGATGTCGACACCGCCCCGTCGCTCGCGGCGCTGTCTCGACGCACCAGGCCCTCGTGTTCATGTTCGCACAAATCGCCTTGTGGGGCTACTATCTCTCAAATTCTGGCCTCTTCCCGACTCAATGCGTGCCGTACGCGGCTACCTCACTTGCACTATTTGTGGTTTATGCCCTGATGAAGCGCGTCACGTATTACCCTCAACTTGTTCTCGGGGTCGCATTCGCATGGGCCTTGTTTTTCTCTGTCGCAGCACTGGGTCCTGACGCACCACGCGATGTTATGACGCGCGGATCGACACTGGCACTCTTTGGCGCAAATGTTCTATGGACCGTGACGTATGATACGATATATGCACACCAAGACATTGCAGACGACGAGCAAGCCGGTGTCAAGGGGATGGCGCTTCGATTCCAAAACTCAACGAAAGCACTTGCCAGTGTGCTGACCGTCGCAAAGCTGGCGTTGCTCATATTTTGTGGAATATGTGCGGAGTTCAGTGGCATTTATTTCATAGGCACAGTTGGTGGAGTGGCAGCTGCTATGGTATACTACATCTGGGATGTAGATCTAGCCAACCCTGAGAGCTGCGGGCAGTGGTTTCATAAACAATTCTTCCTCGTTGGGTTTGCTTTCATGGCTGGAATGGTCGGAGAATATCTCAAGAGGCTAGCTGTTCAGGGCACCACAAACTGAACGAGCCTCGGGTATCTGTCTTTGGTTAGATATATTCTGGATCAATATCTTATATACAACCAAAGCCCCCTGATGGATGACACTGTTGGTTACGACTGGTTTCAAGGGTGACGAGGAGTCAGCTATAATAGCTGTGTGGAGGCTTTGTATCTAGACACCTCGAGGTTTCGAGGCCGCCGAGCAATCTTTGGGGTCATATTACTCTTTGTTAGGCACGGCAAAGAGAGGTGGGGCGTGGTACAGTCTTGCAAAAAGAAGAATCAAAATTTGTTGGACTATCTTTCGATTAAACATTATCAATTACGGTTGTAAGACCTACACAAGTCATATCACTCATGTCTCCAAGTCTCCTACGCTTGCCAAGACCCTCCATCATTAATCGCTAATGGATCTCTTCTTGAGACTCCATTTGGATGAAGCCGGATCTTGATAGTATTGATGATCGCACCCCACGCATGGACGAGGCTCCAACTTGAGCTTTCCCAAGTTGTAAAAGTTTGAAGGCCTTTCTCGATCCTCGCATGGATAAGCCGAGGGACAGATCTGGAAGCTCCAGCACCGCCAGGTAGTGTGTCCACATGCGCCGTGGTGTGTAGTGGTCCAATTCTTTCGGCACATGATGCGGAAGTGGCAGTGTTATACCGTGGGTGTGAACAAGATTGTGAAAGGACCTACCTTCGAGATTTTGACTTTTTTTTGTTTTGACTTTTCTGATGATGAGCAGACTGGTTTCCAGACGTGGGAAGCGAGGGAGTATTTAAGCCCGGCCAAGGCGGACAGAGCCCCTTTGAGACACGGACAGTTTCTATTGTGCCATTGTGAAAAGGCGGGAGCTCTTCACAATAATCAAAGGCGATACAAGAAGCGGCAGGCTCATCCCTTTGATGTTCCCTTCGGAGCAGCCCGCAGTGTCCTGGCCCAACAGCCACGCTAACAATGGCAGCACGGCTTCCGACTTCCGCCAAGGGTGTCCTCGTCCTTCCGCCGCCTCGTCCTCCAAACGTTTTCCTACACCAAATAACTGCATGGTCAAGTGAACGTTGAATAAAACACCACTACAAAGTCATACGCAATCCATTATACCTAGGTATGTTGCCTTGTGGAGTCTAGCTAAGGAAGACCTTTCGTCGCTGGTTTCGGCCAGCTCACTCACCATGTTTGTCTTCGGCGACAGCCCCATGTGGAAGCTCGTCTGGGCGAGCGATCGCGGAATTGAGTACACCACAACTTTCGCTAATTTGAGCTCGAGTTGTAGAACAGGAAATAAAATAGCAGCCCCAGACTGTTTCATTGGTTCAGCACTCGTTCACACCAAATACGGAAATAGTGAAGGCATTCATTTGGGAAATCACAGACGAATTGCAAAGTTGGTTCTCCCTTTGTCTTACAAAAAAACCTTTATGCCAATTGCTTAATATATCATTGTTTGTAGTCTCTACTTAATCGAATTCAGGAACCGGACCGCTTTTATGCAAGGATCATTCTCACTTGCCGATCCGCGTCAAAGTAGACTCACCATCCGCTCGAACCTCAATGGCGTATGAACGCCATTCCGCATTGTCCCAATGATAGCCGGGACTCTTCTCTTCGACGAGATATCGCAGAAACTCATGGTGGCTAACAACAACTATGTGAGCGTCATCGCCAGCGTCGCGCGCCACCCTCCGAATGATATCGCGGGCGACCGAGGCTCGCAGTCTAAGCTTTGAGTCGTTGTCTTCGTACAGACCTTCCGTCTTCTCGAACCAGAAAGGCGGCAAGCACCGAAAACTTCCCTCGTCCAGAAAGTCGCCTCCAAAAGTAGCCTTGGCCCACTCGATGATCTCTTCCCCTGTGTGGCCGCGGTTGCAGCCGTCGGCGGCATTCTCTGTGACCTGCGGCATGGCGGTCATTTTGACGCCGCGATCAATGGCCGGTTTGAAGCAATGAAAGCCGGTTTGAATCGTGCGAAATAAGGGCGAGACTAGGATATGACTTACTTTGTTGTGGTGAGGGAACCTGTCGTGAACAGCAAGACATTGTCTTTTCCCTAGATCCGTGAGCGTTGGGTCAATGTATGTCTGGTAGTCCTGGTACACGTTGTGGATACCTTGCGCGTGTCTGATGATGGTGATGACAGGTGCCATGGTTTTGTAGAATGTATCTAGTAATGTTGCCGTGAAAGCTCAATTCGAAGATTGTTTTGTCGTATATTCAACTTCCTAGATACACGAGTTTGTGGTTGCATTTTATTTCATGAAGGCTACATTGGATCAAAAAGAAGCTTATATACAAGAAACCAGATGATCGGCCTAGGGTGCACAGAGCAAACATGAACGTCATTGTACCTGTCGTGTCACAAGGTCTCGTTACTCAAGCAATGGCTTTGTTATCATCTAGCCAGTACTTAGCACTGCGCTGGCTTTCTACTGGATTTTCGCATTGTTAGTCCTAGTTCCTCTCTTCTCAACAAAGGGAACAACTGCGTTTAATGAATAACCTTCGATGCTCATTAACTGAACACCATGATCATGCTGACGCTCAGACACATATTGGACTAGCGACAGCTACCTAGGCATACACAATGGTTGTATTTCCGGCTTCATTTTCAATCCATCCCAGTCTACCAAATTGTTCCACAAATTTGATAAATCATTATTGGATCGTACGTAGAAAGACACTCTGCCGTGGATTAAGGAGCTGGCGTGGATGGACGTAGAAGCAAGTGTCGTCGGATGCTGAAACATACAATCTACCTGGGTACATATTCATTCCTTTCCAATCCGTATTCAACCCCTTCATCGACTTCGAATGACCGTTTCTTTTTCCCAGGCAATTGTCTCCATTTCCAGCCGTTCAGGCCAATCATACGCCAGGCGATTGACACAAGAACATCGCCAGCACACGACAATAGACGGGCAGCCAGTTGTTTCACCCCGCAGGCCTTGCTTGCCACGGGAATCTTTTAATCTTGCGCCGGTGGCGATTCCAACGTCTTCCTAATGCTCTCAGGGTCGAAGCCGGGGATCGGGGGTGCGCGCTTGTCAGCGGGAGCGTGGATGCCGTCGGCGCAAGACTGGGTCGAGACGCAGTCAGGCACTTCGCTTTGCGCATTCTGTCCTTTGGCCGGGGCGGCTATTGCGGCGAGCGCGAGGGCCGAAATTACTGCAAAGATGGAGCCTTTCATATTGAAATTGTTGAGGGACTGTTCCAGACAGTAGGACAATGAGTGGAGAAGAAATTCTGTAGTGATTCTGATATTTGGGTATTTGCAATATGACCGGTCAATGAATTTCTTGTCAGACACATCTTGATACAAGAGATATCATCCTTTTATATTTATGTATGCAGTCAGGTCCCGATAGATGCTATCATCACATATGTGGCAACCACGTGCAATCCCTAGCCCAACCTTCATGCTTTGGACTAGGGCCTCTCGATGAGCAGCAAAGATTGCAAAGCTTAGTTTGATGATCAAACAGACGCCGTTAGCAGTGTAGGCGAGCATGTAGAACTCGCGGCATTTCATCTATATCTCCTGAAAATTGTAGAGGGCTGGAACTTTGAAGAGGTTCAGATGATCTTGAGACGATCTCATGTGCAAGACAGCTGTCAGAGATGGCCCTAATTACCTTAAATGGTGAGGCCCGTCGACGAGGAAAGCTTGGATGGACGTGGGACGAATTACGAGACGGACGTTGTTGTAAAACAAGTTGCTGATCGCGGCTTGTCTCAATGCAAATCGGCGATTCTGGGATTTATACACAATGCCGTCGGCTGACCAGATCTTAATGGCCAATGGTATAGGGACCGAAGTCGCCTTGTGGCATATTTCCCCGCAACTCTGAAAATGCTTGTTTGAGGTCTCCCCAGGCATCGTACCTGCGCTGCTGTGTCAGAAGAGGCCCCCTGTTTCATCGCGTCGCATGGTTCGCAGCTCGGTCAAGTGACAATGTGTCAGCATTTGCTGTATGACAGGGAATCGCTGAGACCAGATTTTGCGCCTGAGAAATGCTAACTAGGGGATCAGTCATGTTTCTGTGTCATAGAATAATTCGAGGTCTATTTCGCAGCTACAGGCAGAGCTACTGCGGAATGGTACGAGGAAGTTTTGGGTTTTCTAGAATGGTGCTGGCGCATTACCGTCCCAGACCCCTCTCGGTAGAGCTGATCTCATTGAATCAATTCTATCTGCACATTCATTTCGTCTTCACTCGCGAAACTTTTGCTCACCATCAAAATATTCGGGAATGATGGCGCCTCAAAAGTATCAACTCCTTAACGGTGATTCTGAAAAGGGGGAGAGCACATATCCTGCTCCACCAAGCCACTCGGACTCTTCGACTGCAAGAGCATCGACATCTTCGGGAAATCTCTCTATACTACTGGCCGTTGTCAGCTCTTTTCTTTCGGGAATAATGTTCACACTGGTTATTACGACAATTAAGTCTAATTATAATGGGATGGGCCAGTACGAGACTGGTTTTCGAGAAGAGAAGCTCCGTAAGTCAGCATGATGATGTTCAGTGGATTTTCTCGTTGTACACGATGCAGGCTAACCTCTCATGTGACGCAGTGCCTGCGGAGTCAATACAGCTAGAACAAGTCCGCTTCAAATCGCCAGTCGATTTCGAGGAGAACGGTCATGAGTTTCTGGTCACGGATCCCGGCGACAAAGCTTACGTCGGTGCCACAACGGAAGATGTAGACAATGCTTGGAAAGAAATGCTGTGGGGGAGATACTTCTCCATATCCGAATCGGAGGCGAAAATCTTTTGGGGCGACGATTACAAAGACTACTGGGACCACCACAGATCTGGGTATACCGGAGGGTGAGCCTCTCCACTCAAGAGAACCCTGGGTCCTCAATGCACGAAAATTTGGCTGACCTGAACACAACAGATTCGACATGTTTCATCAGCTTCATTGTCTTAATCAAATAAGACAGGCATTGCACCGCGACGTCTACCCAGCCCTGCCCATCCATGGCCCAGTACACACAGGTATGCTCTTTCGTCCTTCAGCAAACGCCAACTCACGACTGACGAGGACCCGTGATGTAGAGCATTGTATTGACCATCTGCGTCAATCTATTATGTGCTGGGGTAGTACCGCCGTCGTCCCGTTGAAGTACTTCGAAGGCTACCACAGCGAATATGTGAAAACGGATGCGGTTCATACTTGTCGGAAGTTCGAGCCCATTCGGCAGTATGTGTCGGACAGGTTCAACGGCAGTCTGTTCGTTCCTAGGCCAAGTGGTCATATTGACCGTGAGAGCAATGCATTTTGAGCAGTCTCATTGTGAAAAGAAGTAAACCACTCAAATTCAAATCAGACCTCGCCCCTTAGGCTAAAGAACTACCAGTATCCCGTCCCTATCACGTCCAATGACAGCTCGTGGATCCTGTTGTGAGCCAGCACAAATTCTTGGTCCTCCACGCGGCGCTGTGACAAAGTGGATATCCAGTGCTCTACTATGACCCGTCGAGAACGCTTTTCTTTGATATTAAGAGTACCACGAGTCCGGCGGTTTGAAACACGATCTCCCAGATAAACCTCGAACTCACAGCTTCTTGCCCAACTTGGCGTTGAACCACGCGATAGCCTGGTCCTCCGCCTCAGCAGCGGACTTGGCCACGTTATCAACCTTCATGTCCGCCCTGACACAGAACCCGTGCCCGACCTTCTCGTACACCTTGACCTCACCCTTAGTTGCCTCAGGCCTGCCCTCCATGATCTTGTTGATAATATCGATATCCCTCGGGATTACAAACTGGTTGTCCAGCTCCGGCACCGCGATCGACACCGGGACGGCGATCCTCTCGATGTCCTTGGGGATCTCGAGGAAGCTCGGGTGGCCCGTGAACCCCGCGTCGTACATCGGCCGGCCGTCATCCGTCTTGTGCTGCGCATCGGCGAGGAGGGCGACGTGCTTGCCGCCCCAGCAGAAGCCCGCCGCGCCGACGGGGGTGCCCGGGCCGGTCTCCCTGCGCAGGTCCTCGAAGAACTGCTTGACGATAGGGAAGCTCTTCCCCGGGCGGTTCCGGAGGATCCAGGGGATGAAACCCCACATGGCCCAGAAGACATGGTAGGGCATGGCGAGGTAGCTGCCGTTCTTCATGAGGCCGTCCATGTTGGCCAACAGCCATGTTGGGCAGGAATGACCTGATTTGATCATAAGTATGGGCTGGGCCTCTCCAAGTGCATACATTGGTAAGTTGAAAACATACCTAGCATAAAGTCCGGGAGGTAGACCTTGTAGTCTCCCTTGGCAGCGTAGATGTCGGCGAGGATCTTGTTGTTGATGAACTCAATGCCAAATGCATCAGGAATGATAACAATGATGCCTTTAGCAGGCCTGCCCTCTGGTGGCTCGGTAACGTAGGTGTCTAAGCCATGTAGCTTGATCAGCTTTCCCTTCGGGGTACCACTATGTTCTGAGCCAGAGAAGCAGTCTGGGCATGACATGTTGAACGGCGTTGTTGGCGGACTTGGCTACGAGCTTTTCCTAAATGTATGGGCTCAAACAAAATCCGACTGGGCTCAAATACTATACTGTCCCAGAATTGTTATATATATCAGGTAAGGAAGTGTAGGCAGAGAAGTACTCGTCAGGCGTGATGCCTATGATGTGGAGCGTGAGGTTGAACTCCGGAGACCCATGCGAACGCTAGGGAATGAGGGCGGGGTGACTCGACCGGGCAGTTCAGTGCTAGGAATGCATGTGAGAGCTATCCAAGGGAGCCGCAAGCGCCGGAGTTAGGGCCCGGTGTTATGAATGAGAAAGACATCGATGCGCGATGCTGCCATTGGGCTGAGACATACAGCTGAATACTCATATGGGATTCGTAGGCAATATTCGAAATCTCAATGAACATTTACCGATAGACTGGTGGGTGCCTGTCTGTCACGGGAAGACGAGCTGAGAGGCAGCGACGAGCTCTTTTTCCCGTAAGTGAATTGTCACATTTCACGTAATATTTACGGGATGATCCATGTCCGCGGCTGGGGTTGGAATCCCTCGTATGAAGTTTGTGTCCGATGGACGCCATGACGCTGACTTCCAGCTGCCTGTTCTCCATGTTTGTGTTCAAGCTCTCCACGCCTGCGTTCGCGTTCTCTCAACGCATCATTAGTTCCCGACACCCAGGGGTCGTGCCGCCAGGGACAGGGCCAAATCTCCGAATTCCCCACACCGGCCGGCCGGGGCAACCGATTGCTGATAAGCTCAACTCCGAGCATCACAGATACTTGTCCTCCTGTCCATTCCTCAAAGCCGGTGGTGCTTCTCGTCGTTCCTGTTCGGTGGACAAATTCGAGGAGGTAGAACCGCCCGCTATCAAAGATGGCGTGCCGCTGGACATCGAACTCGGTGGCGCCTGAACGACAAACATGCCCCTTCTCCTCATGCTCGCTGCATGCGGATCGGAGCTCCAGACTGAGTGATCTCACCGGTTGCAACACATCGGAGCTGATCGCTGCCAAAGGTGATGACCAGACTTTTCAATGTTCGGCCACCCAAGAAGACGCGGAGCAGGACTGGGAAGCTATCTCAAGCTCGGATGGCGAGCAGCTCACTCCGCCTGATTCGCCGGGCCCATGTGCCACCTGGCAGGCACACCTCATCGCTGCCACAGCCGGCCATCAAGAACAACGTTCGCAAAAAGAGCCCGGGTCCGAGCCCAAGGACGAAACAATACAGGACCGCATTGTTCGCATCACAGCCGACGAAGAGGACATAAAGACCTTCTGGGCCATATCTTTCTCGGGCAAGCGACATGATTCGCTTTCAAGCTTTTACACGGACGAGCTTGAGTCGCTGGAGCGGGCGCCTTTCGACACTTATGACCAGGACGGCCGGGTCGACTATCTGCTTCTTCGTGGGTACCTGAACAGGCGGGTCCGCCACTTGAAGCTGGAGAAGAAGAGGAACGAAGATGCTGCCCCTCTCTTGCCTTTTGCGCCTCAGCTGGTGGACCTCTGGGAGCTCCGGCAGGCCGCCCGGATCGACGAGCTGGAGTCACAACGGGTGGCCAGCGTGATGCACGACGCCACAAGTATAGTGAACAACACGACGGCGCAAATCACGTTGGACAAGTTGAAGGTCAGCAAGGAAGCGGCCTACCGAGCACTCGAGAACATCGACCAACTTGTCAGGTATCTCGCTGAGTTCAACGGCTTCCTCAGTGGCTATGTTCCGCTCTACGACTGGTGGGTGAAGGCCCCATATTCGGCTCTCACCGAGGCTCTCCAGTCTCTGGTGCCTGTGATCCAGACCAAACTAGCCGGCATGCATCCAGACGAGGAGGACGAGATCGTAGGAGAGCCGATTAGCAGGGATGGCCTGCTCGTCGAGCTCGAGGCCGAGATGATTCCATATACCCCCGAGGAGCTTCTGACAATTGCCGACGAGAAATACGCATGGTGCGAAAAGGAGATGAAGAAGGCCTCCGCTGAACTCGGCTACAAGGACGACTGGAAAGCCGCGTTGCGCCACGTTCAAGGCATCTACGTTGAGCCAGGAAACCAGCCCTCGCTCGTCAAGCAGCTGATCGTCGAGGCCACCGAGTACGTCAAAAACAACGACCTGGTCACGGTACCCAAGACAGCAGAACAGACCTGGCGCATGTTCATGATGAGCCCCAAGGACCAAAAGACCAACCCATTCTTCCTCGGCGGACCGTCCATCACCGTATCCTACCCGACGGCGGGGATGTCCCACGAGGACAAGCTGATGAGCATGCGCGGCAATGGCCCCCACCTGAGCCACGCGACCGCCTTCCACGAGATGATACCCGGCCACCACCTGCAAATCTTCATGGCGCAGAGGCACAGGCCGTACCGCGGGCTGTTCGACACGCCGTTTTATGTCGAGGGCTGGGCGATGTACTGGGAGCTGGTGTTCTGGGACCGGGGCGACTTCTTCGCGTCTGCGAAGGACAGGATCGGGACTCTATTCTGGCGCATGCACCGCTGTGCCCGCATCCTTTTCAGCTTGAAATTTCACCTCGGCCAGCTGTCACCCCAGGAGTGCATCGACCTTCTCGTGGATATGGTTGGCCACGAGAGGGCCACGGCGGAGGGTGAAGTTAGACGATCTCTCAATGGCAATTACAGTCCTCTGTATCAGGCTGGCTACTTTCTCGGTGCAATGCAGCTCTACGCTCTGAGGCAGGAGGTTTTGAGTTCAAAAGTACTGGGCGAGAAGGAGTTCCATGACCGCGTGCTGAAGGCGAATCAGATGCCGATCGAGTTGCTCAGAGCGTTGTTGTTGAAGAAGGATCTGAGCCGCGATTATAAGACCCAATGGAGATTTTACGACAACTCCAGTGAGGAGAAAGAAGCATCACTGCCTCTGAGACTCATGGGCACGTGCCGGTACTGATAATGGTGCACTGTGGGATTTATAATAGCATCTTGAAAGTTGTATATACTCAGCAATGAACATAGCCTCAGGCCAGCAGTTGTGTCCCATGATCTTCGACAGCCTTCGAAGTGTGTTTGCGTGATCTTGCCCCGGTGCATTGATGCCAACACCGTTCTATATCTCCACATTGGTACTTACAACCAGACGATTGATTCATCATCACTTAGCCCGCACTCATTATTAATTACCCATGATATGAAGGCGCTAGTTAATCACCGAAACGGCTAACTCCGATTTTTAAACCCAAATCCATCTCCCTATGAAGACTTACTTTCCAATCAAATCAAGTACATCGCGATATTTGAATCTACTGGATGCAGTGAAACGTAAAGACTATCATGGCGTCAAATCAAGCAGCTTGGTTAGAGGGCAAAGATGCGCATCCCCTCGCTGTCCGCGCGGCAGATATGCCCAAGCCTGGACCTCACGAGGTCGTCATCAAGAACCACGCCGTGGCCATCAACCCCCTCGACTGGAAGATGCAAGCCGGATCATACATCGACAAGTTCCCCATGATCATCGGAACAGACATTGCGGGTGAGATCCACGAGGTGGGAAGCGAGGTCTCCAACTTCAAGAGAGGCGACCGGGTGCTGGCGTGAGTGCAACTCTCCATCCCTTGCCCCGTGTTGAAAGTACGCTCGTCATTGACTAGATGCTAACGAGACCAAACAGACACTGCACCGGAATCATGGACAAAAAGTCCCAGTCCGGCGCGTTCCAGCTCTACAGCGCCGCCCACTCGGCCCTGACGAGCAGAATCCCCGCGGGCATGAGTTTCACCGACGCCGCTGTCCTTCCCCTGGCCGTCTCCACTGCGGCTCAAGGGCTGTTCGCGAAGGACTACTTCGCCCTACCGGCCCCGAGCGCCTCATCCGCCCAACCCAGCAACAAGTGCATCTTGGTCTGGGGCGGCTCGTCCAGCGTTGGGGCCGCGGCGATCCAGCTGGCGAAGGCCAGCGGCGTTACCGTCCTCGCCACGGCGTCGGCACGGAATCTCGATGCGTTGAAGTCAGAGCTGGGCGCGGACCATGTGTTTGACTACAGCTCCACGTCCGTGGTCGAGGATATTGTGGAGACTGTGAAACACCTCAATGCCAGCGGGGGGCTTGAGTTCGTAGGGATTTTCGACGCCATCTCGGAGCCTGAGATATTCAAAGAAGCTCTGGGGCCGATATTTGACAGATTAGAGTCTGATAAACTCATCTCGGCGAAGAAACTGGCTATGGTGCTCTGGCCTTCAGACTTGCCGGGTGATATTCAAGTCAAGACTGTGTTCGCGGGAATGTTGTTGCCTGGGAACGGCTATGGAGAGGTTGCACGTGTCGTCTGGGAGGGGTTTATGCCCGAGGCACTGGAGTCCGGCAGCTTGAAGCCATTGCCCCCTCCGCTTGTGGTTGGGAAGGGTCTCGAGGCTATTCAAGAAGGAGTAGACCAGAACAAGAAGGGGGTTAGTTACAGAAAGGTAGTTGTCGAGTTGTAGCGTAGCCACTGATCTGAATTGGCCTCCTGTCGCATTCAGTCCATATAACTTCCAAGCCCTCTGTCTCTATTAATAAATGTCCGTTCAATACTTGTGAGGTTTGGTAAGTGGTTGTAGTAGCTCGGCGGTCTGTTCATTTGCTTCCTGAACGCGAGCGCATTGAAATCCAGAGCAACAATGAATAACAATGAGCGGACGAGGTACTCTGAATACGCCCTTCCCGTCCAGTTCGAGACATTTGTTGAGTTCTTGGTGCGACGGCTACGCCTTTCCAGATGTCAATGTGTCAACTCTTCCGTCACCTTGCGGATAGACTACGCGGTGTTGACGAGGCCTTGTTTCATGAGTCTGACAACGTCCGGAAGGTGAGCTTCTGTGTTTCGAAGACACTCGAGGCATTGCTCAGCCTAAAGGGCCTCATAAAGAGACAACCTCACAGTCTTGGTACATCTCCGTCCCGGCCGAATATTCGGCGCCGAAGCTTTGACGAAAGTGCAACCTTGGCTCACTCTTACGCATAATTATGAATAAGTATCGGTGGGTTCGGCCACCTGGATCTACCGTGAATTCAAGGTGAGTATAATAGATGGAGGAACATTCGTCATCATGCCAGTGGCCATTGTCTCGTGCCATTACGCGTATGATGTGGATTCCGGACTCTCCCCACACATTGTGGGTGACAGGCCCAAGAAATGCCGAAGTGGGTGGTGCGGGACAGGCGGGGATGGCGGACGGGACGCAGATAATTTTGCACCAAACCTCAACCACCAGCACCGCGACCAGGGCGGGCGCTATCCAACGTCATCCCTTTCACCGTCGTCACAAGCACCTTGCGATCATATACAATAGAACACAGACATTACAAGAAATTTGTTGATGTGCAAAGTCAGCCGTTCTGGTTTCATTGAAGCTGTTGAACAACACAGCATGACTTTGACGCGGCTCAGGTCGAAGAGTCAAGTCAAGGTCGGGCCCAGCAGTTGATGGCTGCGGCCTCTGTCCCTTTGCTACATCCCTCCACTTGGCGCTCCTCAACCCAACAAGTCATCCAAGCCAACTCTTTCCCGCACACAGAATGTACTCTAAACAGGGCGATTTTGTCCCCCCTAGCCAGCGGGATCCGCCTCTTCGCGCGCGCTAACAACAAATATCCTCCAAGTGGCCATCATATGAGCAGCAACCATGACCAGCAGACACAGCAGTGTCTTCCAGAGGCCGATTCTTGAGAAAAAAGAAGAAGCCCTCGTCGTCTCACAGACCGGCTGTATATATAAACGCCAAAATTGAACAAAATACCGCCCGATATAGTCCATCCATCCGTCAGTATTCCAGCCCGTTGTCCATCCACCAAGTTTGCCACGACAGTTCTTGGGTCACATGCTCCCAGAGCCAGTACGCTCGAAAGCTACCACACAAGGACCAATCATCAAGGGAAAGAATACACAAAAAGCCACCATGCCAACGCCGTCGACTTAGTTTATGGGAAAATCATGGGTCTCGTACCAACAAGAAAAAAGAAAGGAGGGCTCAACAAGTGACATGACATCCCAGAAGGGCCCCGCATCTCATGACTGAAGCGAGCCGACAGTCCTGTTGAGCTCACACTTGAGCCACGTGCCCAGCGCCGAGTAGATATCGGTACCCTCACCAACCGGAGAGGCCGCCGTCTCCACCGCGCGGCCGCCCTGCATGCACAGGAGGTCGATCAGGTTGCCGGCCTTCTTGAGCTCGCTGAGGAGCAGCTGCGTCCTGAGCGCCTCCTGCGCGGCCTCGTCGTCGACGCTGAAGGCGCCGGCCGAGACCTGGATGGGCGTTACCACAAACCCGCCGCCGTTTTGATGTGCCTGCGCCGCGGCGACGGGGCTCGCCGCGGGCGTGACGGAGGTGGCCGCGGGCGAGGACGACGCGCTCAGGGGCGGCGTCGGCTGGTGGCTGCTGCCCAGCGGGGGGAAGCTGTCCCACGTCGCCGTCGTGGTGGCGGTGGGCCTGGCACAGCCGGCGGCGAGCTGGTACCACATGAGGATCTTGGAGGTGATGCTCGCGTACAGCATGGCGAGGTGCGGGGACCGCGAGCAGGGGCATGCGAGCAGCTGGCGCATGTTGTCGACGGCCTGCTTGTTGCGGTTGAGCACCTTGTCCATGGTCTGCACGAGGTGCTCGCCCCTCCCCGCGCCGTCCTGCTGCTTGAGGCTGAGGCTGCCGAGCGTGGCGTACGCGAGCTTCTGGCAGTGGTGCGAGTCCGTCTGCAGCAGGCTGGTGTCCGGGAAGGAGTCGAGCGAGGAGGAGGAGAAGGTGGTGGGCAGGCGGTGTGAGGACGGGATGTGCGCTGAGTCAGCGTCGCTGCTGCTGGCGGGCTGGCTCTCGGAGGTTTGCATCAGCTCGTCCGGGTGAATCCATTCGGAGAAGGTTGAGTAATCTGACGCCGAGAAAGTCAGGTCCAGGGGGTCGACGGTTCCGTGGTGCCGTGGGTCGGCTCGGAGTATTGCATTGTGGCTATGCGGGGCGTCCGCGAACGAGAAAGGGTCGTTGAATCCTTCCATGCTGTCTGGCGACGGCATGAACATATCGTGGCCCGCATGGCTGGTAAATGCCATGAGGCTGTCCTCGAGTCCAAAGCTGGGCGAGGTGGCTGAACGGGGCTCGTACTTGACCGCCCTTGCTGTGCCACCGGACATGGGATGATAGTCTGGGAAGCACGAGAGGCTGTTCTGGCGGGCGTTTTGGGTCAAGGATTTCGACGCCGCATCTCCGGACACGCTTGTCTCAGTCGGGGCTTTCTTTCTCGGTGCCTTTCCGAACTTCCTCGACAGTCCGTACACACAGGTGATGCCGCCAGCCGCACAGCGGCCACATCGCGGCTGTGTCTTGTCGCAGCGGACCTTGGCCGCCCCGCAAGCATCACAAGACGATCGAAGCTTTGGCGGACGCCGCGCTGCTCCTCTTGCATTGGTCGACGAAGCGGCGACAGCAGGCTGTGTGCTGGAGTTGGGCATGGCCACTGGAGACGGTGTGGCCGAGGGCGTTGAAGGGCCACCAGGAGAATTCATCGTATGGGTGATAAGAAAGGAACCAGGGAGTGGAGTTACAGACCGGCGCCTATGTGGTGAGAAGGAACCACACAGAAATACAGCAGCCAAGCAATAAGCCGAAGTCGGGATATTTCAAGGGGGAAAGATGATGCTGAGGGCCTGGGGGCGCGGAAGGTGAAGGCTGGCCGGTACTTGTATCTGGCCAGAGCAAGACATGAAGAGAGAGGATCTGACAAGGCTCTCCGGTCCGAACGACCTTACGGTATGGAGTTTCTTCCAGAGACCTTGACAAGGAACGCCGAGGGCACTTGGGGCAGATCGTTGCTCGAACAGCTAGTGTACAAAAGGGCTGACATAGCCCATGCCGACACCCATCAGCACCTGCCACCCACGTTTGTTGGCCACTGATACATTGGCTGTCACCCAGGGCACGAGTAGGGGACGCCGCCATGTTCAAGACCCCAGCCAAAGTTTAAAGGTTCCTGGAACTGGAGTGTCATGGGGTGGGGGTGTGTGGAAACACCCTCGGGGGGGATGGGTAGGAAGAGGTGCGGGCGGAAGGGACTGGATTTCTTCAAGGAAAAAAGGGACGTATCTTAGGGTCTTTGGGTCTTTTTGCCCGCGTTGGGTCTGACGGTAGATCACTTGGGGTGTCAGATCTGAGGGCATGGGGGTCCAGACTACTCAGGCACTGGCCATCGGAGCAGGCATAGGCGGCCTGTCCCGCATATGGCTTGCAGCGTGGATGGGAACCTTGCCAGCCCGAAACAGCGTGGAGATGGCCGGAGCCGTGTGCGTGTGGGTGTGTTCGAGCCAGAGACAAGAGACCGAAGAAGGTGGGCACCGCGGGCGCGATACGGGAGTCTCCACCCATCCTGTGCTCGACTGTTGTCTCTATCTCGGCGGATTTTTCCTGGCGCCTTCCCAGGTGTCCTCGATCATAACGAAGAGGCGAACACAAACAACGATTTCATATCACTACTCTCGAGTAGGACAATGCCCGTCCTAGCGGGTGTCCTCGAAGCGCAAGAATTCCGGCCATGCTCGTCCAGTCCAAATGGACGGCGGGGAGTGGGGCTCTCCCCCAGCAAGCAGCCGGACAGCAGCATTCCAGTCTGGACTCTGTCTGTCCGGGGACGGAGCCGAGCCGCAGCTTGCGTCTGCACCTCACACTTGTCCTCTCTGGGCCAAGCAGCGGCGTGGTGCAGACTGCGCCCTACCTAGAGCTGTGCCGACGACGTGCTGCTGCTAGGGGGCAAAATTGTCATAACGAGCCACGCGAAGGAGCCCCAGCACGTGTGCTCTGATCCTTCCCCGTCAGGAAAAGGATCATGAACAAAAGAAAAAGGGCACCACGCACATTGCGGGGCGTGGGCTTTGTCAACACGGGAACAGGTACGCGTAAATCTGAGGTGGCTGGCCAAGCAAGCTTTGAGAAGATTTGGATCTCATCTCAGAGGTGGTTGTGGATGATGCAGAATGAAGAGCATGAGCGTCACGCAATAAGCCGGACGGGGCCTTACAAGTCACCGACCGTGGGGTGGACTGCGTGGTTGTGGACTAGCGCTCACTAGCAGGCCCAACAGAGTAAGCTTATGTTGGTAAGGATTCAGATGAGGGTAAGGGACGGATGGGACAGACAGACACCGGTAAATGGGATGACTGCTGCTACTCGCTCACCCCCTCCTTGGCGGAGCCAAACACACACAGTCGCCCCCAAATCTCACACCCACGCTCATCCCTCACTCTCACAAACCTCTTTTCTCTTCGCGCCGCGATGTCAAAGGTGGGCCCTGCTGCGCCCAATAGTGAAGCGCAGAGCCAGAACTGGCATTGCGTTGTGTTATCTTGGATTCGGAACCGATAGAACGGCTCCGGGGAATTGGGGAGCTGCCGGGAAGTCAACGAGCAATGGGCAGCGATCGTTGCCAGGGGAGGAGGGGCTGGAGGGGTCGATGTACGCCGCCTGCACCGTAGATGACGACCTGTTGTGTTACCGGTCCTCGCCTTATTCGGAATGCCCTACCAATCCTTCCTCGCGGACACGCAGCGGTGTCTTGTCGCCTCTGAACTGAATATACTCAAAACCACTGCAGGATGACGGACCTGGCGTTGACAGCCTCGAGTTGCCAGCCATCTGGAGGGGAACGATAGCTATCACAGAGGTCTGTCTGATGGGGCCTGAGAAAGTGGCCTTCGTAGAGGTTCGATGCCCTGAGACAGTGCAAGACGGAAGCCCAAGCTCGTGGTCTTGATTTGCCATGTTCCGAACAGGGCTTAGCAGATGTCAGCAACCGAGCGCCAAAAAACGCTTCTCCTAAATCCTTTGGTGCTGGATGGACCATTTACAAATCTTCACGGTTCTTCACACCTTCGCCAGCCTGGCATCGTCCTGCTTCTGGTGCTCATGCGGGGCGCAGTCCTCAACCAGCCAGCACGGCCAAACCAGGAAGCATGTACAAGCACTCAAAAGTGATGCAAGACCGTTGAAGTATGCATAAGCCGGTGAGTTCACAAGCAGTGCCAGCCACTGACAGGCCCACGAGAGATAGAAGTATTCCGCAATTCGGCCGAAACTGCAAGGGCCCCTCCGAATCCGAAGGATTCCCTTATAGTGGATCTCCTTCTGCGCGACGCCAATCGATACCTGTTTGGACGAGTGAGTGCAAGTGAGAGCACAGGGCACTTACGCGGCAGCCGCAGCGCACGATGCTACGCTGTAAGTACGCGCTGAGAATATCTGCACTGATTGGGTCAGGTCCATGCTGTCCAGTTGCCTCAACAGGGCCGACAATCCTATTTCAAAGCAAGCAGGGCTGTCAGGAAGCGAGTAGCAGTACCCGCGAACTAGTCTAACCACTACTAAGTAGTTAACCCCCACAGCTCAAAAGCAGATACGATGTCGGCTATACTTGGCACACAGGATGCACTTACAACGCCCACCTTCCCTTTCACGCAGGAGACAGAGGAAGATAGCTTAATCAACAGATACCTCACAAAGCGTGGCTTACCGGAGCGGCGAAGCGTGACAGAGACCCCTCGTCAGCATCGCAGACCCCCAGAATGTCATAAAACAATGTACTACACAGAAGGCAGTCTAGCTACATGTCTTACTGGTCTCCTGCCACCTGTCAGCCCAGGATTAGAGGTGTGTTCCTTCCCGTATGTTGGTGAAACAGTGAGCACGGCGACGCACTGGAAATCTCTGGGGCTGCCAACGCTGACCGCTCGTTTTGTAGCCGTGAGCTCTCCCAACACGAGCACAACCAAGATCATTTTTACCAACAGCCTGAACTTTAAGTTGGGAATTATTCCACGCAAGCCTACCTCCACTCACCTTATTTGCTGACGTGGTGGGATTCTTAGGGCAGGCAGACTCTCGGGAATCAGTCAGTTGTCTTTGGCCTTGTGCGACATGGAGTCCCCGTTCCAATCTAGAACCTTCGCCCCAAGCGAATCGGTGCCACTGCGTCATTGTTTTTGTCTCCGATGGGAGACAACTTGCCACAATTCACTGTGGCACTATCTCCGAACACTTGCACGTTGCTGGGCTTGATCCTCCCAAGCTGATCGGCAAAGCCCCTCCTCGGTTGACCGATTCCTGCTTCCATCATCATCATCATAATCACTGGCACTCCCCGGGTCCGTCTACCGGATTCTTTGAAATCCGGCTCGGGATTTCAGTTACACCATGTTCCTTGCGGAAAGAGCCCGCAGCAGGAATCCAGCCTGCCTCGACTCCGCGCAATCCCAACCCTCGGACCGCGAGACCCGAGTTGGACAATGGGGCAGCCACCAGGGGCGCGCATATGCATCCCGCTGTCACCGGCCGGTCGCACAGGTACCAATTTACTTGGAGGGTTACAGTCGTGCACGTGTCCGGCTGTACCTTCACCGCTTGATGCCGCAGGCGCAGCAATGTCGTAGTAGGGCTAGAAGCAGAATGGACAGCTGAGTTCTGATATTGCAATTGGTTTCCATAGCAGAGTCATTTTATCATCAATCCTTTCGGTCAAGCGATACTTTCCAACCCTTACAAATTCTCGCTTTCGTCTATGCCGCATGACATATGATGGACCAGAACATGCAATCAGGACTGAATCCCAAAGCATAACCCGCATCCTCCCTTGCATGAACAAACAGGCCTCCCACCCCCTCCCTCCCTTCTGCAGAGAGATACCCCCTATCTCTCACCAACGGCCGTCAGATCCTTCTCCAGCTCGACAAAGCATAGATCCTCAGGCAAGTGCATCCCCGCAAACCGCTCCCGCGGAAACGCAGACGTCTCCCCCGTCCTGCGGAACCCGCAGCGCTCGTACCAGGAGATAAGCTCCTCCCGCGTCGACAGCGCATTGAGCCCAAGCTTTCTGACCCCCCACGCCCGCCGGCAGTGCTCCTCGGCGCGGGCGAGGACGGCGCGGCCAAGCCCTGCGCGCTGGTAAGCGCTGTCGACCGCGAGCATCGCGAGCCGCGCCAGGTCTGCGGTGCGCCGGTGGGTCTCGACTGAGGCCACGAGGGAGCCGGTTGTTGGGTCTGTGGCGATGAGGACGGCGCAGTCGGGCTTGGACATGCTGGTAAGCACCTCGTCGACGCTGATGTGGAACTGGGAGGCGAGCTCTGGGCTCCCTATCCACCTGGCTCTGGTGTCCTCGGCGCGGAAGGCGGACTGGATTAGGTTTTGAATTTGGGGCGCATCGTCTGTGGTGGCGATGCGGAACTGAAATGTTTCACTGGTCATGATTGTGGGTCGTTGATGTGCTGCTCTTGTTGGTTGCTGAAATGAAATGGTGTGCAAGATGGCAGCATGCTGTTGCGACGGCACCAATAGACTCTTAAATACCTCACCAAGTGGATCAAAATGTGAAGGATCGTATGAGATTTAAATATAGAACATACCGATAGAAGGGCGTCCTTGACACGATGAAGTCTAGGCTATCCGGTAGAAGGGCGCTATCGACACGATGTTGACAAGATGATAGAATCGCAGCCTTGGGTAGAGTTTTGGCACCATAATCAGGTCAAACAACACATGCGGTTGGAATTTAAAGAACAAACATCCGTGTACGTCAACTTATTCGCAGTTTCAAATCATGATGCGGTGGTTCTTGCAGGATAATCTCATGGCCAAACCCTTCCGCGAGTCGTCCATGCGGCTGTATCTGCTGGCATTTATTTATCCCGTGTACTTCAGGTTATTCTTTTGAGATTCTTGTGACAGCTGCATAATAAAATTATTTGGTTGTTGCACTTCTACTGTCCACGTAGCAAATCGCATCATGCCGCAAATGGAGATACTTCCATCGTGAAAGCGGTGGAGCTTGCGACCTCAGAACGGAGTCACCGATTGATGTTTGATCACTACATCTTCTCACCATAGAAAACAATTTCATGGTAGGAGCTTGTGAATGTGAATGCGTGTTTGTTCAATTCTTCCCACCCACAAGTGTGGTGTGGGATAGATGACAATGTCTTAACGGAACGTGGCGAAATGCGAGATTCCGCCCACTTCGAAGAAGAGAAAGTCATAAATCTATACATCATGAAAGCCAAAATCCCAAATTTCCAACCATGCAAGCGTACAACCCATCTGAAACGAACTTCCTTTTCTTTTTTTGTTCTTGTTGATGTCAATCTTCAGCCTCCGCAAAAGCAATGGAGAAGCCTCCGGGGCTTATTTTGAATCAAAACACGTGGTCTTTCCGAATGTCAGAACAAAAAGCATACCAAACACCAACTCAGCCCAAGAAATGAACATAGCCCCTGTCCACATGTGGCGCCAATGTGAAACCCGCAAGGCTCACAGCTCTACAGCTTAGAAGCACCCGTAGGGCAGACACCATCAACGGCGCAGACCGTCTGGGTCACAGTGACGGCAGAGCACTGGCCCCCAGCGCCGCCACCACCGCCGGTCGCAGTCACGAAGACGGTCTGCGTGACCTGGGGCGTGGTCTCTGGCGCCGGGACGACGACGGTGGTGGTGAGCTGGCCGCTCGAGGTCGACACGGTCTGGTTGCCGCCGACGGTGACGGTCACGACGCTCTGCGTGGGCAGGACGGTCTCGACGGTCGACGAGGGCTGCTCCGGGCTGACCTCGGAGGTCGCGCTGACGGGGACGACCACGCTGCTTGTCAGCAGGCCCGTGGAGGTCGAGGCGGTCTGGCCGCCTCCCTCGACGGTGATGGTCACCACGCTCACGGTCGGGATCACGGTCTGCACGGTGGAGGAGGCGGATGGGACTGAGCCGATGCCGCCGCCATTTCCGCCGGAGCCTCCGCCGTTCTGGCCTCCGCCGTTCTGGCCTCCACCGTTCTGGCCTGAACCACCACCATTGCCGTTGGAGCCACCGCCGTTCGAGCCACCACCGTTAGATCCGGATCCGCCGCCAACAGCAAGGGCACTTGTAACCGGAACGACCGATGAGATCGTGGTAGGGACGCCGCTGATGGTGGTCTGGATAGTGGTTGGGACAGAAATGACAGTGAGCTGAGTAGATGTAGAGTCGGAAGAACCCTCTCCACTGCCAGGCACTCCGGCGTTGTTGGGAGGGAGCTCGGTGGTGACCTGGACAGTGGAGGACGACAGCGAGGGTGTTCCGCTAACGGTGACGGTGACAACGGTTGGGACGTTGACCACGGTGCTGCTGCTGGATCCAGAGCCAGAGCCACCGGTTGGGGTTGGGATGAAGACGGACTCTGTGCCGCTCGCTGGTAAGAGATCAATGTCAGCATTCATAAAATCCCGAGGCATGTAAATGATTCCAGGGGGCCTTTTCCATAACTAAGGGGGACCATGATGCTTAAATGGAGAAGTACATACCAGTCACTGTCGTAATGGCAGAAGAGAAGCTCGAGGCGATAGAAGAAGACAGCGAGGAAGCGGCCGTAACGGGGCAGATCGTGGTATACTGAGCAATAGTGTCGGTGACTATAACAGTAGAGACAGCCCCGGAAGGCAGAGCTGAGATAGCGCTGCTCTCAGACGCCGCAGGGCAGCTGGTGACAGTCGGGGCGCAGGAGATAACAGTGCGGATAGTTGTTGCCTCAACAGTGAGTGTGGTCTGCGAGACGGAAGTGTTTCCGAAGGGGGCGGGTGGGCCGCTGGCCACGGGCAGGTTGCTGCTCAGACCACCAGTCGGGGCTGCGGCGCCGCCTGCTGCCGGGAAGCCGGTGGTCTGGGGAGGCAGAGGAGGAAGGCCGGTAGCAGAGCCGCTGGGAGGCGCGGGTGCGCTGGGAATACCTGTTCCGTTGGTAGGAGGAGGGGGCACTGACTGGGCACCACCGGTTCCGTTACCAGCTGGTGGGCTCACAGAGGGCAGAGGAGGCAGACCCGAGGGTGATCCAGACGGCAGTGGAGGGAGGCCGGTTGCTGTGACGGGCGAGTTCGAGGAGAGAGAACTGCCGGATGAAGACGAGGAAGATGCTGCAGGGGCCTGTACGCCTCCACCACCAGTGACGTTGAGTGTAGGCAGAGGAGGGAGACCGGATGGGGAACCGGATGGGATGGGAGGGATTCCCGAGCCAGATGCCCCGGCATCGGTGACGGGGGAGTTGGAGCTCAGAGCCGAGTCCGAGGCGGACAGCGAGGGTGGGGGAGGTGGCAGGGACGGTGCGCCTCCTGTGGCATTTGCGGTAGGGACCGGCGGCGGAAGACCCGAGCCGGAAGCGGTGACATATACGGTGTTAACCGAGACGGGAGAGACCTCGCTGGTGGTCCGGCCGGGACAGTCCGTGACATCGGGCGCGCAAGATGTCACCGTGTAGATGTTGGTCGTGTAGACAACCTCGGTGGTGAGCTGCCCGCCGGCGGTGGCATTGGGAGGAGGGTTAATAGCGGACCCGTTTATAGGGAACGGCGACACGGATGGGGCAGGGGGGTTGTTCTGCCTGTGAAGCAGACCTCCCAGAGCGCCCTGTGAGAAGAGCACCGCCACGGCGTTGCGGTACATCATGATGTGCGTGCGAATGGGCTCTTGCGGAGTTGATGGTGCTGAGTGAATCCTGTCCAGGGATCAAAAGAGTGTTTGCAATGAAGAATGAGTGAACGAAGTGTCAAGACACCTAGAGAATGGATGGTCAGCAAGATCAACTGGCTTCAAGAAAAAAAGAATGAAAAGCACAAGATGCCGGTGTAAACCTGAAGTCAAGCTTGGAGCAAACAAAACATGCTTTCGAAACGGCGAAACATCTTGCCTTCTTATACCGGATCATCATCAACAAGAACACCACCTCTTCGGCAGCATCCCTCAACACCCCTCTTCTGACCTTCATCTCCGGTGTCGTCCTCACCCACCACGACATGGCCTATGTCTGGGTGAGGCAATATGTTGTTGCCAGGGAGGGTCCATGGAGGATGGCATCGGTGCCTGTATGATCCAAGTGACCTCTCTGGTTTGTGACGCAACATACTCCCTCAATGGGTCCACAGTCGTCGTCTGAACTTTTCATCTGAGCTTTCAGCCTTTATGCATACAAGGTAAAGTCCATATACTTGGGACGAAGTGCACAGCCCCGAGTGGAGTAGCAGTACATCCGCGGGTAGCAGAGGGCAAGCCTCGCGCTTAGGCCGTCGGCGTAGTAGAGGGGTCCGAAGGGCTCATAGTCCAGCCAGAATACATACAACTATGTGGGCAGGTTGCCCCTATTGCGTACTAAAAATCATGTACCCGATCGATCTGCAAGATAGAGTGTGGTCCGACCGGGGTCTTGCTGTCAATCTCCCGTGCTCGCCGTTTGGGGTAAAAGTCTCCGGACGGCAGCGAAGTGCATAAAGGACAGGGGCATCGCAGTATCAACGAGAGGGAAACAGTCTTGGCATCCTCCCTTAATTCCGAGTCAGGGGCGAGAAACAACCAGAAACAGGGACCTCAACGGCCGATTATGTCAGATCTGGGAGGGGAACAGTCTGCTCAGGCACTGACAGGTACAGATTAGGACCCACCAGCTTCGAAGCTTAACGTCAATCATATAGGCCATATATGAGGGGGTTCGTACTGCATATACCAGCTCTCTATGCAGACGGAGCCCTCCCCTGAATCACGGCTCTCCTGGAGTTGGGACGAAAGATCCTGCACGGCTGCCAGGATCTTTCCTGCTGCACCGTCAGGCCACGACCGGCCAGGCTCGGAGATTTTGCTGGGGCCCATTGAGCCATTCGTCAGTCCCCTCCCAGCTTATCCAGGTGTTCGGACGATAAACATCCCTCCCGAAGTTGGCCCATGCCCCTGAGCCGCCCCCTCCCAGCCTTTTTGCACCGATGCACCCTCTCCCCGGTGGGGTGGGCAGTGATGTTTCGAGTCTAGAACAGGTTCGTTTCCCTTGGAAACGTTCATGCGCATTCACTCACCCTAGCTGGCCCGAGGCCCGCTCTACCTGGTTGACAACTGACGTGGGCCTCGTCCCCAGAATTCTGTCACGGCTAGGCTGGATTCGGCTTGCTATGCGGTTACACCACGATCATGGCGACCGGCACTACAGTCTCATAAGGGAGACCGACCTGCCTCAGCCGCCATGGACTCGGCCATTGAGGGTGTCGTCATGTCATGGCTGCCCTGGATAGATTAATTAAGCTTCCCAAGAACCGCAGCAACACACCCACTCCCGCGTTACTGGAAGCCGAGATTACTTGAGGGGCTTCGCCGTTATAATGCTACAGAACCATAGGTGACTGTGAATCGGATTGATTGAGTCTCTTGCACTGCCTCTTTGCAAATTGTGACAGACACTCACCGCAACAGCTGCAGGCATATCTACCAAGTCGATGGAGGCTCGAGAAGGGGGCGGAAGCTGGGATGTAACTATGCCACGAGAAAAACGTAACCTCGCCTTTCCCACACCTGAGATTACATCAGAATAAGCTCGCGGTATTGTTGTGGTGATCTCGCATCGGCCTTTAGAACCTTACCGACGATCCTCACATGGATTGTCCAACTTCTTCATCTTGCGGTGCGATGATTGCGCGTCGTGTTATTTGGTTTGATTGGGATGTAGAGTTAGAAATCTGGACCTGATCTAAGAGCCGAGTCAGGATAAAGCCCCCTCGCCTTCCCACCCCTAGAAAGCAACGCAGTGTCCCAGCAGCGGAATTATGATTTTCCACCGAAGTCAAGATGTTAAGAGAAAAGAAAACGCTGGAAGCATCAAGAGGAAGAAAGTATTGGCAGCAGAGAAGACATACAGTTGTCTCGCCTCCTAGAGACTGCAACTCGAGGTACCTAGACGACAAGGGAGGCCTCTCTACGCAGGTGACTGGATAGATAGCTCACAAAGAGGCAATTCGACATGCGTTACATCATTCTTCATGTCTTCAACACTATCTAAATTGAACTTTGAATTAGGAGATGTCTGGTCCCCGTTCTGCCTATCAACATGGTGTAAGTGTATTGGTGAGAAATAGTGTCTTGCCGCAGCAAGCTTCGGCCGTTAGCGCGAAGATCCAAGGTGTGATTTAGAGTTCCGGTGCCGCTAGGTATCTCCCGGTTCCACAACATGAGACCTCATTTCTGCCGGATGGATAGGACACATCCCGGTCATGAAATACAACCACCACGAAAGTTTGCCCTAGGATTCACAACATTGCAGTGATGGCCATGACGGATCAAGATGGAGACTGGGTCTTCGTCTCGCACGATGGGAACGAGCCAGAACCGACTTATCTCCGCAATATCAGCTCCTACGTCGATAGCATTGCCGACTCCCTGTGGCCGGTGAACAAGACGATTCACGATAACCCCGAACTGGGCTACAAAGAACACATTGCCCATGACACCCTCGTCCGATTCATGAAGTCTCAAGGAGGTTGGAAAGTGACGCCTTCGGCCTATGGTATCGAGACAGCATGGATAGCGGTGCATGATACCAGACGGAAAGGCCCAGTACTATCCTTCAATGTCGAAATGGGTATGAGAATGCAGGCATCGCTCGGTGGTTCAGGACAATGTACTAACATTTGAATACTAGACGCTCTTGTAGGCATAGGCCATGCCTGCGGGCATAACCTTATCGCGACCGCCTCGCTGGCAGGCGGTCTCGCAGTAGCGGAGTTGATGCGCCGGCACACCCTGCCGGGCAAGGTCATCCTCTTCGGCACACCCGCCGAAGAGGGCGGCGGTGGCAAGATCAAATTGATCGAAGCCGGCGCGTACAAGGACCACGGGGTCGACATCAATCTAATCTCGCACCCGGGCATCACGCACGACAGCGCGCTGATGCGCACGACGGCATACACGCGCTTCAAGGTGGAGTACTTCGGGCGGGAGGCCCACGCGGCCGCGAACCCGTGGCTCGGCATCAACGCCCTCGACGCCCTGGTCACGGCGTACAACTCGCTCTCCGTGCTGAGGCAGCAGACCATGCCGGGCGACATAATCCAGGGCCACATCACGGACGGCGGGGCAGCGCCGAACATCATCCACGCCTACGCCGCGGGCGTGTTCGTGGCGAGGGCGGACACGCGCGCCCGGCTGGAGGAGCTCAAGAAGAAGGTCGACGGGTGTCTCGAGGCGGGAGCCACGGCCACGGGCGCGAGGCTCAAGATGACGGAGGAGCAGGCGTACGCGGATCACGTGCCCAACCGGGTGCTAGCGAGGAGTTACACGCGGTACTTCAACTGTCTTGTCCCTGAGAAGGATGATCCGGATGAGCCCCCCACCACGAGGATACCGGTCGACCAGGATATGGACGAGGCGAGGGGAGTGACGAGGGCCAGCACGGATCAGGGTGACATCAGTTACCAGATGCCCAGCTTGAGTGTCGGCTTTTCGATTACTCCCGGGCCAGGGGGACAGGGCCCTCACAACCCCGAGTTCGCGGATGCCGCTGGAACGAGGGATGCCTTTGAGAGGTGTTTGAGGGTTGGAAAGGCGATGGCCGGGACGGCTTTGGATGTGTTGTCCGAGAATAACATGCTGAAAGATGTGCAATGTGCTTGGGAGAAGGACATGGAACGGTATGGTTGATTTGGCTCCAGCAACGGCTGTACATCACAAGTTATTGAGATCTATTGGGCTCTAGTTTTGAATTGGAGGTGTGTTATCTTGTCTGGATTGCGTTCCTCTTTTCCCGCAATAGAGACGAATCGTTTTGTCGAGCCACCATGGCCCCATCATGAGACGGCGGTGCACTCATGGTTTCCTGATAGGAACACATCTGGATAATTGAGGCTTCAAGGAAAGAATTTTTTGGCGGTATGCAGAGCCCGAAGGCATCTTCACATGACCCAGGTCCTGTACCTAGGTAGTTACAAGCCCGTGATAACCACCTGCTTGAGTAGGGACCAACGCTTTGACCCCATGGGACCACCGGGAAATAGTTTAAAATCTTTCTAGACCTGTAGCGGATTGTTCTATGAAACAAACTCTCAATACACAGACGACTATATGAATTCATTTGTTCATACCCTTGAATTTGGCTACTGCAAGTTGATACATATGCAAAGCGGCCAGCATAACGTCTGATATACTTGAAAGTTCTTGAGAAGGCTTCATGAGCTTTGACGGTAATCTTCCCCTTTGCTACCAGTCTACCCAATGTCACAGGACATTGAGATCTGTGTCTACCCTAGGGTAATGTGATGATGATCAATATTCATCACAGCATACTCTCTACCCTGCCCGATCCAAAACCAGTCAATGGGGAGTTTAAAAGACTTGAAATCTTAGAAGTACTAGTGAAACATGCATTTTCTTTTCAGCGGCCACCGCTTGTTCCACTGTCTCATCTGCATGGGGTTTATTTACTCCGTCATCAGAGCTTACTAAAATTATAAGCTGACTTAGCATCGGATGCGTCCGGAACATTCGCTTGAGCCACACTAATGTCTCGGCAGTCTTGGGGGCAGCATGCTGCCAGAACTGTCATTAAATCCGCATAGCGTCCAGCTGTAACCTGCCATGACGAACTCGATCCGTCCGCACGTGTGTCGCATACGACCACATCCTTTCAAAGTGCAGTCACCCTTGCGCTGCGATCATTAATATTGGCATGGTTCCTGCATCTTTACTTCTCGACAGATCTATATGTCTTCTGGCCAAACCAAGGCGGCAGACCGGCCACAGGAGAGCCCAGCTGGCCGGACACGCCGGAAGACCTTCACAGGCTGCTGGACATGTCGCGAGCGGCACGTCAAATGCGACGAGCAGCGTCCAAAATGCAAGCGCTGTATTGCAGGCAACTTCGCATGTCAAGGATACGGCACGCGGCTCACATGGCTCACACCCATGGGGCAGAGGGTATCCAAGAGCAATCGTCGGGACCGGCCTGCAGCTGAGAGTAAATCATCTGTCAATGTCGATATTTTAACTCTGACTCGAGAGACTCAAAGTCCTGCACACCAGCGAGATTTATCTGCAGCCGCGCCAGAGCAGGCGAGCCAGGGCGTTCAACAAGCCGATCGTATGGACATGGAAACCATCCAACCCGACCAATTAATCAGGACTATGGATAAGCGAGCACTGTTTGAAGGAAATCCGAATTACAGAAATGTTTCGATATATCACAATGATTCGGCGTATTCAGAGCAGCAGAGCCAGAGCTCCAACCTATGGCCAACAGTCAACAATTCGAATCGGTCACCGGAAGTCGACCATCTCCAGCTTGATTGGCACTCATCTTCTCAGCGATTTCCAGATAGTGAAAGTGCCATACCCGGCTTTTTCGATCGATCGTCTATCCCTAGACTTGTTAGCCCTATAACAATACCACTCGGAGCATCAATGTCTACCACCCGAGAAGGGGATCTCATCAGCCACTGGGCGACAAACCTCGCAGACAAGCTGGTGCCATTCCGCAATCCGGCCAACCCTTTTCTCACCGTTGTATCACCCATGGCCCTCGAGGGTAGTCGGATATCGCGCACGAGGTCGAAATGTACGGTCGCGTTATTTCATGCTGTGTGCGCCATATCTGCAGCCCACAAGGCAAATCTGACGGGTCTCCCTTCGGAGGACAGGCTTATCCTTCACCACAAACAACTCAGTTTTCACCATCTCATGCAGAACATAGACCAGAAAGACCACGACGAACGGATGGCGTGCCTTGCAACCCTATGCCTGTGGATACTCATCCATTTCGTCACGGGCACCCCAGGGGCCTGGCGGGAAGTCACAAAGGTGACTCGGAATCTTCTCGAGCGGATTAGCGCAGAGACCTAGGGGCAGTCCACTACTGCAGCCCTGACATACCAGTCATTCTCCTCAAGTTTTGCCCTGATTCAGACTCAGTACCTCGGACGACAAGAGTCTCTCGCCCCATTGGAGACCACTCTACCAGGCGTTGACATGGTCAAGAGCCAGATCATGCCGGCACAAACCTTGGAGCTACTGTCTTCGTTCAACACGAAGCTAATGCGTGGTCATGTGCTGTCAGCCGACGAGCTTGACCAGCTGGAGATCGAGTTCGCCCTCTCCACCCCGGAGCCGTCGACTGACTTCGACATCGGCAACGCGGCCTCGGCAATGGTGCATCACCACCGCTCGCTGTTCTACTACGCGTCCCTTCTATATTTCAGGGGTAACTCCGGGAGGCGCGGACCCGAAGAGGATATACAGAGCCTGGTCGCCAGGTGTCTGGACCATATGGAGGATCTCGAGCTGCTGCAGAAGGATGGCAGTCCGAAGACGTGGATCTATGCGGCAGTTGCGTTTGAGGCTGCGACGCCAGAGCTACGGCACAGAGCAAGATGCCTGTTCGCCCAGCGGATGTCCTTGGGCATTGCTACCTGGGGTAAGGTACTTGTCGCGGTTGAAGAGGTCTGGAAACGCCGTGATGCTATATTTTCAGGCCTTGAACCGGAGCCTTGGACTCGAGTTCTCGCAGAAATGCCAGAGTTGGACGTCATATTATATTGAGTTCGAGCAACACTATCCGAACAAGCAAAAACGATCTACACAATGACATCCGGATCGCGCTCAACCTCTGCCATCAAGTCCTTCGCCGTCCTAAACTTGATTCCAGGGAAGTACTTCTCTCGATGTGCGGCGACTTTTTCAGCCGGCAGAGACCCCGCGTGGCTGGCAGAGAAGATCCGGTACTCTGCAATAATTCGCTCCTCGCCCTCTGGATTGGCAACAATATCCTCAACCAGCTAGTTAAGACTGCGATGGGTGACCCTCACGTCAGGATACCTCCTCCGCACCAGCGCGGCAACATCGTTCCACGTCGTTTTCTCCCCAGAGATGTACGTATACCGCTCCCACGCCGGTGCCCGGAGTAGCTTCGCAACCGCACGAGCGACATCCCTAACGGCAGTCACGTCAAGCGGCTCCTTGCCATTCCCCGGGATCACCATGCTGTTGCCCGCCAGATTGACGGGGATCGCGTCCCCGGCGTCCTGCAGTCTGCGGTTGCGGGCGGGCACGACGTAGTCGACGAACCAGCCGGTGGAGAGCAGCGTCCACTCCAGCTCGTCCTGCGCGGCGAGCTCCGCGCGGATGACGCCCTGGAGGCGGGAGTAGAACCCGGGCTGGTCGGGGAAGTCCTCGAGGTTGCCGCCGTACTCGGCCGGGATGAAGCGCTTGCAGGTGGTGCTCTTCCTAGCGGCTTCGATAAGGCGCCGGTGCACGTCGATGAAGGCGGGTGTGTAGTCCAGGATGGCTGATATGAGGGCGCTGCTGCCCTCGATGCCTTCGAGGATGGAGTCGACGGAGTAGTCTGTGACGAATTGTTGGACGCCGGGGAGGTTCTCGAACTGGGGCTTGATGGACCGGGTCAGGATTACTACCTCGATACCTGCGGCTGGGAGTTCTTCCGCGAAGTAGCTTGTGACGGCGCCGGAGCCAGCGATAGCAACTTTCATATTGAATGATAATGTTGTGGTAATGAGGGTCTGTGGAATGGGATGCAGAAGTGTGAGGTATTGAAATCGATTTGTTGGTCTGAATCAGAAGTTGAGATGCTGAGGATTCAATGATTTCCCGTTTTCCAAGATGCGAAAGCTGGCCATTTTATATCTGCCATGAATGCCTTTCCCACCCTTCATCTCGTGGTGAGTTTCCCCTTCAGGTATCTTCAGGAACACTTGCGCATTGAACACTGACTTAGTCATCTGGCGTTTTCAGAATGAGTCTTAGGCTGAGTGAAAGGCAAGCTTGCTTTGTTTATAAGCAGGATGCCACTAAGCTGAGCCAAGTCTCCTAATGGCGTTTATGAAGCCGAGCTGGCTGTCATCGAAGAGTGTACGCATGCAGATCACTTCCTGATCAGGCATGTCACCGCGAGCTGTGCTCTTGGCGCCCTTGTCTTGGTCATCAAGCAAGAGAGTGAACAAGCAATTCGATACGTTGTACGGGCAGGAAATGAGTGAGCTAAGGTTGCTTCCAAGTCGCGTCAGCATCAGGATGAATCTCAGGCTCATTGATGTACTCCCGAATCTCCTTCTTCCTCTTCCAGTCCGCAGCCCCAAACCTCGAGTCCCGCTCGCCCACCACCTTCTCAAATTCCGGCATCTGCTCGGCCTTGGTGAAGCTCGTCATCAGCTTCGGCTCGCCCAGCGGGATCTTGTGGCCCTTGTCCACCTGCCACAGGTGGTAGACCTTGCCGTACAGCTCAATCACGTCCTCCATCTCGGCGGACTCGGCTTTCTCCCACGCGGCAGTGGGCACGAGGGCCGACGGCTGGGGCATGATGAGCATGCCCGACTTGACCTCAAAGACGTGGCTGTGCCACAGCTTGCGCTCCTCGGCGTCGAGCGTGGCGTACAGTTTTGGGGTGATCATGTACTCGATCCCGATCAGGCGGGCTCCTGGGTTGGGGCTGTCGTAGAGGATGCACTGGCGGACATCTGTGGGGTAGTGGTGAGTGGCTGGCTGCGCTTATTGCTATAAATCCATACCATGGCGCGGGATGCATACCTTCTGTCAAGTGACTACAGTAATGATTTGCCTCGACGAAACGCTTGGGATCGTCGGCGTAGACGTGGAAGGCGTTGAGGTGCGCGCAGATGCTCTTGACTGGGGCGAAGTCCTGTACAGAACAGTCAGTGTTCGTAATCTACGATGAATTGTAAGCTGTGAGCAAGGCTGTCGTCCTCACCTGAGTCATGCCTGCACCTGCCTCCAAGACCTTGCTCTTGCCGGTGCGCTCATCACCCGCTACGTCTGGCTGCGGCTCCGACATGTTATTGAATAGCAGTTGACCGATGTGCAGTTGTTTCAGCAATTGCCGGTCGCTTTAAAGCTCTCGAACAAAGTGGAGTGACTTGGCGGTCTGTTTATTTTTCGAAAGGGTTGGGTTTGACGTTTGTTGTGATGATGCACGTTCGAGGCGGACGCGATGTGATGTTTGATCGTGTCGCGGAGTTACGTCAGTGGACGTCATCACCGCCGTTGATTCCGACCATTCAACGATCCTCGGCGGTTCTACGGAATTCGAAGGCAGAACTTGAGTCTTTAATTCCTGTCAAACAGAAAGTTCATTTCTGCCGATTTAAAGACATGATACGCAGTATAAACCATGTTTCATCCCACCTACAATTGCCCGACAGGACACAACAACCTTATACAGTTATTACAAGATATCAATCTTTGTCTCCATATTCAATACTCGAATTTTGAGGCTATGACCCAGTAATTGTTGCCGCAGTTCATGTCCGTAAGTGTGCATGGGATCGTTCGAAGAATGTGCCCACACCTGAGGATGAAGTCCAAAGTCCATCCCGTCCTAAAGGCAATCACAAAGACTACGAAAAAAGGTTCATATCATGGATATGATTTTGTGTACAGCGAAACTTCCAGAAGTTCCTGAGACTTTTAAGCCAATTTTCTCGTCTAATCTGGGCTTTTCCCATCCAGCCCAACCTGGGATGCATCAGACTTTGTTTGCCACTCGACCAGAAACTGATTATTGTGTGAGAACCACTTTACTCTGCCTTCTTCGAGACCATGAAGAAATGTCCGAGATGATCACGCCCGCTTCTTAACCATTAGCAACACTCCAGCCTCCCCGCCTCGAATGACTTCCTTGCCCTTCTCAACACCAGCCTCGTGCAAGAGTCTTTCTATCTCTCTGCGCATCCTCCGGATCACATCATTCTCCGTGCCGGCCAACTCCGGGTTAGCTTCTCGCCATCTCGTGACAGGGCTGGCAGTGCCCAGCAACTTCTCCAGCGTATCCATGTCGAATACCATGTGCTTGTTCTCGAAGAAGGATTCATCATTGCCCTCGACCCCCCACTCTTTTCTGTAAAATGTAGTCTCGTCGAACTCCGGCACGGGAGGGCTGACCGTCCACGGTAACCCAATCGTCGAGTACAGGTTGCGAGTCAACCGATTTCCCGCCCCGAAGAAAGGCGCGAGGCATTCCTCCTCGATCTTGCCCGTCGTAGCGTTGATGGCAGCCGCGTTTGGGACAGAGGGGTGGATGGTGTTGGCCTTCGAGCACCACATCGCCACCGTCCCGCCTGGCCGGAGAACACGAGCTGCAGATGCCCAGAACCGAGGCATGTCGAACCACTATACCATTCAAAGGGCGATTTCAGAATGAGCATCGATCGAGAACGGTGGAGGTAGTGAAACTTACGTGGGCGCACGTGGCTGCGGTGATGAGATCCACAGATGCCGTTGGGACAATCGCAGGGTCGATGTCCTCTGCCGTGGATACCTCAAATCTGACGTTACTACTATTCTTTTCCTGGTTCAGGAAGGATCGCGCGGTGCTAATCATGCCCTCCGATGGGTCAAGCCCGATTGTGTTGTCGAAACTCCGCGCGATGGTAAAGGTTGCCGTCCCGGGTCCACAGCCAAGGTCAATTGCATTTTCAAGTTTACCGCCTGTCGATGTGTGGTGGGAGATGATGCTGTCGTAGAGGGCCTGGCTGTACTTCATGCGGTGCTGGGCGTAATTTTGGCCCTGATCCTTCGTGTATGACCGGAAGGTCTTCTCGGCGTCTGTCGGGCCTGCCATGTTCCTTGGGAGATGCTGATCACAATTGAAGAATGACGAGGAATATAAATGGCCGAGGGGCTTGCTCAGAAGTGGTCGATTATATCAGTGCAGGAAGAGGAATCATAGTCTACAAACCAAGGCACAGGGAAAGTTGACTTGTTAAAGCATGCGATGCGAACAGAAACGGAGTTCGGACGGAGTTTATACTTTTGCTGCCTGTATGTAAGCTCTGCAGACGCGCTAAACTCATTTCAGGGTATTGGTGCGAATCCCATCCATTTCTACTGATGATCCGGGTTCCAGCTGGAAAGAGGAGACATGGTCATCCCGTACTGCTACTGAAGCAAAGATTCCACTGGTATGCTTGCGTGGACGAGTTGTGTCGTGTGGTCACGGAGGCGAATTCTGTTGAGTGTCGTCTCGGCTCAGTCTATCTATTATGGATCCTCTCTCTAACTCGCCGCCGGCAGTTCCATCTTGGCTGCCTGATTCTTGTAGACAAGGCCGCATGGCCATCTACACAAGGTTGTGATGTGGCCATGCAATTCGTTGCGCTCGGCCTTTTCAATATATTCAAGTCTCACCACCACGCGCGCATTTTCGTGGACTCGGCTTGAGAATGGCCTTGAAGCGGGATCCACTGCATGGTCACCTCTTATTATAACACGTCAAAAGAGAAAATGAGTCCGTCCTTGTTTCGAATGGAGCGCCGACCAAACGTGAGCTCCTTTATACCTGCACAACGAACAGGATGTGCGCAGATTCCTGCGAACTCCGTTGACCTCAGCTAGTGAGATTAATTGCGCACCAATGTTTGTCGTGATAGATTCCATACTGCACCCTTCACGAGAAAGTATATCAATCAAGTGATTCTGTACGGATACATACGACAAACAAAGAAAACCAGCATGAGCGTGTCCACTTCTAACGGGCCTGGAAATCGAAGGTGCAACATACTACTTTAACTGAGATCACATTTTTCTTGAGAAATTTTGGGCCCACAAATGGATTCTTCATTACTTCCTGACAATGGTGAGTACGTGGAATCATTCGGGTACCTACTTAGTGTAATTCGGTAAGACTGGACCTCCCAAACATTCTTCGTACCCAATGCGATGCTTCTTGGCTGAGCATGTGTGTGCTCCACTGGGCTAGTGTTTCGAATGCCTTCAATCATAAAGAAGGTCCTCAACTACGGCGAGAGGCCATAAACGGAAAGCAGTGGTGAACAAAACAAAGATCGTAATGACAACAAAGGCTGTTCTCGCGTTCAACGCCTGTTCTTCTTTGTATTATGAACTCTTTGCAGCATCGATGAACGTCATGCGCTAGTACTGAAACAGCTTTCAACTATCTTACAAAGTATCTACGTCTTAATAAGTAGACAGTACGAAAGCATTGGTACGTCGAAATCATCAACACCCAACCGTCAAGGTACGACAGTCTACAGAAAGCCAAACTGAAGAAATTTGCAACCACAGTCAACTGTCGACATGCCCGACTTTACAAAACTATCCATTTGGGCCGCTCGGGCCGGCCTCTCTTTACTATTACTCATGCATTTAGTTAACAGCGCAGGCTTGAGGTACAACAATACCTTCTCGAGAATCTTCATCGCAGTGCTTTTGGGCGCAACATTTCCTACCAGATTCGACGATCCGGTTAAAATTCGCCTCATAGAAATTTTGAGAAACACCGCGATCGGTCTTTTATTCTTAGCCATGTCATATGGAGCAACGGTTTCGGTTTTCTTACTCACTGAAGATGTCATCCCCGGCGTGGTCCGATTTCTAAAGGACGCGAAGTGGCCCAGCGTGTGGGTTGTAGGGTTTATACTGTTTGTAATCGCCGCAAACCTTGACTTGCTGGCCATCGGCTCGGCATTGTTGAGCAGGATGGGATTCGCGCAGCAGGATACTGAGCCAACGTAAGGAAGTAAACCCCTGCTCAATCCAACAAAGTTCTGACACAATCTATGATATTAGCATTGAGAGCCCATTTGGAGTCACTCCCACTCCAGCGACTCCTAATCCAGCAACTTCTGCTCCAGCAACTCCTAAAACATCAGCTTCTGCTCCAGCAGCTCCTGCTCCAGCAACTTCTGCTCCAGCAACTCCTAAAACATCAGCTTCTGCTCCAGCAGCTTCTGCTCCTGCTCCAGCAACTCCTGCTCCAGTACCTCCTGTTTCATCAACCGTTGCACCACCAACTGATCCTGCTGGGACACGTGTCCGAGCAGCTCCTCCACCATCGCTTACTTCATGAATGGGAGCAAATGATTGCAATAGATGCCTGGTCTTTTCTCACAAAGGGAATGCTTTGGAAAACGTGTTTTCAGCCAGCGACGGGAGACACCAGATAATAGAAACTTCAAGAATGGCACTGGCTCGGCAAACGTATCATTTCACGGCTGCCGTCATCAGTCCGTAATGTATCCAACCATACCCCTCTAGACGACATAGTCAAGATCATCAA
>JACBFG010000036.1:249109-273256 GCA_013435955.1 Diaporthe sp. HANT25 | reverse complement strand
TGAGAAGGGGGGGGGGGGGAGACAGGGGCAAGAATCTATTGAGATAGAAGTACGAGAAAAATACTCGGACTCGGCGTGCATCGGGCATGGGAGGCTTTCCTCGTGCATTTACGGGGCCTGAGGGAGGAATTTCGGATCGCAGTCTCTCCCAAGCGATTCTCAACTCTTTTTGCGAGGTGAAGTGGTACGAGGAATTCAATGTGGTCGAGGCATGGGTGAACTCGTGGACCATGACACACATTAGGTTTCGCCAACTAGATATCAGCTTGGAGACATGGAGAGAAGTAATCTCCAAAATTATCGTGGAAAATGTATTTTTGGAGTTGCCATTCTTTCTTTTGTTTGTTAACTTTTCTTCATGTTCTTAGTTGGGTGTGACACTCAACCGCTATGATAACAAGTATGAATCTCATGAACGGATCTGTTCGCTAGTGTTGTAATTATGGATATGTTCTAAACGTGTCTCTAACCTTTCCTGTGTCTATTTTGTGTTCATTCTAGAATTGTGTTTTTCTGTATCTCCCCGTCATAGAATCATCTAGTACATCCATAGCCCTCATATTTCCCATCTAAGCATGTCTTCACATGGCTCATTAGGACCGTCGTTGATGTGGTTCCAGTACTCCCAGGTCCGGTATGTCCCACCTTGATTTCCCCTCGCCTGTTTCTCAGCATATTCTTCCTCGCTCTTCACGATGTAGTGATGCAGCACAACCCTGTCTCTGACGGGAGGCCGGTGCCACCAATGCTCGAGGACGTCTCCATTCTCGATGACAGTGACGGTGCCGTTCAACGTGTTGAAGTCATGCGGCGAGTCTCGGTTCTTGGCGTACAGCGACGGCTTCACCATGCTCTTGATGTGCTCGTTGTCGACCCCGTACTCATCGTCAGGTATGCCCTCGTGTTTTCTGTCGCTCATGCACTCTGTGAAGCCCCGCCGGGTTGAGGGCTGTCGGTGGATCTGCTTGTTCGAGGTATGCATCCACCACATCAAGCCCACTGCCCCAACCTGTGGATTATCGAGGAAGGGCTGTAAGATGTCCTGGAGACTCTCGTCGGTCAAGAGCCCAATGTACTCGTCGACATCGAAGTAAGCTATCCAATCGTGGTATTGGCCCCATCGTCGGTTGCACTCGTCGTTGAGAAACTCCTGCATCATCCCTCCATGTGCCGCACGCTCTCCCTCATTGAACCACGTGAATGTGATTGCTGAAGAAGGAATGCCGTAGTACCCGTCGATGTCGTAGGTGGAGAGTGGTGGGTGTGACACATCGTCCATAATGTAGAAGTGCTTAATTCCAATATTGTAGTAGTGGTGGATGAACCACTCAGGCATATCAACGCGCTGATTCCGGACAGATGAGCAGAATGCAATGCTCATATTCGTATCCGGCGGCGTCAGGTTCTTCGTGGATTTCGTCTTCCCAGTCTCTGGTGATGTTATCGTGGAGGACGAATCCGGAGGGACCAGGCACCTCATGCGGTCGTAGTACTCGTAGAAAGCATCGCTGCTGGTGCGAACGAACAATCCGCTAAAGAAGATCAAATGGATGGCAACTAGTGCAGCAGCCACAAGCGCGACGTGTCGAAACGTCACAGGCGACTGAAAGATCATGATTTGATACGAGACAGATTAATTCGATTGCTCACATCCAGGAACATGAGCAAGTTTGGCTGTGACAGCGGTAACCTCACGCTGCCAGTTCGCCGGTTATATCATTCTCATCTCTAGCTTGTGACACAGCTCATCAGGATTGAGCATTGACGATCACTGGTTTTCCATAGCTGCCAGCCCTGGGTTCATTCAGAAAGCGTTAGGCTCTCATTCCCTTGCGAAAGCTACGTAGGTATATTGGGACTGTGTCAGACCCTGAACGCTACAACCGAACCTTACACAAATCCCTTACAAACTAGTCGATAGGGTACAAATTCAATTCACTAAAGTGTGACAGCCTGCACACCTGATGTGTGCGCGGACATGTTATTCCCACAGGATTGGCGATTGCTTTATCTCTGCAGGAATGTTTCATGCCTTGGCCCGTTCAAGTGGCTGAGACAACTCGCCGTTGGATCCCTAAGCCATAGGCAGGGAGAGACAGCCCGTTTTTGTTTCGCGGGCCGGCAAGGCGGTCTAGATTGTCAATCATCTTCTCCCTTGCGAGCCATGGGGTTGGTAATTGCCACACGTTTCTCCCGCTACCGCTTGCCTTTCCTACACAAACTGGTCCCCTGACGAGCTCTCGTGCTATACAATTGGTATCCCAGGCCACTAGGCATTAATGGGCCATCGCTTCGATTCTGAAGCCAGATACTGAACTCGAAGTCATAGCGAGGTTTCTCAGAAAAATGATATCACATTAATTTTGCTGGTACTCAAGGGCGATCGACGACTAGTTCGATGTTCAATTGACTCGCCCCTGGCGGGGACTGCCGCTGTTGATAAACCTGTCTGGAATGCAGACAGGACTTTGCATTGATTTAGGCTGGATTGAGACTAGACTGCATGAAATTTCGTTGAATTCTGACACTCACCATCGACCACGTTCTTGTGCAACCGCTTGCCGCTTTGAGGTGTGTAGTCCAGTGTACAGCGACTAGGGACTGGATTTCGAAGAGCAAAGTGCAAGAGCTTATATAGAGCAACACATTTCCCGCAATCATGACCCATTCGTGGGGTACAAATGATTACTAGGATCAGCCTTCTCCACTCCCAAACTCCATCACAAGGCTATGTCTCTAGCATTGACACCATTTGTTGAAACTTTAGAACGGGACCTACCTGCTCAACGCAAGGATTGGTACCAATTACTAGTCCTTTCGATTCCAAATGCTACGCAATATATGGAGAACTGGCGCATTCAATACGGTTTACTATTAGCCTCGAGCCCACCGGGAGAGGAAAAGCAGAGTATTGGAACGGAGAGGAACTGTCTGAACGGACTGAGTTGTACAATATTCCTACGGAGATCCAGAAGAAGAACCGAGAGCCGTAAAAGAAATCATCCATGGCCTGACCCAAATCATAGACGATCAGCATTTCTGTTTCATCATGCCTCATATACCTTGGTGGGCATCTGATGGTGGAATTGCCTCCCGAGTCAAGCAAGTCTTGGCCATCATTTGCGCATCCTTCAAAACACAGCAGACTACAGAGTTGTTCTGTCTAAGTATGGGTGCCATCACGACGTATCGACGAAATTGAAACGTCAGTTCTCATTGCGGCTAAGTGATGTGCGCCTGTCTGAACGTGAACAGCATGGCACAGATATCTCAAATATGCCGACTTCAACATAATAAGTACTATGGTACAGCGCAATCCACCAAACAGTCCCCATACACACACACAACATCCGACTTAGTCATTTCAACACTTGCCAAGCAATAATACGCGTAAATGTGGTCCATTGAAAACCCCACGAGACACATTCAATCGAGGACCTGATTCCACTCTGTTGCTAGGAGAAATGATCAGGGGCGCGGACACCACTCATCAGCGTTGATCTCAGGCTACAAAAGATGGATGAAAGCACGCAATTAGACATGATGTTCCCCCTGGCTCTCCAGGGCCAAGCAGAACAACCATCTTCGTACAAATCGAGAAACGACACGATCACTGAAGTCTCTTCCCAATTTCGACACAGCCCAAACACCATGCAGGCTAGCATTGCTCTCATTCTGACCGCCGTTGCGGCGGCTCTTGCCGCACCAAACCCTTCCCCCCAGGCATCGTGCTCTATCGAGAAGGTCAACCAATGCGTCTCTCAAGTGCGTTCCTGTCTTCTCAATAATTGTCACGCGATATTAGCGCCTATCTAACTGATGCCCTTTCACAGTGTGGCGGTGGAGCCTATGACTGCTTTGACAACACTTGCTTCTGCCCTTGAGAATCTGGTCTCGAGTATAGAAGGGCTCAGATTAGTATGAGAAACTCGGCTCTTGTCTAGCAGAAATGGCAGATGGAATTTATGGGTCGTTTTGAGAATAAATGAGGCATCAAATTCCCAAGTACATTTAGTCTCGCTCATACCTTCTACGTCGACAATGCATGGTCAGAACCGGCATCTTTCTGTACCTGTGCTGCCGACAGTATCGGGAATAGATGAAGTCCTGCCTGCAACTGTCTGCGAGACCCATGTATCATTACGGGACCTGTTCTATTAAGTAAAGGCTTGAGAGGTCGTATGCAAGATCTTCAAGGACTGTGAAACTTTGTTGGCGTCATTCCAATTCATGTTGACTCAGAGAATGTCTGTGACCCCTTATGAGGAATAAGTCAGTTACGCAACAGAACCAAGAGTGCTCCTCATCACACTTGCAAAATGGACACTATTCCTCTCTTGGCCAAGACTCGGTCCTAGTGTCAACGATATGTATTTAGGCTAAATTTATATACAACGAATTAATTCCATGAGGAACTGCACCTCGAACTCTAACACCCAACTCGGCTCGAGCTGACGGCAACATCATCGTACCAGAAGGTGTTGGTATCGCCACCGTAAGACTCCCAGCCGAAGTAAACACCAGTGATCTTGGGCTTGATAGTGCTCCTCTGCCACTGAGCCGCGTTGGGGTTGGTGACGCCGGGCTTGACGGTGAGGCCAGCAACCGTGTTGTTGTTCAGCCAGGTCTCGATGCTGCCGTCGGTGCCCAGGTGGTACTCGAAGCACTGCCAGCTGCCGGTCGGCAGGGCGGCGGACGTGGCGATGCCCTGGGGTGAGAGGTCCGGGAGCGTCGCGTCGTCGGACTCGCGGTTGTACATCAGGATCTTGCTCTGGCCGCCGATGCGGAGGTGCTTGTTGGTTCCCTGGGCGGAGTCGGGCATGGTGATGAAGGAGACGTGAGAGTCTGTGAGAGCCTTGGAGGCCTTGCTGCAATTTGGGGCGTAAGGTGGTTAGCTTTAGTCTTTGGCACGGAGGTTTGCATGCCCGCATTGGAGAGCTTACACATAAGACCTGACATAGACATCACCACTGGGGACTTTGGTCGTCCCGAAGAAGATGTGTCCGCAGTAGCCACCTGCTCCGTCCACTCTGATCGAGTTCTTGCCGCTGTGCGCGGTTGTGCTGTCAAGAGTGACCTTGCCGCCTTGGTTGCAGTCCTGCGCGTAAGTGGGCCATGCTGTCTGATCCCATCCGCTTTCAAAGTCGTCGGAAACTTGGCCAAGTGAGAAAGGCACAAGAGCAAGTGCGAAAAGGGCGGCTTGGCGGAACATCGTTGCGAATGGTAGTGAGTCGTACAAATGCCCAGGTATTTGATGCCAGTGAAGCTTTGGATTTGACTGACGAGATACCAAAGCATAGAAAATGCGAACAAGCCAAGATACTTATTTGTCTGCAAAAGGAGTATTTCCAATTCGCTCCCTCCGTCGTTGCAGCTGGACCGGGTATATCGTCGCCTCCCGCCCTCCGCACACTATGTCCCATATTAATTCGGAGATTTCGGCCCACGCTTCCCACGGAGGCAAACGTTCCTTACGGCTGGAGAGGGATCAACATGAAACGCAACCAACCAGTACCGGCAAATTGATTGACATTATGCTTGCAAAATTACGGATCTCTGAATGAGCACAACACGACGTCCTAGATTTTGTAAGCCGCACACGCTGTCCTCGATAGGCGTGCTGCGGCTTAATTAGAGCTCACAACAAGCTTTCCAGACTCGCTTGGCGGCTATCCGGCCCCTATCCCTACGAGAGCGGGTTCGCGAGATTCGCGGGGCATCTAGCGTAGGGGGTTTGACTCAGATCGTCAACCTGTGGATTGGTTGGCGAAGCGTGTTGCAACGTCATTGGGTGTCTATCATACGACCTCAGTTGACGTTGTGGCTCTTGGGCCCCTCTTGCCCCTAAGGTTCGCAGCCGCACAGAAGCAGAAGAAGGTCATGTGCGAAAGTCTTACGGCAGAACGCTCGCTGGTAAGAATTCTTCCAAGGCCGGAATAACGCGGCTCGCCTCCTAATCGACGGACACACAACTTCGCCATCCTGAAAGTTGCCCCTATAGAGCGAATCCCAGGGCAACGGTCAGTTGGTGAATGCCACGCACAGGTAGTCACAGGTGACATGCAAGCTTCATTGGGGCTGAGAAAAGCATACGGGTGCAGCATCGTGGGATACAAAGATACTAAGAGGAGCTACGCAGAAAGTGAGATGCATCCCTATCGAGCAAGAATTCGAGACACATATTTCAGTTGCCCTGGTGAAAAGATATGTCCAAAGCTTCTCTCACGGGCTTGGAAAGATGGGGTTGTGCCTCACAGCTAATTCCAAAGCGAAAAGGGTAGCGAACTTGTTCATTAAGTATTCCGATATCGTTGCAAAGACTTCAATTATCAATTACGTAGTCTGTCTATTATGGACCCTCACGCCTACAGACCACTTCCGTTATAGATAAGTCTGTTAGGCGATCCCTTAGGATCCGTGACAACGCCAGTATGGGCAAGCTGAAGCAGCCTATCCTTGATCGCATCGGGCGTACCGAGACCGGTCTCGATGGAACGCAGGTAGCAGATGAGTCCCGCGGTGATCGGAGTCGCCATACTGGTACCGGTCTTGGTAACAAACCCTGTATCTGACCTATAATCGGCGGACACGATGTCTTGACCCGGGCCGAAGAAGTCCAGCTCGGGGCCGTAGTTGCTACCGAAGATACCCTCAATGAGCAGAACTCGCTTGCGGGCCGCATTCGTCATCCCGATTGTGATAATTTCAGGGACACGCGCCGGTGTGTGCTCGGAAGCAGGGCCCTGTTTTTGGTTAGCCGTCTGGGTGAGTGTACTGGGCGAAGAGGAGGGACTTACATCGTTGTTTCCTGCAGCTGCGACGATGGTGATGCCCTGGTTATAGGCAGCCCGCACCGCATCATCCTGCACCGTTGCCGTCGTCTCTGCGGCTGCGTGGACTGTTAGCGTTTGGTGCCACAATTGTGTTATTGTTCCATGGGGAGAACAACAAAGTACTTACAAAGAGACATGTTGATGACTGAAGTGCCCTTCGCGCCCTTCGAAATGATGTCGTTGACCGCCCAACTAAGACCGGCCAGCACCTGAGAAGTTGCTCCCTGAGGCCAGAACATGGTTAGTAAGACAATGAAACCGTGGATGAGGTATTGAACCTACACCTCCGCCACTGAAGACTTTCACATCAACCACCTTCGCCTTCTTGGCCACGCCGTTGACCTTGCCAACAATAGACCCAGCAACGTGGGTGCCATGGGAATCGTCATCCGAGTTGGTGCCAGTCTGCTCCGCAGACCCCGTCACACCGTTGAAGCCCCAGACGGCACGCGTTCCCTCGAACTCGGAATGCGTCAGGCGGATGCCGGTGTCCAGGACATACGCGGTCTGTCCCTGACCCGCGCGGTCATCATAGACATACTCTGTCGATCCATTAAGATTGTGCGAGAGGTCCCCAAGGGCCCACAGCGCGCCCGACTGTGTCGTCAGGGCGCGCTTGCTGCTGCTGTCGACGCCGGTGTCGAAATCGGTCTTCTCGACGTAGATGTACTCGTCGGGCACGACACTCAGGACCTCGGGCAGGCCGGCGATCGTGTCGGCCGTCGCGGTGTCGAAGTCACCGGAGTAGGCGTTGAAGTCGCCGATCTGGTACGTCTCCTTGATGCTCTCGTCGCGGCGGCCCAGCAGGCCGCGCACGCGGAGCTGGTGCGCGTTCACCGACTCCGGGGACGAGCCCGGCCTCAGCTGGACGATGAACTTGCCCGGGATGGCTTTGGTCTGGCGCCGGGCTGGCTCTGTTGGCGCAGCCAGCAAGGGCAGTGCGCCGGTGAGGATGCTGAGGAGGGTAGGGACCTTCATTTTGCCTGGGGCTGGTTCGCAGCTGGACGGAGATGACGGCCGTGGGCAACTACATGGACCTTTTTTGTCTACGAGTCTGTCCCAACAGCACATATATACCTACAGCGCATAACATATTCCTCGTATTTACCCATGCTGGGCTGTCACCATACTTATCGGGGCATAGATGCACCGTAGCTGCTATCGAAATTATTCTTAGTTCGGACCCATCTCGACAGCGATCATAGGCGGGCGGCTAGGTGTCATGCCTAGAATGGGTAAGGCAGGACTCTCGGCATCAACGACCGAGTCCACTACAAGCCCAGGGGGTAAGGGCTGTCCCGAATGCGAGATCCATTTGCTCCCTGTCTGTAGGCTACCACCTTCCAAGTCTGGGCGCTAAGCTCCGGTATTCGCGCTTGGCTTTTTTCTGAACTGCCGCATTCGAACATACATCATCGTATACTGGTTCGACGTGCCGGTCTATTTGCGACCACCGCGCGCTGCAGGAAGGTTGATAGAGATGGCATTTGTATATTAATCATCGAGGTTGCGTGATGCTCTGAATATCAGCTATGGGGCAGCCTTTCCAGAATAAAGCCTGTGCTATTTCCCAGCTTCCAGTGTAATCCGCAGCCAACGAGGCTGTGCAGGATTCATGGTGTGGTAAAAGCTGAATATTTGTGTATATCGGAGACTTGCACTCTTTCAAAATGAAGTTCGCACGTGTCCCGATCCTGAGCTCCGCGTTGCTCCTCAGCAACAAGGCAGCTGGGCAGAAGCCACTGGTAGACTCTGCATCGTTACAGGCAGATATCGTTTCGGACAAGTGAGTCGACTCTGAGACCGTTTTTCGCCCTGCTCACATAATTGACAAATCTATCAAAATAGTCTACGCGCGGATCTCGTGACTTTCGACGAGATTGCAACCGCCAATGGGGGAAACAGAGCGTTCGGCTATCCCGGCTACGATGCCTCGGTGGACTTTGTCTGGAGCAAGATATCCCAGCTGGACGGCATCAAGGCCTGGAAACAAGACTTTCCCGCCGTCTACAGCAGCGACTCGGGGGCTAATCTCACAGTCAACGGGGTCCGATATGAGGTCTTTCCCGTCTACACCTCTCCATACACGCCCACGGGCGGAGTGACGGCTGATGTTGTTGTCGGACCTGCAGGCAGTGCAGGTTGCGAAGTTGCTTCGTACGCCGGCCTCGATGTGGCCGACAAGATCGTCCTGGTCGAAGCTGGAGATTGCCCGGGCGTGCGGCGCGGATTCCTCGACGGCAAGGTGGTGCCGGCTGCGAGATCTGGTGCTCTCGCCACGATCATCTACAACAATGAGACGTCTAGACAGACGTCTGCCGGGCTCTCAAGATCGGATCCGAACGACATTCCTGCAGTGTTTATCAACAATGCCCCAGGGCTGGAGCTGAAAGGCAGGATCGAGGCCGGGGAGGTTGTCAACGCCACTGTGGTGTCTGCGGAGATTAAAGACATTAGAATCACACAAAACGTTTTCGCTGAGACGGTAGAAGGTGACCCCGAAAATACCATCATTGTAAGTCCACAAAACGATCGCTCTTCACACCCTTATTTTGAGGCGCCATGGGCTGAATGGGCTATCACTAGCTGGGAGCGCATCTTGACAGTATCTCATACGGAGCCGGAATCAATGACAATGGTGAGTGGACGCTGAGAACGACTCGATCTCACAACAGTATGCTTACTTCTCACAGCATCCGGGTCGACCCTGCTGCTCGAGCTCGTGGCCGCCCTGACCAAGTACACCACCAAGAACCGTGTCCGATTCGCCTGGTGGGGTGCAGAAGAGCGAGGACTGCTTGGCTCAAGGTACTACGTCAACAACCTGCCAGCAGAAGAAGTCGCCGACATTCTGGCCTACCTCAACTTCGACATGGTGTCCAGGGGCTACTTCGGGGTCTTTGACGGAGACGGTAGCACGCACGGGGCCGCTGCTCCACCTGGGTCCGGTGCCATCGAGCAGCTGTATGTGGACCACTTCGTCTCTAAGGGCTTGGAGGTTACTCCGGCCCAGTTCACCAACGGCAGCGACTACGCATCGTTCTGGCAGGTGCTGAACAAGCCTGTCGGTGGCCTTCATACCGGTACTGGATCCGCACAGGACCCTTGCTATCACGCGCCTTGCGACAACATCAACAACCCCAACATCACGACTTTGACGATCAACACGAAGGTGAGTCATTCCAAGTTACTTTCTACTATTACGCTTTACTAAATTATCTCAATGTAGGCTACAGCTCATGTTTTGTCTATTCTGTCTATAAACGGCACGGATATTATCCGATGATTCAGCGCTGTTTCTAATAGATGCCTGGATCGTGGGCGAAGTTTGGGCCTCCTGATCAGAATTTAGTGAACGATTAGAAGTAATAGTACATAATATCACCCCATATGCATTGTATCAACAGGCGAGTTGTCAGTGATACGGTAATCCATGAGCCCAGTTCAACATGTGCTAGACCTTTGAAGCAAAAGAATAAAGTATTATTTACATCCCGTGTTCAGGTCTGTACGTGTCCTCCCTACGCCGCTATTCAGCATGTCTTTCAAGTCCTAAATGCGACAGGTCGCGACCATTACCAGTAGCCCGACCCTATGAAGCATACTTTGACGTACATCCTGACCCCTTGATGTTGGAAAATACATCTCAAAATACCACATTTTTGATTCATTCATCTCCATCCGGTCTCCCAAGACCATGTCGACGTGGCCTGAGGGCTATCACCATCTGCGGAGTTGACAGGCAGTATTTAAGTTTGTTGTGAGTACAAACACAACATCGAGAAGCAAACTCAAGTGAAACTCCGTAGGTCGATCTCAGGCGGCCCCTGAGGAGAGTCATTAGCGATAGTCTGAGCGGAATGGCATAGCAAGCCAGGTTTACTGCAACTTACAAGTATATACCTTTCCCTGGCATGTTCGATAGTATTAGGTAGCGTCTTGGATTCATCCTCGTTCAATACTCTCACAATACCATGCGTTGCCCATGCATATACATAGTAGTTCTCTACGGGGTAGCCATGCTCTCTAATAAATTCCTGGCACAGCTGCATGCTCTCACGCCGCCTGGGATTGGCCTCGTTATGTATCCTCTGATTCAGGAAGCCCAACAATTCATTCAAAAGCTCTTGATCGTCTTTGCTCGTTCCTTGGATGGGATGGCGCTTGGCAGCGGTATCGTTGGTCTTGACTCGTTTTGGCCCAGAGTCTTGATTCTGCGTGGCCCGCGGCATGGTGGTGGTTTTAAGGAAGTCTGACGCCAAATGAAAAGGCTTATTTATAATTCGTACTAGCCCACGCATTAAGAGGAATGGTTTATGGGAGACGTTGGATAGTTTAGGCCGTTAAATGCAACAGAGAAGATGTAAAAGTGACTTGATGCTCAGTTTCGGCTAAGCATGGAAATAATTTAGGCAACACTTTAGGCATGTGCAGCCACGACTAACCATCTAGCAGGTCTCGGGACTACGTTGCAGCGCAGAAAGATATGGCAGCCGTCATACTTTGAACACATCGTTGCACGGTACTTCTCAATTGTCGAGAACATCCACACATCTCCATGGCTAGAGCATCCATACAACAGGAAATGCTGCGGCTGCAGGCACTCCACACCTTGAAAACCGGCACAACAACTTTAAGCAAAGAGCGATAATGCTTTTGTTTGCTTGACCACGATGTAACTCGTCTATGAGAATGTGATGAGCGGCAAGCCAATTGGTGCTTAGTATAAGTCTATATATCGCCCCACCCCCCGGGGGGGGGAGGCGTCACGAATGGGCCCTTGGGAGCAGCTAGTTAATCAACGTGTCGAAGAGCAGCGGCTGCCCCCCTCTTCCAACCCATTCTCCACTTAAAGGGCAGTCGATGCACATCTCAAGGCAATAAAGAGACAACAGCGATTCTGTTCCGGCCCGTCTACTTCTTGGTCGCCTGCGACACATTTTCCGGCCTATCCGTGACCTTGCCCTCGATGGGCTCGGCGCTGAAGACGTCACTCCTAGTCTTTCCCATACCGAGCATGCCCTTCGTAACCCGGACAATGCTGTGGCGGCCCTCCCACAGCGGGAAGATGCCGACGGCGCCGGAGCTGCCGAAGATCCAGATGATGCCCACCGTGACCCAGCCGGTGAAGAATGGCTTGGAAAAGACGTAGCCAGACCCATACATGGGCATGGGCCAGAGGACCAGGAAGGAGACGGCCATCACCACCGTGAGCCACTTGGCCAGCCGGGACGCCTTGTTGAGCTTCGCCATATCCTGCTCCGGCGCCATAAGGGTGGCGCCCGGCGGCACCTGCTGGTCGCCGCCGCCGTCCTCCAGCTCGCGGCCCTTCACGTCATCGGCCGACGAGACGCCCGCATCGTCGCCCTGCTTGATCGCAGCCATGGTTCCCCAGTCATAGTCGTCGGGGCCGAAGGCATACGTGAGCACCGGCACGAAGACGATGGGGCTCAGCAGCGCGACTACGTTACCCGCCAGCATGGGGTTGTTGGACCCGAGGTTGTCGATGGAGAGGACGCCGTCGAACTCGCGCGCACAGGTGACAGTCCACGCCACGAGGGCGCACGCCAGGCCGAGGATGGGCGAGCCCGCGGCCGCGATCCAGTTCTGGCGCCGCCAGAACAGCGTCAGCGTCGCCGGGATGACGGCGGCGCTGATCATGACGCCCATCCAGAGCTGTGGTGCGAGAAAGTCGTCCGGTTAGTAAACGGGGAACGCCTCAGTGGTTGGTTGGTGGGTTGATACTTACGTAGAGCCAGCCCATGGAGATTCCGGCGTGATACAGGCCGACAGAGAAGCCAGCCATGATTACTCCGTAGGCACACACGCTGGTGTGTGAGACGGCTATCAGTCGCTTTCCGGGCGCGTAGGGGTTGATGTAAGTCCTAAGCCATTTAGTGAGTGACTATTCTCAAACCTCCATCTCGCGAGGGAACCAACTGGTAAATGTCATATGTGACGATGGAAGAGACCGCAATGAGCTGTGCCGAGAATGCAGAAGTCACAGCCACTAGGTCACGAGAGTCAGCCTCATCAATAACATTTCATCCAGTGCTGGGAGCACTGTCTTACTGAATATCATAATGAGTGTGCAGATGGCGCCGGAGCGGCCCAGGAGCCCGATAGCGGCGTAGGGCAGTACCAGTCCCGCCGTGATATCGGCAGGTAGCATTCGGTCGGGATATGTTGGGAACGCCGGGGTACCCTCGAGGGCTAAGGCAGAGAGACCCATCGTGGTGGCACACAGCCAAGGGATCGCGAACCAGGCGAGACCGCCGATTATGTAGCCCGGGAGGGCATGGACGGGAGACGCAGCGATAGCCTTGTTGTAGTAGCCTTGTTTAATTGTCAGTGATCTAGCCCAAGAGCACCCCTGCCAGACATACTGAATAGAGAAACTCACCGTTGTCCATGAAAACGGTTCCAAAGTTCCCTAGAGCATGTTAGCTGCCGGCTCAGGATCACAAAGTTGCAGGTGCCAGAAATTTCTGTCAAATGTAGGATCCTGTACGAACCAACAATGTTGATAACGAAGAAGATGGCACCCTCCTTGGACCGCATGGTCAGATAAGAGCCCTCCGCATTTCCCTCGACGGGGTGTGCCGCCGACGCAGCCATCAGACGGTCGTAGACGATCGAAGGCGACCCCAACTCGCTTCCCGTCGCGTAGGCAGTGAGGGCAAAGATGAGTATGATGACCAGGATGATGACGGTGTGGACATAATCAGTAAGGAAGGTCGCTTTGATTCTGGTCGAGTAGGTCAGCGATACATTCAATTGACTCCTCTGTGGCTGGGAAATTCCACGAGCTTACCCGCCAAACATCGTGTAGAGAACAACACCCAGGGGCAGCAGGAAACAGGCTGCTTCGGTCGCCATGCCTGTGAGGGACGTCACGACGGCCGAACCGCCCACCACCAACATCAGGGTAACCAAGATGTTCGTGAACAAGCCAAAGCAGATGAAGACGCAGTGAGTGACCTTGCCTGTACAGTCATCAGCAAGTGAATTTCTTCAAAACTGGCCCTTTCCAGACGGGATACTCACCATATCGCGCGCGGATGACCTCGAGGACGGTGTGAGCATTAGGAGCCCGCCTCTTGAGCTCAATGGCGAGGGTAGCAAAGAGGATGATCTGGACTGTAGCGCCGGATGCATACTGGAAGCTGAGTGTCAACGCCACTGCCACAATCATGAATTACAGAGAAAATCTGGCGCGGCATTACTGACCCAGAACGGACCAGAGACTCCATATCGATACGCCACCCCCGACGACTGTAGCAGCGTAGCGGCCCAGGTCCAGGAGGAGACGACAGCCGACGCGACCAGGCCGGACTTGACCGTCCTGCCGGCGGTGTTGAACATCTCCGAAGTCTGGGACTCATTGTTGTACCTGTATTTGCACCACGCATTCATCAGAATAGTTCCTGGCTTGACTTGGGAGTCGTGCGGAAGCGCATCTCTCACCTCTTCAGGACCCAGGTGGTGAGGATCATTCCCAGGGCAAACAGGAAGCCGAGGCCGATAATGACGCCGTAGCCATATGCCTGGCTGAGAGGAGGGGCTACGACACCCGAGGATGGACCACCTCCTCCGGCCATGATGACAGACAGGCTTATGCTCTGGTCTTGCAAAGCGAGCGTCTAGTTTTCAAGTGCGACTGGCTGTGCGAGTTACTTGCAGGATGCCTGAGTGTCTACAACTACATGTAGGAGGACTGGGTTGCCACACCGGGGGATACACGTCTATATAAATGCATCTTGTAAATCGAGACTTTTAAAAGTCTTCTGAGGTTTGCTGCAGACTAGAGGGTTGCTCCTCCGGTTCAATGCCGTGCCATGCAAATGCTAGTGGAAGGGCATCCTTGACCTCGACACATTTTCGACCCGGAGATGTGTGTAGCGGCTGTCGATTGGCAATGATAAGGCGGCATAGACCCTTGCATTAGGAGCTTGGCTGAGTCAAGCTGGGGAAAAGTCCCAAGTAAGCTCAGCGCCGGTAAGGGTGATAGGCAGATACAATGAGATAAGACGTTTAGTGATGGTGGATAAGCCTCTTATCATCCGTTCGAAGGCGATCCATAACAAATCGCAGTGAGTGATTGAAGAGATAAGATAATCAGACCTCCAGTGAAAGAAAGTTCCGGCGGCGATGAGAACAGGACTGCTCAGGTAATCATAATCGGGACTCATTCAAGGCTGCCGAGCGCCTTATCGTACGCCAACACAGCCAACTACCAGATCGCCCAGAATCGTTGCTCTTGGGTGTCTAGGTACTTAGATCGAGACAAGGAGCGCGGATAAGATTGCTTGATAGATTAGCCTGATTGTAGGTAGACCCAATTCGCCATGAGCCAACCTCACAAATCTGGCCGGGAACACAGAAAAGTCGCTCGCTCGCGAAAACACCAAGGAAAGAGACCCGGCGGGCTGCTCTGTGACACAAAACCTCGAGCTTGCCGGCGGTCAACTCGTGCGCACTGCACCACGTAGTACTGTACCAGTCCGCGGCCTCGAGGCAGTCCAATCCATCATGGCTACGCGCTATTTAAGAAACGCGAGGTGGCCGTGAGTCGCCCAGTACACGATCATGCCCATGCCAGTCATCAGATCCGGAAGCATATCGTATTTGATGCAGTCTGCCCTCCGATGAAGGGCGCTCCCTGTCATCCAGCGCGCCAGATATGCCCGGAATCTCACCCACAATGTTCGGTAACGTAACCTACCTCTCATGAGGTCCAAGCCATGTACGACAAGCGTTGAGAGCCCCTTCCTAACCATGGACACAGGCAGTACAAACAGCGGCGAACCACAGCCACCCTTGACCATTCCGGAATGGAAACAAGCCAACGCAGCCGGCGGGGGCCTAGAACGGCTCCTCTTGCTGCGGGACACGGAAAGGGAGGCCCAATCCAAAGCCTGGATCTCGCTGGCGAGCGACGACGACATCCGCCATCAATGGGAGGCCGCCTCAGCCGCAAGGGCCAGCGGGGCCGAGGTACCGTTGTTCGGCGTCCCCTTCGCGGCCAAGGACAACATCGACGCCGCGGGCTTCCGCACGACAGCCGCGTGCCCGGCCTTCCCCTCCGGGCCCGCCTCGGCCGACGCCGCCGTGATCGCCCGCCTCAAGGGAGCCGGCGCGATCTTGCTCGGCAAGACCAACCTGGACCAGTTCGCCACGGGCCTGGTGGGCACGCGGTCCCCGTACGGAGCCGTGCCGAACACGTTCGACAGCCTGCGCGTCAGCGGCGGGTCCAGCTCCGGGAGCGCCGTTGTTGTCGCCCGGGGCGTCGTGCCGTTTTCCCTCGGCACGGACACCGCCGGCTCGGGTAGGGTGCCGGCTGGCCTGAACAATATCGTCGGCTTGAAGCCGACCAGGGGTGCGATCAGCACGTCCGGCGTGCTGCCCGCCTGTCGCTCGCTCGACTGCGTCTCCATATTTGCGCTGACGGTGGACGATGCCAAACAGGTCCTCGACATCGCCGAAGGACATGACGCATCGGATCCGTTTTCCCGGACGCGGCCACCCCCAGCAGACGGCCCAGCCATCTCACAATCTCGCCTCAATTTCGCCATCTGCAAAGACCCCGAATGGTTCGGCAACGACGACAGGAAGGCCGCCTACCAAGCTGAGCTCGAGAGAATGCGACATGCAGGGATCGCTCTGGAGCCAGTCGACTTCTCGGACCTCTTCGAGATCGCCAGCCTGCTCTACGAGGGCCCGTGGGTCGCCGAGAGATACGCCGCCATCGAGTCCTTCATCCGACAACACCCCGCAGAGCTGGACCCGACCGTCCGCAGCATCATCCTCAAGGCGCAGGGCTTCAACGCTGCCGACTTGTTCCAGGCACAATACCGGCGCCAGCACCTCACCAACAAGATCAGCAAAGATTTTGCCAGATTCGATGCTGTTCTTGTGCCGACCGCCCCCACGTTCCCGCTGCTCCAGCATGTCGCCAGGGAGCCGGTGCGAGAGAATTCGCTTCTGGGCACGTACACCAACTTTGTAAACTTCATGGACTGGTCGGCCTTGTCGATCCCCGCTGGCTTCTGCGCACAGGGACTCCCATTCGGAATCACAGTCATATCAACTTCCTGGCAAGAGCCCAAGCTCATTGCGCTGGCCAAGATGCTGCTGCACCCGATGGGGCAGAGGCTTCTGGGGGCCAGCGGCAGGACGTACGAAGAGCCCGGGACGGAAGCCCAGACCCACATCATCACGGGGAAAATTGTCCCCGCCAAGACCGTGTCTGTCGCCGTCGTTGGAGCCCACCTGAGAGGCTTTCCCCTCAACAAGGACCTGACATCCAGGGGGGCGACATTTGCAGAAGCTACCAAGACGGCGCCCCGATACCGGCTCTTCTCCCTCGCGGCTCCCGAGGGCGCCATTCGGAAGCCCGGTCTGCAGCGCGTGGGGAAGGACGGTGTTGGCCATTCCATCGAAGTAGAGGTCTGGAACCTGCCAGAGTCCCAGTTTGCAAGCTTTTTCGGCACTATTCCGAGTCCACTGGGACTTGGTTCAGTCGAGCTTGAGACGGGCTCTTGGGTGTTCGGTTTCATTTGCGAACCCTTCGGCTTGGACGATGCCGCCGACATCAGCCATCACGGAGGTTGGCGAAACTACATGGCGGCGGAGTCTGGCGATTTGGCCCCATGCAACGGCCCAATGCCCGCTCCACAGCCGATCAAATCGGTTCTCATCGCCAACAGGGGGGAGATAGCAGTCCGCATCATCAAGACCCTCCGAGAAATGGGCGTGAAGTCCATCGCAATCTACTCGCGCGCCGACGCAACAGCCGAGCACGTGCGGACCGCCGACGCCGCCTGGCCCCTCGCCGGCGAGACAGTCAGCGAGACATACCTGTCCGCCTCGCAGATCCTGGACACCGCAGAGAAGGCAGGGGCCGACGCGGTGATCCCGGGGTACGGGTTCCTCGCCGAGAACGCCGACTTTGCCGGCCGGGTTGAGGACGCCGGGCTGATCTGGATCGGACCGACGCCGGGGCAGATGCGCGACATGGGCCTGAAGCACCGGGCGCGCGAGATCGCACAGGCCGCGGGCGTCCCCACGGTCCCGGGATCGGCACTCCTGAGCGATAGCGCGCAGGCCGTGGCCGAGGCGCACAAGATCGGCTTCCCGGTCATGGTCAAGAGCACCGCGGGCGGCGGTGGCATCGGGCTGCGCGTGTCGCACGACGCCGAGTCGCTCGCGGGGGACTATGAGAGCGTCCGGAGGCTAACCGCATCGAACTTTGGCGATGCCGGCGTTTTCTTGGAGCACTTTGTCCAGCGGGCCCGGCATATTGAAGTGCAGATCCTGGGCGACGGGAAGGGGCACGTCGTCACTGTTGGTGAGAGGGACTGCTCCCTCCAGAGGCGCAACCAAAAGGTCGTGGAGGAGTGCCCGGCTTCCTTTGTGCCCCAGGAGGTACGGCAGAGAATGCGGAAGGCCGCAGTTGACCTGGCCACGGCGGTCAACTATCGCAACGTTGGCACGGTCGAGTTCATCTATGACATTGACCAGGGCGATTTCTTCTTCCTCGAGATGAACACGCGCCTTCAAGTCGAGCATCCGGTGACGGAAGAGACGTTCAGCTTGGACCTGGTCAGGTCGATGGTTGAGATCGCTGGGGGGCAGTGTGATATCCAGAAACTTAAAGCCCATGACAACGATGACAAATTCTCGATTGAGGCACGCATCTATGCCGAGTCCCCGCTGCAGGACTTCCGTCCATCGTCGGGGAGCCTCCTGGATGTTCAATTCCCTGCAGGCGTTCGTGTAGACACATGGGTTCGTTCTGGGGCCGAGATGTCATCATCTTACGACCCCCTCATTGCCAAAATAATTGCAACTGGCGGTTCAAGGGCTTCGGCAGTCGACAAGCTACTAGATGCCCTGAAGTCGACATCAATCACCGGCGTCGAGACCAACGTGGACTACGTTGCCCAAATCATCGCATCAACAGACTTCAGAGCCGGGAACTTCACCACAAAGACACTGGACACCTTTGAATACCAAACCACCGCCGTTGAAGTTGTCGAGCCGGGGCCAGGAACCACAGTTCAAGACTACCCTGGTCGAGTCGGCTACTGGCACGTGGGCATCCCCCCGTCAGGTCCAATGGATAGTTACTCGCTTCGACTGGCCAACAGGCTTGTCGGCAACGAAGACGGCGCCGCGGGACTTGAATGTGTCACGCAGGGGCCGAAATTGCTGTTTCACTGCGACGCTGTTATTGCCGTAGCCGGGGCTTCGGCTCATGTCTCAGTGGACGGGCAGAGCGTTGAGCTTGCCAAAGCGATCCAGCTCCGAAAGGGCGAGACGCTTTCGGTAGGCCGGCCCACTTCCGGGTGCCGTTGTTACATTGCCTTCCAAGGCGGAGGTCTTGATGTGCCAGAGGTGTATGGCAGCAAGTCAACGTTTCCACTTGGACGATTCGGAGGTCACAATGGACGAATACTGCAGTGTGGAGACCTCTTACGGTTGGTAAATAGGCATGTGGGCTCAGCAATGGTGCCCTCACCAGCTGTGATCCCCAAGCTTCCAATCCCCGGGGGCGCTGAGTCGCAATGGAAGGTCGGTGTGATGCCCGGCCCACACGGCTGTCCTGAGTTTTTCGCACCAGAAAGCTACGCAGAGCTCTTCACGGCGCCCTGGACCGTCCACTACAACAGCAATCGGTCAGGGGTGCGTCTCAAAGGGCCTGCGCCAAAATGGGCGCGTGCAGATGGTGGCTCTGCTGGTCTGCATCCATCCAACATACATGACAGCCCATACGGAATAGGCAGCGTCAGCTTCACCGGCGATGATGCTGTGGTGTTAACAGGTGATGGGCCCAGCCTCGGCGGGTTTGTAGTATTCGCCACTGTCATTTCGGCTGAAATGTGGAAGTTTGGGCAGATGCAACCCGGCGACCAGATTCAACTAGTGCCTGTCCATCGAAGCTGGGCTCTTGAACAGTCAAAACGCCTGAACAAAACCATTCATGAACTTGAAGAGCTTTCCGTGGACACCTCTCCCGAGCCATCGGGTGCTGCAGCCCAAGATTATCTCACCTCAGAGATGGTCACTCTCATCGATGGAGATGACAGAGTCATCTGTCGGCCATTTGGCGACCGGGCTTTCTTGCTGGAATTTGGACAGCATGATGGATTTGACCTAGGTCAAACGTTCCGGATCATGAGCCTCGTCCAGCAACACGAGTTTTCGCCGATACCAAACGTCGAAGAGCTGTCCCCTGGGGTCCGTACCTTGCTTGTCATGTACAGGACGGCTAGGGCAGCGGCCAAAGGCACCATCGAAGAGCTGAGGGCGCGGGTAGACGCACTGGAGCAAAAGCTGCCGATCACCTTTCCATCCCGCCGAGTGAGACTGCCATTTGCGTTTGATGACAGTGTCAGCCAGGCAGCAGTCGACCGCTATAAAGCCACGATCCGCAGTTCGGCGCCATACCTTCCCCATAACGTGGAATTTCTGCGGCAGCTGAACTTTCCCGACAGGGGGATTGGGGCGGTCCAAGAGATATTTGAAAGCGGCGACTTCCTGGTGCTCGGGCTGGGGGACGTCTTCATGGGCTCACCCTGCGCGGTGCCACTGGACCCGCGGCATCGACTTTTCGGCACAAAGTACAACCCGTCGCGGTCGTACACTCCTCGAAACTCGGTGGGCATCGGTGGACAGTACATGTGTATCTACGCAACGGACTCGCCCGGGGGATACCAGCTTGTGGGCAGGACTGCGCCCATCTGGGACGCAGATCGATGTGGCGAAGTAGCGTGGAGGTTCCAGCTGCTTGATCGGATTTCGTTCTACCCCGTCTCGGAGGAGACGCTCGACAGGGCGGTTGCTTCAGGACAATGGCGCGAGCTGATCAGCGTCGAGCAAAATACCCTCAATCTAGAAGAGTACCAATGCTGGCTGGTGAGCAATGCGAGAGACATCGAGCGCGTGACGCAGCAGCGGGCGCAGGCGGTCCAGAACGCGCCTTTCTATGGCGAGCTCCTCTTGCCCTTCAAGCCCGACACGGATGGGGCGGTTCCTGGCGACGTCCTGGGGGCTACAGAAGCTGGTGTCGTTGGAGATCGGGTGAAGGCAAACATCCCGGGACGATGTTTTCGCATTGAGGTCGAAGAGGGCCACGAGGTCGAGCAGGGAGACGCAGTTGTGAGTAGTTTTCTAACAGTCACCCTCTATCAAAGACCGACTGACACGGTGCTGGTGACCTCAGGCATGGATCGAATCGAACAAGATGGAGCTCAAGGTATGCTCGCCAGTACGGGGCAGGTGCGTCAAGGTCTGTGTAGAAGCTGGCACCATCGTGAGCGCGGCTGATGACCTCGTCGTCATCGTTGCTGCAGGGTCGTAGTGTATGTATGTAACTTTTTGGAAGCAAAGGGGCTCAACGCGAGGAGCCTTGGCGTGCAGATGGGGTCTGGGGTATTTGGTGGGGGCTGCAGGGGTGCAAGTGGGGGCAGGGACATTCTTATCAGCTTAAAATGTTGACAGGAACGCATTAGATAAGGTACATGTAGTCTAAATTCATCTCTTGCTGGTAGCAAAAGGTGTCATGGATCAGTCGTACCTTCCTCCGCTCCGACGACATTTTCCGACGGACAGGTTGCTGTCTGCACTCGATCGCCATGTAACGCAATGCAACTTAACGACGTGGAGAACACAAGTGACGCGGTCGTTGGGCAGGGATCAGATCCCGAGTTCCGACCTGCGAAGCGACAGAAAGTGGCCGCCGCTGCCTCGTCGTCACAAGCCGTGCCCGACTTCGAAGGCCCATGTGATATCTGCCGCAAACGGAAGCTGCGGTGCGCAGGAGAGCCTGGAAGCGACAAGTGCTTCTTGTGTGCCTTCCATCAACGCCCATGCACCTTCATCGAGCGACCTCAGAGTCGCAGACGGCCCCAGCGGCGAAGGCAGCCAAGGCGCATTCCCGACACGGCGACCCATCCCCACGATGGAGGAGGCAATCCTCCTCCTGCTGGTCTGCCCGCCGCCGCTCAGGAACAAAATTTTTGCATCTCGCATGGCAGTGGAGCCCTCTTGACGGCCGACTGCACTGGCGTAGATGATGTGCCAGCAGCATCTGTAACACATGCCTCGCCTGCAACGACTCCAGCTTCACCACCAGTGACGACAGCAACACCATCATCACCAACGTCACCAGCATCACTGCTCAACAGAACCTTAGGCCTGCACAAGACCACCAACTCCGTCTACATAGGTTCTAGCTCCTTGCAGGAACCAAGCCTTCTCACCTGCCAACAGGGCTCATCGCCTTGCCCGGAGCCACAGCAAATCCGTTATCGTCGCATGGATGACTCTACAGTCTTTGTCCAGCGCCCAGATAAGTCTCCCGACGGGCAATTAGATGTTCTCGACATCATTGAGGCCCTGGTACGTCCGCACGGCCCCGCTCTCGTCAGTCTCTACTTCCGCATCGTCCACCCGAGCTACCCCATCCTCCACAAGGGCGTCTGGTTCGAGAAGTATCAGCGGAGTTACCGAGAGTTCTCGCCCCCGCTCCTCGCTGCCGTCTACGCTCTTGCCATCGACTGGTGGGAGTATGACCTTGCTCTGGCCTCAAAGCAGAAGCCGCCCGTCGACCAGTTGGTGGCCATCGCAACGCAGACCCTCACCTGGGCCATGACAAGGCCCAAGCTGTCTGCAGTCCAGGCTGGCCTCTTGCTCCTCCAGCGCTCGGGTGGCGACTCCTGGGTTTTGACCAGCCAGATGGTCGCCCTGTCCGAGGACCTCGGCCTGCACGTCGATTGCTCGCCCTGGGACATACCTGACTGGGAAAAGGGGGTTCGCCGCCGCCTGACCTGGGCCGTCTTCATGCAGGACAAGTGGGGTGCCTTGATCCATGGTCGGCCTTCTCACGTCTCTGCACACCACTGGCGGGCTGCGCCACTCCAGCTCGGTGACTTTCCCGAATCAGCCGCGGATGAGGACGACGCAGAAGTGAGCGCCGAGGTCGAAAAGGGTCGACACCTCTTTATGCGTCTGGCTCAGCTAACCGAGATCATGTCCGAGGCCCTTGACATCCTCTATACGCCGTTTCCAGCCACCTATCAACGTGACGAACCTCCTGATGTAGTCGTCGGACTTCTGGAGCAGGTCAAGCCGATCGCCCTGAGACTGAAGCACTGGGCAAGCACCCTTCCTCCTGACCTGGGGATGGACAACGTAAAAGCCCGTAAACTATGCTCCAACGGATACCTCCACCTGTCCTACTACGCCACCGAGGTAATGATCCACCGTCATATCATCCGGGGCCTGACCCCAGAGCACCCGGAGCATATCCAAACCATCTGCCGTGATGCCGCCCGGGCCCGGCTCGAGCACGCAATGGCCTTCGTGGAGAAGCTGCGCCCCGAACACCTCCAGAGCTTCTGGTGGTTCGCCGCTCCGAAGAGCCTGGCCCTCATCGGCATGTTCGCCGCGCTGCTGTCCGCCACCAGCGCGAGCAGCGCTGAGGCCGCCGTCTTCAAGCAGAAGCTGGACGATTTCCACTGGAGCCTGAAGGTCCGCTCCAAGGGGTCTCTTTCCATCACCGCCGCGGTTCAAGAGATGCAGGATGCCCTGCTGGGCCTAAGCACGTCCCAGCCTCCTCATGTCGCGTCTCGTCCCGCGGCCATCTCATTGCCTCCATACTCAGCTCCTGGCGGAGAACAGGCGTCTTGATCTCACGTGCTACTCTCATGCTTTCCGCCCCTTTGTTCTTGCCTGTGGTATGGAAGCAGAAAAAATAGAGTTGGGCTCGACCCGGTGTCTGGAATGAATCGATGTTTGGCCAGCGCCTCAACGTGACGGTGCTGTCCAACCTTTTAGGACACGAGGTAGGTGGTATGAGCAAGCAAAACGTGGACGAGTGGGTTGTAGTAAAGTTTCAATACCACAGCCTCTGAATTGAAGTAATTTGCCGCCTTACGGGCTTAATTGTCTCAGCCCCGGGTACCAATTACACCACTTTTTGTCGAGGCCCACGGGTTGTACGCCCGCAGAGCCCGATCGTGAGGTGATTCCCAAATGCGCGCGTTTCGTTTTGGCCTTGACGTCGATACTAATAAGGCCTTCAATAACGCTCCTACGTGAGATGATTAGTCGCCCTTTTTCTCAGGAGAAAAGATGACTATAAATTGGCGCTAGACTAGAGAGAAGGGTCGACTCGGGGGTTGCAAAGGACAGTTGCCAGCCCATGACATCCTGTGTTCTCTCCAAGTATTCCAAGTGGGACCACTTCTTCAACCTTTTCAAGATACACAGGGATCGTCCGTCCGAATTCGAATTCGGGTGGGGGAAC
>JACBFG010000036.1:234921-249091 GCA_013435955.1 Diaporthe sp. HANT25 | reverse complement strand
GGGGGGGGGGGGGGGGGGGGCAGCACTATGCCTACGACCCTGCCTCCCGGGGCTCTACTCTAGAGATTTAGGGATCAAGCTCGTGCAGTTGACGTTGAAGGGCGCAGGGCACTCGGCTTCTACGTCCTTCCGTGTCAACACTGATTTGGACAGGAGTTGGGATCTCTGGCTATACTTGAGTAAGCATGAAATCCACACAGAGGGTGTGGGTGCATCCATCCTTCCTCTGTGTTCAAGTACAGGGCGGCGAAATGGTCCTGAATGGGGGGAAAACCAACAATTCCACTTGCCTGCTCAAGGTCTAATGAATATTAGGATGAGGTGGGGCAAACGATCTTTAGGGGTAATTACACCGACCAGGGCGATTCTCTTAACCTAGGATGCCATGATCAAATCTCGGGCCACTTGGCAGACAGATATATAAAACGCTATTCGGGAAGTCCTCAGACGAAGATGAGTGTACTGCTCACGCTTTGAGAACGAATATCACACGTCAATCTTGTTTCAGTCAAGTTGCAAAAAAGGTGATCTTTGAACGCCAAGTGGTTTGCTCTAGTTCTGTCAGCGAGATCAAGCGGGAAACACAGTAGATAACAATAGGTAGGTCATCACATAGTTCTCGGGACTGGATATTATAATGTTCTGAATTTAAAGCCTAAGAGGCGGCCAGTGACATGGTCGAATATTCATTCAGTTTTATTAAGTGGGAGAGTTTTTCTCCCAAGATTTGACGACGGGACGTCCCGCCCCCGCATCGGCAGCTGGGACTTGGCCCTAGCTTAGGATAGCCCAAGGAGTCCAATTGCTAGTTGAGAAATGCCAACTCGGTGGGATTTGATCCACCCGGTGTCTAAGGGTTCCCGGCCGGGTTGGGAGAGATCCAGATCTCGGTTACATCAAGCTGCTTCCGGCGGGGGCGGGCTCCTTGTCGTCCCCGGATGGCAAGCCGCTCGTTCTGTTGCGTATTCTGTAACCCCGTAAATCCGTGGGTCTGTGGATAATTTGTGTCATTGTAGAAGTCAACCAAGAGATGTAGATGGTCACTTGCAATTCTCGGGTGACATGTTTAACCGACTCCCCGAGCACTCTTTCCTACATCACGGTGCCTAGCCGTGATTGAAATTCAATCGTCTTTAAGCTTAACCACCACTGAGAGTTTCACCGACCACTAAAGCTAAACACTTCAGGGGAACCATGGCGAAATTTGCGAAAACCAACTCTCTTGCCTCCGACGTATTCTCGCATCTGCTGGAATTGCCACGACAGCATGACGATGGTTTCTTTCAGATCACCGGCAAGACTCTTGTCACTATTGTCTGCTTGGTTGCCTCGTATTATGCCATTAGTCTTATCCACAATCTGTTTTTCTCGCCCCTGAAAGATGTACCTGGGCCATTTCTGGCGCGGGTCACCCGCTGGTGGGAATACCTCCTGGTGCAAAAAGGTGTCTCGAACCTTGAATATGTTCGTTTGCACAAGAAATACGGTAAGTGCCCAGCCTTCTATTCCAGTCCTCGCGCACAATTAGCTGACGACGAGGTCAACCTCACTTCCAGGTCCAATCGTACGAGTGGGACCCAATCGCTACAGCATAAGCCTACCGGGCGGAGTCAAGACGATCTACGAGCTGGGAGGAAAGTATTCCAAGACCGACTACTACAAGCCCTTGCTAGCCCCCGATGTCGACCAGCAAAACATCTTCACTATACAGGACAGTGATCTGCACAAGGAAAGACGGAGGAAGATTGCGTCTCTGTATACCATGTCGTCCATGGTCTCTTACGAAAAGGCCGTCGACGAGATGACACGGGTCTGCGTCCGGAAGATGCACGAATTCGCCGAACAGGGGCGCATGATCAATATACCTCAATGGTTGCAGTACTACGCCTTCGATGTGATTGGAGAGATCACCGTACGTTGCACCTGTACCGCGTGGTTCCCACGTGCACTGAGCCCATACTGATGAGAAACAACCCAGTTCAGCAAAAGCTTCGGCATGATGGAGAACGAGCGCGACGTGACTGGAATGATTCCAGGGATCCACTCATTGAACGACTCCCTGGGGTTCTATGGTATCGTTCCCAGCATCGTCCCCTGGGTGATCGGCTTACCTGCTATGCTCGGCAAGCTGCCTGACTCCGTGGTCATGTCGAATTACGCCCTCAAGACAATAACCGAGAGCCGCGAGTCAAACACGGAGGTAACGAAGAAAGGCGACTCCGTATATCAGACGTTCCTGAAAAAGGTACTGGACATGGAAGCTCAAGGGCGTCTGACAATGCCCAACATCATGGATGCCTGCGGGAGCAACGTCGGAGCCGGATCTGATACCACGGGCATCAGCTTGAGTGCATGTTTCTACTACTTGTACACCAATCGCGACAAGCTACAGAAACTGCGGGAGGAGATCGATACGCAAGCTGCAGCGGGTCGCGTCTCTGATCCGATTACCTTCCAAGAAGCGCAGGCCTTGCCGTACCTCCAAGCTGTCATCAAGGAAGTATTACGGCTTCACCCGGCTGTGGGGACTATTCTACCGCGCACCGTCCCCTCCGGAGGCTTGGAATTATCTGGTTACTACTTCCCTCCCGGAGTATGTGAATCCCATCTTGTCTTTGGTAGAGCCAACCGACTAATCTCTCAACAGACTGAGGTCGGCGTGAATGCCTGGGTGTTGCATCAGAATAAGGACGTATATGGTCCGGATCCCGAGAGCTTTAGGCCCGAACGATGGATTGGAGAAGAGAAAACCAGCCTTATGGAATCTATGATGTTTGCAGTAAGGCAGCACCCTAAAAGTGACACGACCCCACCACAGGCTTACGAGAGCTAACATGGCTTTCTCCGTAGTTTGGAGGCGGTTCTCGAACCTGCATTGGCAGGAACATCAGTTTGCTGGAGATTACAAAGGTTGTGCCTCAGATTGTCCGCAATTTCGACATTGAATTCGAACACCCCGGCAAGCCAATGGAAACTCGGTGTGCATGGTTTGTGTATCCCAAGTACAACGGATATTTCAAATTGCGGGCCTCGGATTAAGAACCAGATGAAAGTTTTGTTCTCAAGTTTCCGTGCCTGACTGCAGGATCATTGCAGCCGTACAGCATGTCCATCTTTTTAGGGCTACTGGTATTGGCTCGATTTCATATGCAAGAATGAATATGTTTTGTTCAACGTTTTTCTGTTTGTGTATTGCCGTTGAATTTGTTCGACAATGGGGGGTGAGCCAAGTCTCAAGGAAGCTATAAGAGCAAACCCAGAACACATCAACATCGTCTCCAAAATTTTGAAAGATCACGACAGCATGATGAAAGCCAAGTGCCCGGGAATTGGCATCCAACCGACGTCATTGGCAGCGGCTGCTCAACCACAATTTTCCAGCACTGAGATCTCGCGAATGCGAAGTTGCTAGACGCAATTACCAGGCCAAGCCTTTCCTGCGCCAATTCTTTGTGAAAATTGTCGCCTCGGCTCAATTGTCACCGGCATACGAAAAACAAGCCCCCGCAATCCCCTCACGCAACACGCGAACATTTCTGTGGAGAGTACTACTTTACATTTACCCGGAATTCCAATGAGGCTCAATGATGCGGGGAATGACGGACTACGGGGCAGATCCGGGAAACAGGTACCGGCTGAATATATACTACATATGTATAAAACACTCATGATTGGCAACCAGTCTACATCATTGTTGTCTGGTAGTCGACTCACGGCCACTAAAAATGCCTAGATTTACAGGGAGCGTGTGTTGCCTTTTGGTGGCATCTCTGTCAGCCCTGGCAGGGGCTCAGAATTCCACCTTCAACAATCCAATACTACCAGGCTTTCACCCTGATCCTAGTTGCATATTTGTTCCTGAGTGGGACGACACTTTCTTTTGTGCCTCGTCAAGCTTCAACGCCTTCCCAGGTATCCCCATTCACGCAAGCAAGGATCTCCAGAACTGGAAGTTGATTGGTACTGTCTCCATATCGGCCGGCCCCATTGGGCGTTTTGTAGGGCACACAGCTGATTGGTGTAGCACATGTACTCAACAGGGAGGAACAGCTCCCAGAGTTGGCTTACACCAATAGGTCTACTGCGTATGTTTTGAGACAGTCCGTCTGCTTAGGGAAGTAAAGATGCAGGACTGATGTTCAAGCTCAGCGGAATTTGGGCACCGACTCTCAGGTACCACGATGAGACCTTTTGGCTCGTGACGACGCTCGTAGAAGACGATCGCCTTGCAGATGATGCTACTCGATGGGATAATGTAGGTTCATCTGAAGTCCTCACCCACCTTTGGCCTGTCTACTAACTCCCTGACCTATAGATCATTTTCAAATCACCTGATATCTACGAGCCCTCGTCATGGACCAACGCAGTTCACTTCAAATTCGAGGGCTACGACACCGAGCCGTTCTGGGACGATGACGGCAAGACCTACATCGTCGGCTCGCACGCATTCAAGGTCTACCCCGCGCTCGAGATCGCCGAGGCGAACCTTGAGACAGGCGAGGTCGGCAATTGGTCGAACCTGTGGAACGGCACCGGCGGGAATGCGCCCGAGGGGCCACACATGTACCGCAAGGATGGGTGGTACTACCTGCTTGTCGCCGAAGGGGGCACGGGGATGAACCACATGGTGACCATGGCGCGGTCGAGAGATCTCTTCGGGCCGTTCGAGCCGGCTCCTAACAACCCCGTGCTGACCAACGCGAACACGTCCAGCTACTTCCAGACTGTCGGCCACGCGGACTTGTTCCAGGACCAGGCAGGGAACTGGTGGGGGGTCGCTCTGTCGACGCGCTCCGGCCCGGGTGACAGGTACTACCCAATGGGTCGTGAGACGGTGATGACGGCGGTTACATGGGAGGAAGGGGAGTTCCCGATCTGGACAAACATAAGCGGCCAGATCAACGGGTGGGCCTTGCCGCCAGAGAACAAGGATATTGGCGGATCAGGACCCTTCATCGACGAGGGGGACGACATCGACTTCGCCCCAGGGTCAGAGCTGCCGGCCCACTTCACCTACTGGAGATACCCCGACCCGGACAAGTTCAGCGTCTCCCCGGAAGGCCACCCGAACACCCTGCGGCTGAGCCCCTCCAAGCTCAACCTGACGGCCCTGAACGGGAACTACGCCGGGCCGGACCTCGGCGGGCAGACCTTCGTCGGCAGGAGGCAGCAGGACACGCTGTTCACGTACCGGGTCGACCTCGACTACTCGCCCGCCGAGAACGGCGAGGAGGCAGGCGCGTCGGTCTTCCTGACGCAGAACCACCACCTCGACATCGGCGTGGTGCTGCTGCCGGCGAGCGAGAGCACCACGACTTTCCCGGGGGAGTCCGCACCGGAGCCGGGTGACGACCCCTCGGAGCTCATACCCCAGGTTCGGTTCCGGGGCATCTCGTCCGTGACGACGCCTGCTACGGTGATAGCTCCGATCCCCAGCGCGTGGAGCGGCAAGCCGCTCACGCTCGAGATTAAGGCCGCCAACATGACGCACTATTCGTTCTCCGTCGGCCCTGCGGATGCTCAGTCTCTGACGCAGACCCTGGTGACTTCGTCGAGCGACGCTGTGAGCTGGGGTTTCACAGGTAAGCATCCTTTCTATTTATGCACGAGGCTCATATTTGAGGTGAGTATTTGGCACTGACATCCACTCACCAGGCGTTATTCTTGGGGTTTATGCCACAACCAATGGAGGTGAAGGGGACACACCGGCGTACTTTTCCAAGTGGCAGTACATTCCACAGGGGCAGTACAGAGACTGAGGCAGCATGGGCCCAACGCCTGGGCTGACACAATGTGCCAATCTTATTTGAACAAATGCAAGTTGGAGGGTCAATCCGAGCTCTAAATTAATTCAGATACCTAGACGGGTCCTAACATTTGATCCCATCGCGCATCTCTCATCCTTGATCCATGATATGATGTTGACTCGTTACGTATGTACAAATTTCTGAACACGAAATTATGAATGGGTGCTGAAGGAAGAAGGGATGTGAAAGAGCCTCGTGCTGGGAACAGTCTCACTCAGAAGAGAGTGATCATTACAAGCTCTTATGAACTATACTCCATGTAAGAGTTTATGTAGAGTATTAGGACAAGTAAGTGTTTCCCGTAGAAAACAGATTCAATCCAGCCCAACTTAGAATCGCACCATGCAGCTTGCTCGCAGCTTGCTCACCCTTCGAACATCGCCATGGAAAAGACCACTCACAAACCCTACCATCTCTCACGCACCACCATTCGCACCCTTCTCCCTCTCCTCAATCTCCTTCCGCCTCCACGCATAAAACATACTCAAATCCAGCGGGACCTTATCACCAAGCCACGTCGCCCTCTGCGTGTGGTTGCGCAGCTCCTCCTCCGACTCGAGAGCCCCCGGTGCCTCGGTCACCGTGTTCGGGTGGACCAGCGCCGACAGCGGGCCCCGCCAGATGACGAGCCACGGGATGAAGGCGCCGAACTGCGCGGGCGTGAAGAGGTTCACCTCGAACATGGCGTACGGGTGGGGGCCGACTGGTTTCTCCCAGAAGCGGTAGATGCGGAGTTCGGGGACTGGGATGTATTTGTCAGTGTCTTTCTATGTGAACCCGGGGTTTGAAACTGCCTGGAGCTTGGAGATTGGGATGGGGCACGTACACTCCCTCCTGATTCTGTCGTACAGCTGGCGGGCGTATTCCAGCTGTGATTGCATGTAGTAGACGTGGATGTCGCTGTGAAACCCCAGTCAATTTTTGCGTGGTCGGCGCAGTTTTGTCGTGGTCCTCAGGAAACAACTCACAAACCGCCTCTCCTGCCCTTATCCAACGGATCGACAAATGTCTCGTATGCCTTGCTCAAGACACCCGTCTGCGGGTTCTTGAGGCTCTTGCCGTCCTCGGATGTCTCTTCCGGCAGTGGGGGCTCGTTCTCATAGCCCTCGAGAGGCGACGGGTACGTGAATGCGAACTGGTCTGTCATTTTTGGCGTGTCTTGTATAATTTCAACTAGTGGGTTACCTGCAAGTGCATAAGCTTAATTCACTGCATCGGTCTCGCTGAACCTTAATATATGTGGTGAAGCAGAGATGCCCTTGATTTTATCGTCTCCCGCAACGTCGTTCAGTCGTAACGGCCCCACATCATGGCGACTGACCAATGTTTGGGGCTATGGACACACTACCCGAGGTTTTGTCAGCACGCTATATTCGCATTTGATGCGATTAATAAGCGCATTTGAGAGTGCTTTGAAACTGCAATTGCTGCATGAGTCGTAATTTCGAACATCGAGTGATATGGCTTTGTAACTAAGAAATTGTCGTGAAAGCCTCTAAGAATGAGATGCGTAAACTGGATTTACAGCTGCAACACTGTCACCAAGACCTGACTGATCAGGCGGGTGAAGCTTCCTGGCCCATTATCAATCACCAGAATCCTTTGCGGTAATGATACTGTGATTACAACGTCAATTGCGGCCGACCACGACATCAACACAATTTATAGGTGGTGTTAAATATCGTGAACCAAATTTCGTTTCCACCAAGTCGAGATGTGGTTCAGTCGTAGAACAAGCCGATTTTAACCATAGAGACAACTTGATAAAATACCACATATCCACCAATGGTATCGTATGGAATGTGTGGGCAACTTCAGAGACAGCGAAGCCTCGCAGGATTACGTGAGTCCAGGCTGCAAGTCAACAATGCACAAATCCTTGTGCACCTGCAAGCGATCACTCCTAGACTCAGAGTGGTGAAGCGAGGAATCAGAACGTCGTCGAGCAAGGTTTTGTATTTAAACTTGCGGCACGGCACGAGCAACTCGATAAGATTTCAAGGGTATACCCACTCTGCCCATTCGATGAGTCGCACGCATGTTACCCGAAAGCCGCCGCAACCGGGTGAAGGGAACGGGCACCACGTCGCCTACAAAGTTAATTTTCACATCTCACCAATAGCTGCGGTGGATTTCTCGCTGAAAGTTCTTCTAGATACGTATTTCAACTCTACATCCCCATGAGTTGAACTTCACCAGAAGTTAATTCACTCAAAGTTGTGCTGGGGCATTTTCAGGGTCATATAGGATAAGAAAGAGGATCCGATTCATTGAATCCCGTAATGTAACCACGTTACCGTGAGCAATATAAACTCCGGCCGGTCAGACCGTCTCATGTCGGCACGCGAATCTGACCCACACTATATAGCATGACTATTGGGGACAAATTTTCAGAACAAGTCACGCCGGTCACTAACAAAAGCCTCATTCAGAGCGGTTTCCCAGGATCGTAACTTATTTTCTACCCGTCAAAGCCAGACTGATTGCATCGGCCGCATAACAGGCTCTTCACCACGGAAGAAATAAAACGTATTTACTCACCACCTACCTGACCCACTTTTTTCACTACAGCAGCAATGGCCTTCTTCGACGTCGCCATCATCGGCGGAGGGCCGGCAGGCCTGACAGCAGCGGCGACACTAGCCCGCCAGCTCCACACGGCCGTGGTCTTCGACTCCAACAAGTACCGCAACGCAATGTCCACGCAGATGCACATGGTGCCCAGCCTCGAGGGCAAGGACCCGGCCGAGTTCCGGCGCGAGGCGAGGGAGGGCATCACGTCGAGGTACAGCACCATCGAGTTCCAGGATGTGGCGGTGACCAAGATACAGAAGAAGGGCGATGCGCACTTTGTCACGACCGACGCCGACGGCAAGACGTGGCGGTCACGCAAGGTCCTCCTGGCCATTGGGTCGACGGACATATTCCCGCGGATCGAGGGGTTCGACGCGCTCTGGGGCGCGAAGATCTTCCACTGCCTGTTCTGCAAGGGCTACGAGGACCGCGGCGCGAAGTCGGCAGGCGTGCTGGCAGTGGCCCCAGTGGCCCTGCCCACTGACATGCTGGTGATGGTGGCGGTGCACGCGGCTGCCAACGCGGCGCAGCTGGCTGAGAGCGTGACGCTGTATGCCAACGGGAACAAGGCGTTGGCGACCGGGCTCAAGACGGCGGCCAAGAAGCAAGCTGGGTGGACGGTGGAGCCACGGAAGATCAAGCGTCTCGTGGCTACAGCTGCGGGCGAGGGCGAAGACGACTCGGTGACGGTGGAGTTCGAGGACGGGAGCAGCAGGAAGGAGAAGTTCCTGGTCAACCAGCCGCTGACGGTGCCAGGAGGGCCGTTTGTGGGCCAGCTCGGGCTGGCGACGAGCCCTCTGGGCGATATTCAGGCCGAGCCACCATTTCACCAGACCAGCGTGCGAGGCGTGTTTGCGGCTGGTGACTGCATGACGCCAAACAAGGTGGTGCCGACTGCCATCGCTAGCGGGAGCAACGCGGCGGTTGGGGCTTCCACGCAGCTGCAGTCCGAGAAGTACGGCTTCAAGTCTGTGGTGTGAAGTAGACTAGACACAACATGTAGAAACCGGGCACTGCATCAGGGTTAGCGTACAGCGTAGAAGTTATGAGAAAGTAATGAATTGCGGATGTGAAAAACAGCCGTGGTCCTTCCCCACACTCAAAGGATGGCCAAGTCTAATTCCAAGCTAAAAAAGAGCACGTCGACGGCGAGCGTACGGTCGCCAAGAGGCGCAGAAGTCGAAGATCAAATAAGAATATTCGGTTCTGCAGGGCGGAGTGTGTCAAGACTTCAGCTGGGTGACACGACGTTATCACATGCCTTGTTGGGCCAAGTGCTGCATGGCATGGCGCATATGGATTAGGACAGGCTACACTGCAGCAGCTGGTAGACCTTCAGACCAAGGAAGGAAGAGGTACACAGCGTGCGATGAGATAGATGCTGGAACAAAATGACATTGGCAGGACATGGGGTTGTTCGTGTTACTGTGGTCTGCATCTTGCCAACAGACCAAGACACGGCCTGACGAGGACTGAAGTGGTGGAGATGAGACCAACTAGTAGCTCATGAAGGAGGGAAAGAGATGGTGGGTGGGCAATAACCAAGCGTGATATGCAGCATGCATCATGATGATGCTGAGTGCGAGCGGAAGGCGGTGGGGTTGACAGTTGACTCAAAGAAACGTTGAAGTCACAGTCAGTCGGGCAAGTGTGCGCAGCCCAGCCCAGCCCAGGCAGGCCAGGCCAACCCGACAGCCCGATCAGGACTAGGCTAATATCTTTGGTGTGATTGGTCTCACGGACGCGGAACGGTACGGTAGGTACGGCACTACTCCAACTCCAACCTGCAGGAAAGTAGTTCAACCGCCCCTTGACTTTGACGTCTCGACCACGCGCATCTGCGATTCCTCCCTCACCGTCTCTTGCAACCACACTTGCAGACCGCAAACTGCAACCTGCCGTCCTTCTACACGACGACGACAACGCATTGAATGATCGACTGACTGGTCGACTGGCCGATCAACGCCATTCACCAACAGGAAAAGACACCTCAAACGCGACCTTGTCCTTGTCCCGGAGCGCGACAGGCCAGACAGACCCACACACAAGACCTCGTCTCTTCCGTGCTGTTCTCGACTTGACCCGACTCGATCCGCACTTGACTTGGCTGCTTGTTAACAGGCGCATCCACATTTGGCCGTGCCGCACACCTCGACCTTCTCGAATGCGCCTGCTGCTCGAATAAGGGGTCCAACATCGCCGTACCAGCCCACGCCTTGCCAAGCTCGCTCGGCTCCCCACTCGACTTCTCCGGGCCCCCAGCGCATGCATCCACGTCTGATGTCAGGCCCTACAGAAAAAGAAATATCCACATTGACCGCTTCCTCCTCGCTACCTGCAGATTAAATCAGCCTCCTTTTCGGTTCCCATCTGCATATCCAACTCGTTCCTCCAGCAGCCGATCGCCATTCGTCTCGTTCTTGTCTCGTCTTGTCTCGACCTGGCCTGACCTGACCTGATCCGACCCAGTCCTGCCCTGCCCTGCGCTGCACTGCCCAACCTAGCATCGCGACCCAAGATGGCCTCCTCCTCGACGGCAGATACATCTACTTCAGCAGACGAACCACCACCCAGGCCTCCAGTCGTACCCCGAGGTCTCGGCAGACTCTCTTCGGCCGTCTCCATCAACGAGATGCAGCGACCGCGCAAACTGAAGCTCCTCATCGCCGCCAATGGCCCCAAGGACGTCGCCTGGGCTCAGACCCTAGCCGTCAGGCTCTCCAAGGAATCACAGATCGTTGTCCGCGCCATTGTCGACGATATGACCCACCGGCTCGCCCAGGAGATTGTATGCTACCAGAACAGATCCTTCAACACAAAGGGCGACGGGTGCTCCAGAGAGATGGACGACCTACACTACCGTGCCTTTGAGTTGGTTGAGTGGGCAGACCTCTTGGTCCTAGCCCCCATCGATACGGACAACCTGGCCAAGATGATGAGCGGCATCGCAGACACTCTCCTTCTCGAAGTTCTGCGCAGCTGGGACGCCTCCAAGAGGATCCTCATGGTGCCCGGCATGTCCACCCACATGTGGGAGAACCCCGTGACCAGGAAGCAGATGGGCAAGCTGCACAGGAAGTGGCAGTGGATCAGGGTCCTCCAGCCCATCCTCTGGTCTTACGACGGGCCCGAGCACCACGGTGTACCCAAGAGAGTGGCCAAGTGGGGCGCACTGAACGAGCTTGTCACCATTATCAAGAACCAAGCCGACCTCCTGTCGCTGGGCCACGACGTTGACGCCGCCACCCAGGGGCTCGTCGCCAAAAACAGCAAACAGTCGAGCGCCACGCTCCCCGCCGAGCTGTGGAGCATCATCTTCGAGCATACCGGCGATTGGGAGCTTGCCCAGGCCTGCGGCATCTACACCAATCTGCCCGTGCCCACACACCTTGGCTGGCGCCTTGAACCGCGCGACACCACGGATCCCCTGTCCGTCTACCAGCACGAGCTCGAGTGGACCATCCTGAGCGCGAGCTCCGACGCCATCTGCAAGAAACTGTCCGAGGCCCCGGACTCGTTCCACGAGCTCAGCGCCCTAGCCATCAAGCTCATCTTCAAGTTCACCCTGACCGATGTGCTCAGCTACGTCGAGGCCAACTGTCCGCACATGTTCAAGTGCTTTGACGGCAAGACCATTCCCACCAAGGCGTCGGCATACTACGGCCGCATCGAGATCCTGGACTGGTGGGCACGCAGCCCGTCCTTCCTGCAAAAGCAGTACGACAACGAAGCCGTCGACGTCGCGAGCCAGAACGGCTACGTCCATGTCCTGGAGTGGTGGCGGCGCTCGGGACTGCCCCTCAAGTACACCGCCGCGGCGCTGGAGCAGGCCTCGGCGAGGGGCTACATCCACGTGCTGGAGTGGTGGCGCGAGGCGTACCTCCAGAACCCGGCCGACATCTCGCTCAAGCCGGGCAAGTCCATCCTGGCGGCGGCGCAGTACGGGCAGCTGGACGCGATCCGCTGGTGGGACGGGTCGGGCATCACGTTCGGGCACGAGGAGCAGGTGTGCAAGGTGGCGTCGCGGTACGGGCGCGTCGCCGTGCTGGAGCTGTGGCGCGAGCTCAAGGGCGACGACAAGCTGAGCTTCGACTGCTCCATCCTGACCGAGCCGACGCTCTACTCGCACATCGGCGTGCTCGACTGGTGGTTGCGCTACGCCCACGGCGAGCTGCCGGGTATGGACGGCCGCCGCGCAAAGAGGGTCGAGTACCGGATGATGGACATCGAGGAGTCGCTCGAGGACGCCCTCGGCGACCAGACCGAGGTCCGCCGCTGGTGGGCCGAGAACGGCCTCAACCTCGGCATCGGCACCACCGCCTGGATGAAGGCGAGGGAGCTCTGATGCGGGCTCGACCCAACGGCGGGCGGGGCTTTATTTTTCTTGTTCTTGAACCTCGTATATATACGTACATACATGCGTCTCGGAGCTAGGCCGGAGGGGTTGGATTTGTAACTCGGTGGTGGACACCGGGCGGGAAATGTCACTAGGTTAGGAAGGAGGCGTTGTGTGCATTCTGCATTCATAGCAAGGCGTCTGGGTAGATATGAAAATTGAATCATTGGTCATTTCGTCACATAAAACCGCTTCAGATTGTACCTCTCCGGGTGTTGAGTAATATCTCAACCCATTTCCTTCGAACCAAGTTGCGCGCTACGAGAGACCAAGCATTATGAGCCTGGACTAGAGAGAGAGCACGAATTCGTTTATCCGCCACGGTCCACCCTCTTTCCTTTTTTCTGTGCTCCTTCTAGAGACCCAACCGCCCGCCAAGCCTCACCTCGCTCTCGTTTATCTGGTTCCCCCATCTTGGTGGTTCCCCCGCTCGTTCCCCCGGTTTGTGTAGGCGGGGCCCCCGCCCAAAAGACCACAAGGACGGTGGAGTACGGGCTTTCTATCATGAATGCATTCGCGGGGTAGCTGAGTGCCCCTGAAAAGTTAAGTGACATGTAGTCTCGAGTTTGAGTCGAAGGATTTAAGCATATTATTACCTACCGTGGGGCTCCAGAGGAACTGGGCCGAGATACGATCTAAATTTCGGTACACGGCTGAGATGGAATTCCTCACGGGACGGTTGCACTAAGCGTGGTCACTGATGGATTTTTGGTTTGGGGTTTTAAAAGTTTTGCCAAACATCATACCCCAGCTCCATGATGGTTGATGTATGAATTGGGGTCGAGGTCCGACGCTCTTCGTCGCGTTAACACCAGAGCATCCATCATTCGTCATTTTTGCCAAGATGTCAATGCCAAGTATATGCTGCCGGCATACACGCACGGTTACAAGGAATGGGACATTACCCCAGAGTAGCATTCATATCATAATGCCGCGAGGAACTTTAACTTTCACCCAGACTGCGGAGGAGAAAGTATTCGTGCCCACATGCCCCGCGCGCATATGGAGAACAAGAGGGTATACCATGGATCACAGACAGGCACCCGACCCAGTCCAGTCCAATGACAGAGGCAGAACATTTAACCAAGCTGGGGAAGCAGTTGCTGGCGTAGTATTATATTCGTGTTATGTTGTACCGAACCTAGGAACAGAAAATTATTAATAAGAAGCGAAATTCTACGTTTCTATAAGATGGTCGAAGCTAAACCATACCTCTCACCCGACATAGTCTCAACTTCTCTACCTAGGTTACCACAAGATGAAACCCTCACATACTTTGGCAGCCATCGCGGCGTCGGCGACACAGGTCCTCGGTGCTCGTAAGTCACCATCACTGATTCAACATGTCACTCGGCGTCTTCTCACCTGGATGCAGCTATATCGTCCACGCCGA
>JACBFG010000036.1:204971-234907 GCA_013435955.1 Diaporthe sp. HANT25 | reverse complement strand
CCCCCCCCCATTTCTGAGTTTATACTAAAGCCGTGTGTACGTAGCATCCCCAACGCCATTGATCTTGTCACCTCCATCGCCAATAAGAATGGCTGGCCCGTTACGGCAACAGAGGACTCCTCGGTCTTCACCACGCCCGGAGCACTGGACAATTACACGACCATGGCGTTCCTCCATACCACGGGCGACTTCTTGGTAGAGGCCGAGTTTGACGGCCTGTACCAGTTCCTCATCAATGGTGGTTCGTGGTTGGGTATCCACTCAGGTCTGCTGGTCCCTGCTTTACTGATGTTGTTCCTGGAGACTCTTTCACCGCTGACAGAGTTGAAATACTTAGCCGCGGACTTTTGGAATGCTACGCCGCCTTGGTACACCACTCTTGTTGGGTCTCAGGTAAGAAGCCTGTTTGGTGGCGAACATACTCTTAAGTACCTACGCACGCGGTAGCTGCTGACACAGTTCGATTCAGTTTGAGTTCCACCCATGCTCTCCAGACTGGACCTGCACGGAAGAACAAAAAGAGCGCTATCCTCCCGGTAAGCTTTTCCCGCAGTCATATTCCCCTAAACGAACTCAGACACGTCTGACCTTGACATAGGCGGAAACATCCGCAACGACATCATAACCATCCAGGACCCCACGCACCCATCCACCGCCGGCCTGCCCACGAGCCACAACCGCACGGACGAGTGGTACTCGTACAGGGACAACGTCGGCCTGTCTTCCAACTACACCGTCCTCGCGACGCTGAACGAGACGTACATCGACGACATCACGCCCGCGTACCTGAGCATGAAGCCAACCCACCCGATCTCGTGGTACCACCTGTTCGAGGGGAAAGCCAGGGCGTGGTACACGGGCCAGGGGCACACAGTCGAGACGTACGCGGAGGAGTATTTTATTCAGCACGTCACTGGGGGGTTGGAGTGGGTTGTCGGCGCGAGGGAGTGAGTGATGGTTGGTTGCTTGGCAAGACGGTCCGCGGTCTTTGGACAAGTGAAGGCCGGAAGACGGGGGCCGCGGTATACAACTGACAGGAGGGTTCGCATAGCCTGTCGATTCATTGAATAGAGTCATTGACAGTACTGTCTGCTTCTCAAATACCACCTCGAAGTCCTTTTGGGCCATTTATCCATGTCCGAACGGGCGTTGTGTCATAAAGGTTCAATCATCTTCTCATACATCGATGGCCAGTCGACTGGTCCTGAGTGCGCACACCCGCAGGTCTTTTACAAGGATATGATCACTGGCAGGCCGTTGATTTGATCATTGCATTGCCCTTGCTTGGGGCTCTTTCCCCTTTGCTCTTCCTCGTGAAAGGCCTAAGCAAAGATTCTGAATCTTTTTCCCGCCGTCTAATTTACTAGTCGCATTGTACATGTATGTCACACATGCACGCTGCGCCCTATGAACCTTGCTCTCCGGAGTCGACAGAGCTGACCGAGCACTCCGGCGCAAGTTGTATCCAGCAGCCCGTTCAAAAACTTAAATGAACGGGTGCCGTCGTCGTGAGACCTTCGACGCTGGATCGAGCGGACCAGATGGCCCTTCTAAGCTTGTCAATTCCAAACCATATTTGCCATATACTTTCACCCTGCTGTTTGTCTGATCATCCACTGTTACCATGTAAATATGGTGTTGGATCATCCAAAAGACGCACTCTGCTGTTCTTGCACTCTACCCTGTCACATTTTAGAGAAAATGGTCCGGTAGGTGTAGATGGGCTATATGCACGTTAGATGACTGTTGCGGAAGTACAGCATCTTGGACACCAAAAGTCGGTATCATGGGCACTCTAGTTCGAGAAAATCTTCGCCTTTCGCGATGAAGAATATAGTGGGCCCATAGGATTTACGACCGCGCGCGTCCGGATGTGGACGGCTGGCCGCTCGTGTCGCTCACGGGCGACTTTTTACGGTGCACGGAGAGACAGGCATGTGTCTCACCACGACGTGCAATGGGCAGCCCTTGCTCGCGCAGTGTTCCGTTCCTCCGTGACACGGGCCGTGTTGTTTATGCAGCCGTTTGCGGTTCTGCAACGTTCTTTCGTCTGACGACCGTTCTGACTTCTTAGATTTTCATGTATCGCGCTCGCGTAACGGGTCACTGAAACTTGGCCGGATTGCTAGGAATCAGCTTTCGCAAGATCTCGAGCTGCCTCGCCTGCGCCCTGTTGCGGATGTCGACCACGTCACGCTTGTCGCGCCGGTGCAGGCCGTTGGAAAAGACGACGGTGTAATCCGGGACCGTCTCGCCGGGGGCGATGGTCGTGCGTGGTGAGATTGTGCAGTACTAACAATCTTCAGTGTCAGTTTCCGTAGTCTCAAAGCGTTGTTTCCGTTGATCCAGCATTGAGAACTAGGGAAGAGGAGAGGACCAACCTTCCCGACCGTAGCACCGCTCCCAATTCGGCTGCCCACACCGACGATCGTGCCCTCTCCTATGACTGTACCGCCCGCCTCAACCGTCGAGCCAACCTCAACGGTGCAGTAATCCATTATGGTGACGGCAGCTCCTGCGCCGCTGCTACCTGCCCTTGAGCCCCCGGCAGGGAGTGCGCCGACATGTGTCCGCTCGTGCACGATGCACCGCTTGCCGATGTCAACGGCCCCGGCCAACGATTCGATCTTGGCGCGCGGGTGGACGAGGCTTTCGGTACGCAGCTGGATAGTGTGGGCGCCTGTCAGGATCGCCGAGTCGGCGATGACGAGAGAGCTGGAGAACCGGACGGGGGCTTTTGGGCCAGCCTGGGCGACAGGCGGAAGAATGGAATGGCGCTTCGAGGAGGATGAAGACATTTTGGCCGGCCTTTCGTGTAAACTGTCCGTCTGTGTATCACGTCGTGAGTGTTACGGTCTGTATCGCTGCTGCTACCAGCTCGCGAACAGCACGCACATGGTTGTTGATATTGACGTTGGGGGTTGGGGTTGGGGTTGGTCGGCGGAGTGATGGCTGGGCGCTAGAAGCCGCGCAGTGCCCAGATAGAGTCCAAGAGTCAGGGACTTCTCACCAGACAGGAATCTCCTTGTTGGATGGATCTGCCGCTATGCCCTCGAAGTGGTTGCGGCGGATGCTTGAGATGGTCGTGGGCGGCGCGTGAACAAGTAGCAAAGGCTAAAGTCAATGAGGTCAGGCCGAGGAAGCTCGTCGCCACCCCCTGCACGCTGTGCACTAACAGCAACGGAGCTCGGTGCAGGCCGGCATAGGAGCGATGGCACCTGCTGTCTGTTATCGCCCCAGATCGCAGAGCCTCTCGGGACCAGCCTGGGCCAATCAACGCATCTTGCATTCTAAGCGGCCCCAAGTTTCAATTGCACCTGGACTTCGCAACCCCGACAACAACCACAACGACAGCGACACTCTTGCTGCCAATTGGCAACCCCCCAACACCGCTCAACCGAGCACCGACACACCTCCAGCCCCACGATGTTATCGAGAACGACAGCACCGACAGCAAAGTCCTCCGCCCAGGCCCTGTCCAGGGCGGTGGCACCGGCAGCAACAGCAGCAGCAGGAGTGGCTGCCGGCACACACAACTCCCCACGAGGATTCGCGACTGTTCAAGATGGCAACCCCGTGAGGCACTATGGCGGTCTCAAGGACCAGGACCGCATCTTCCAGAACCTCTATGGCCGATACCCTCCCGACCTGAAGCACGCAAAGAAGATGGGCGACTGGCACAAGACGAAGGAGATCGTACTGAAGGGCCACGACTGGATCATCGGCGAGATCAAGGCCTCTGGTCTGCGAGGAAGAGGAGGTGCTGGCTTCCCCTCAGGGTTGAAATGGGTACGTCGTGGTCTACTCGATTAGATTCATCCACAGTCTATGACCTGATCCACGCTCACGGTAGCTGACAATGCTCGCTCAAAACAGTCTTTCATGAACCCCAAGGGCTGGGAGAACGACAAGAAGCCCCGATACCTGGTCGTCAACGCTGACGAAGGCGAGCCCGGAACCTGCAAGGATCGCGAGATTATGCGCAAGGATCCCCACAAGCTCGTCGAAGGCTGCCTCATCGCCGGCCGCGCCATGAACGCCACTGCCGCCTACATCTACATCCGTGGCGAGTTCGTCCACGAGGCCGCTATTCTGCAGGAGGCTATCAACGAAGCCTACGCCGACGGCCTGATCGGCAAGAACGCCTGCGGCTCCGGCTATGACTTTGACGTCTACGTCCACCGCGGTGCCGGTGCCTACGTTTGTGGTGAGGAGACAAGTCTGATCGAATCGCTCGAGGGCAAGCCCGGAAAGCCAAGACTCAAGCCTCCATTCCCCGCCGCCATCGGTCTGTTCGGCTGCGCTTCGACAGTGACCAACGTCGAGACCGTCGCCGTCGCACCCACCATCTGCCGCCGTGGCGGCAGCTGGTTCGCCAGCTTCGGCCGCGAGCGGAACCAGGGCACCAAGCTGTACTGCATCAGCGGCCACGTCAACAACCCCGTCACCGTCGAGGAGGAGATGAGCATCCCCCTGCGGGAGCTGATCGACAAGCACTGCGGCGGCGTGCGCGGCGGCTGGGACAACCTGCTCGCCGTCATCCCCGGCGGCTCTTCAACCCCCGTGCTGCCCAAGCACGTGTGCGACGACCAGCTCATGGACTTTGACGCCCTCAAGGACAGCCAGTCCGGTCTCGGCACGGCGGCGGTCATCGTCATGGACAAGAGCACCGACATTGTCCGTGCCATCGCCCGCCTGTCCCACTTCTACCGCCACGAGTCGTGCGGCCAGTGCACGCCCTGCCGCGAGGGCAGCAAGTGGACCGAGCAGATCATGAGCAGGTTCGAGAAGGGCCAGGGCCGTCTGCGCGAGATCGACATGATCCAGGAGCTGACCAAGCAGGTTGAGGGCCACACCATCTGCGGTACGTATTGATTTTATGAACGCTTATGAGCTCGTAAATCGTGCAAAGCTAACTTCTTTCCTTCCAGCTCTCGGCGAGGCTTTCGCATGGCCCATCCAGGGCCTCATCCGCCACTTCCGGCCCGAGCTGGAGAGGCGCATGCAGGACTTTGCACAGAAGAACGGCGGCGAGGCCCTGGCTGGTGGCTGGGCACACGACACGAGGGCCAAGGGCCAGCTCGTCGCCCCAGGACAGTAGAGGATGGAAGGAGACTTGCGTATTAGAGAGGTGGCTTGCAGGTAGCGGCGTACGGTTGTCTGTGAGGACAAAAGAAACCAAGAAACATTTTAAATCCGAATCTGTACATTGTTCCGACGTTTAGTAGCTGTGATAGACCTTCCGTTGGGAATGTACTTCTATACTTTCGTGTGTGCTGTGGCCAAGCCTCTGTGTTCTGATCATCACCATCTGGTGCCATAGTCACAGGGCCTAGTCATCCGGTGGTGTATCAAGTCTCACGAAGATGGTCCTAGTAGTGATGCTGCGCTTGGCCTGGCATGATGCTTCCCCCAGGAGCGAAGTGGGTTTTAGTTGAGATGGAGAGTCAATAGATTTGTGCAATGTCAATGGAAAGGACGATGTCACGGCATTTCACTCTGTGTCAACACAAAGGAAGACGTGTACATGGTTGCCAGATCCTTCAATTGTCCTATGGCACACTCGTCTATCACCATACCAGACTAGGATAGCTACGCAGCAGCTACCTACATTCTCACACTACCTAGGTACAGCCACTTCCATCTCTCAAGGATACCAAAGGTGAGCTTGTCCCCCAACTAAATACAACTTCCGAGGGGTCCAGGGTAGCCGAAGTTGCCGGGGTTCGAGAAGTAGTCGGGCCGGGAGCAGTCCCCGTAGCCGATGTTGATGTTGGTCCCGTTTCCCATGTGCAACTGTAGTTGAGATCATCAGCCATCGCTGGTCCAGAGCAATCTCAGTGACCAAATGGGACTTTGGGGCAGGGGGTTTGGGAACCAGATCTTACCTGGCCTGAGAACTGATTGTGGCTGCCAATCTGCTGGCTCTTCTTGCAGCAGCCTGCAAAGTTGAAGTCCTCGTGCCCATTGGCGATAGACGCTGCCACGGCAGCCAGGTTTTCGGCCATTGTCGTGACCGCGAACTCGTTGTCGTTGCACCACTACGCAGTTAGTCAGTTATACTCCCGTCTCGGACCACAGAGGAAGGCGGAGAGAAGGGTTGTGCCAGGACTAGGTTGTGTGTTTCTGCGGTCACATCGACGACATAGACAGCCTCCGGGGGAGGAGAAGGGGGGAGAGGCTTTACTGACATAGACGGCTGTGCTACCGGGCTTGCCATTGACCACGGCGCACGCGAGACGTTGGCAGGTGGGTCTCCCATCTGCTGCGCCTGCAATCGACCACAAGGCGTACCTGGGGTCCTTTCCACCGGGAGAACCAACCTTGGCCACAACGTCATTGAGCTCATGAGCTGCACGGGTGTTTTGAGGGTCAGCATTTTCCACAACACAATACCGAGTGTCAAGCAAGCAAGTGAGTAAGAGTGCGATACTGGTGAAGGCAGGCTCCAAAGAGAGAAAGAAGGACTGCACTGTCGTGCCGGGATTTTACTTACAATCACCGGTAGCGAAGGTGCCACAGTACCAATCACTAGGTCCGAACGTGTCCGAGAGCCTCATTGCCCCGTTGACGTCGTCGCGGGCGGCAATCTCGCTGTTGTCTCTTCCCGCCTGGTACATATAGTAGTAGGCGCCGTCTGGTGTGGAGTACAGCTCAGAAAAGTTGACGGCAGGAGGAGTCTTGGCCATGAATTGGGTCGTGGGGACGTGGCTCTCGGCCAGGGACGGTTCGAGGGCAAAGATCTGCTCCTGGACGGAGTTGGCGTCGCCGTAGAGGGTGACCACTCCGTGGCCGGCGACTTCGCCTGTCCAGCTGAGCCCTGATTGAGGACTCAAGCCGTCGATGGGGCTGGCTGTGCCCAAGAGAGCGAAGAGGAGCTAAGACATGGTCAGCTCGAGAACTATGATTTGTACATGGGCAGCGTTGATGGTCTGGGATGTAGGTGTGGCAGTGTGGGATAGGAAGCCCAAGAGCCTTATTACTTACAATGAAAATGACAGACAACATCTTGCCAATTGAGTTGTGGCGTCAACAAACAGGATGACCAATGCACTGCGGCTTGGTTGTTGCAGGTGGTGTGGCTTTGATGCTTCTGATGTTTTCAGTACCTGGGCAAAGATTGTGAGGATGGATATGAAAGAGGAAGGTTGAAGGCTTCAAGAAATTGTGGAATTGGGCTTTAAAAGGTGCTGCAGTCGATATTCACTTGTGTTGTGCATGTGAAGCGCGAAACTCCTTTCTCCTCCTTGGTGACACCTTCCGGGGAGGTACAAATTCATGTTTACATCATCGTCTATCACTGCTCGCTTGTAATTTCTCTAGCACTGATTTCAATCCCAGGTGCAGTGTCAATTTTAGGTGACTATTGGCTCCTAGCATACAAAAGACCTCACTGCACCGCACGAATTCTGTACTTCTTCCTCTCCTTCCACTAGACGCGACATCCTTTGCATTGCAAGTTGTACAACACTTCTCAACTCAACCACTTGACTCGATTCTCTCAAGCAACACATCCAAGATGCAGGCTTTCTACTTGACCTTATTCCTCCTCCTTTCCCTCCTCGGATTTGGATGTGCTGCACCTGCAGCTGCAAATGACGATCCGCAACCCGACTGCCCTTCATCGGACCCTGACTGCCCCGGTCCTGGCGATTACCTTGATCCTGATCACCCGATCCCGGACTACATGCGAGTCGAATGCTCTGGCCACCAGGTCGACGAGGAGGCCCGGATCAAGACCATGGCGAGGATGATGGACTGGTAGGTGCACCTTTTGCCACACCCTGTCCCTTCCGTCTACCTGGTACAACCACGCCATCTCCCAAAGGGGGACGTCCTCCTGGGATGGACCATGTACACAGGAACCGAATGGACAAGACATGGTTGACTGACAAAGCCCAGGTGCTACTGCGAGAACGAGCTCAATCCCAAGGGTCTCGAGTACGCTGGATTTTCTGTCTACGAGGACGGTGTTGATCTCTCCAAGCGCTACCCGTCTCGCACGTGGGCTTGCAGGTAAGTCGATTTTTCCGCATGCCCAAAAGAGGTCCAACTAGGCTTGGGTCCAGTTTGCCACGGAGGCCTTTCTAACACAAGACAAAACAAACAGCAAGGGTAGACACGAGCCGTGTGATGCTGTCGATGACTGGTACAACGCCTGGGGAAATATCACCAGCAAGTGTGGCCTGGGCTGGACGGGATACTTCTACGATGCCGACCGGCAGATCGCCTGGTACGTCTGCAGACTTGCTCCCCACGATTTTGACCACCTTGGAATAAAATACTGACGATTTTTCTCAACTGTTAGGGGTTTTGAGACCTACCAGGACAAGCAATTTTGTGACAATGTGGATTGGGTGGGGTGAGCGCGTGAACATGAGGAGATTGACATGGTGGGGTTGAGGGAGATGCTGGGCGATACCATTCTTGTATGCACGTCTCTCTCACAATCCATGGTTGTCATGGTATCTCCTCTGCTCTGAGAGGTATCCGAGCAGAGTACTTGGATCCATAGCTCTTCTAATGTCATGATGGATTGCACAAACCCAACATCTCTCCACTGCAAGACCTAACAGGGTCTATTGGCGGAGATGATATCCACTATCAGGTCGAAAGTACGTCTTTCAAGAATGAGGACAACAGTAGCGACGTGTTAAGATCTCGGATGAATTGGGGAGAGTTCTGAATACTGGTAGGTTACAGAACAGGCTTCCCTGCACACCTTTCCCGTATCATTTGCCAATTTTCTTTCTGAAGACACTCTTGGGTGGCATTAAGCCATAGACTTGAAAGACTCGAAAGTCATAGTTGCTGAAAGCTTCGATGCATCTGAGCGTTGACTCAGCTCAAGTGGTATCCTCAATTGATGTGTCGAAAAGCGAGGAAGCTCTCGATCCCTTTAATCCCGCCCAGTGCCTGAGGCCAGCATGACAATTCCCAGCCATGTTCTCCAATCCGGACGAGTCCACCTTGTACATCAGCTCAATCCTTTCGAGATGGGCCATCAAATGACTCCATCACCAGGCCGTCGTTATCGTCGGGAGGAGGAGGAGGCACAGCCGAGTCCGCATCCCGAGTAACGCTGCCGAATTCGCCAGGGATCACGCCGTCGACAGGGGTCATACAGCCACTGCATTATCACATTAGTATATATCATCCCCATCATCTGGCTGAATGAGGTGTTGCTGGGGCCGTTTAATGACATGTTCGAATGTAGCAAGGGGGTAGACTCGAAGTGAAGACAAACTAATTCCTGTTGAAGTGGCAAACAGGCTGGTCCACTATTACACATTCACACCAATCCTTGCACCTGTCTTGAAGTTAGCACTCATCTTCTAGAAAAGGGTTTAGAGACCTTAAAACTTGCCATTGCGCAGATGGCATGGCATATTGCCCGGCTGGCTTCTTCTGGTACTTTTCTCCTGCATTATCCAGAGTCAGTCATTGAAGCACTGGCATTCTTGGTCTGGAATATCTTACCATTGGATTTGCACTGAAACCAACTCCGGCAATACCTGTCTCGCAGGCGCCAACCCTTTGAGCCTGGTGCAGGGGGGATGTCCCTTGAGATCGGTGCCTGGGGCGTGTCTGGGTCCAGGCCGCACTTGAGAGACCAACTTACAAGAAGGTGAGCTAGGGTACCTTTGTTGGGAGGGGTGTCGCTGAGAGCAGTGATGGTGTCACTGAGGACGGCGTCATTGAGATCTTGGTCCATGTGGTGCACAACTACATCAGTCATCTGGGACGACACAGCGGCCATGGGGGGAGTGAGAAAGCCCAGCAGGACCAGGAGGATGAGACGAAGAAGATCCATCGTTTGTCGTTTGGAGTGACCCTTCCTAGGTCAGCGTGGAGGGAACCAAAAGGTTGGCCAGAGCATTGGTCCTTTGGTTGTGTATTTTGGTGATCTTGACTTACTTTTGGTAGTGGTTACCGTGCAGTACGAAGTGTTGCTTCTCGTCTTGGGACTGATGGATTTCCCGTTGATGGTATGTAATGGTAGGTAGGTGTCGCGTCAGGCGCCGGTTGCAGGTAAACAGTTAAAAGTTGGCAGTTGCAGGTTTGGGCTGGGCCGGTGGAAACCCCTCCAAGACTGTTCGTTGTTTGTGGGAAATACACGTTTCTCTGGCAGTCCAAGGAAAAAGGGATACTGCTAAAACATTAAGATTCAGATGTTGATTGCAATTCGAGATCAAAAGTACCATCATGTCAACCATCATCGACTCTCTCACTAACTTCCTTTCATATCTTCAGCAGAGTAGTTGATGGAACAATCACCAATCACGTCTAGGGATCTCTGGGCAGCATCCCACTACGGAGATAGAGGTGACTGCTCGCCTTGTTTTTTTACAAAAAAAAAAAAAAGAAGGGACCAGGTCAGCTGCAATCCTATGTCAGACACACCACTATGCCAGCGTTGGACGACCAGGCATCTCTCAACTACGTGTGCGTCCAGGAGGATCAGTTCACAATGGACTACACCGGCAATGGATGTTGCTATTGACATGGTTTCTGCAACAAAGGAATTTTTCATGGATACTCTACTTGTTAGTGTGTGGTGTCAGACTTGGAAAGACAGAATGCTGCTGGACTTGGTGAGAATAATTCATTCAGGTACATCTGTAGGAACATTGGGATGGTAGCAGTGGGAGGTGATGAGTTTATCATGTACGGCTTGCAAGTCTCATAGGATGTCGAATGACTGGTTTGATATGAATGTTTGATTGCCTTCTAACTTCTTATCCTGTGCACGTTTTCCCCCCAAGGATACCTCAATATGAACCTTCGAGGTTGGGAGAAACTCTGCACCTGCAAGAATCGAATGCATCTCCACATGGCATGAAAACATACTGAATGAGTACAGGAAATCTGAAAGATCTGATTCATTTGGTTTATCTAAATCATGCAAATCCTTCATTATTTGTTGTTGAGTGATGCCACCATCAAATATGGCCTTTGTGAGCTCCATTTAGGCGGCAAGGGTGGTTTGGAGAAGCTGAGGCTGAGATCTCTGGTCTGAAGCCATCTGCGAGCAACAACGCTGCAAACCCCGACTGCCATCGAGTCAGCTGTTTCAAGCCTCTCAGACCGACCAGTGCTATGTCCTGAGAATTTGGGAAGTCATGAATATAAATCATTGATGTCGACACGGAAGATTGCTGCCAGCGATGGCCTGAGTGGGCAGAGAGAGGAGCAAAGTTGTGGGCCGACAGAGAGGCCGCGCTTGCACCATCCCGAGTGCCGATCTCACCCTCCGGTTCAAACCCAAATTCTCATCCTTCCTCATCAATTGAACAGATATTCCATCGCAGCAACTGCATAATCGATCAGTTCCCGGCCAAAAAATCAACTGAGAAGTCCCATTCGATGACCAGCTGCCCTGAAGAGGCTGCACTCAACCGCACGACGGCGAGAGACTGCTGCGGGGCTTTGCGGAGGAGACGACACCATGGCGCCGTCCACGCTTGAGCAGTTCATCCGCTTCGGCACTGACGCTGGTGAGTCTGCGCCCTTTCACTTCGCATTCAATGTCTTGATGGACGCTTGGTCCCCAATTGCGAGCAAGGCCACCATTTCAAGTCGTTCGGTTTGTGACCATCTTGTACCGAGCATGCCAAGTGGGCTACACGGCATCCACTCTGTCAGCGACCAGGTTGAGGTGGTGACGGACGTGGGTCATGATGTTACAAATCTCGAAAAGCTTGCGGGCCCAACGTTCATTTCCCCAGATGTCTGCGACCGAGTGCTGATATGCTCCTTCTCTAGCTGCCCTAGAGCGGATGATGCGGATGGTCCAGTCCATAGTCATGGTCGTCATATCGTATCCCCTGCTGCTGGACGGCTTCACCCAGCTCGTGATGCTGGGCAACCAACACATCTGGACTGATCCCAGGGCCACGGGCGTGGTGGTCCTCAATGACCTAAAAGGGCATCTGGGCCTTACTCGGCGCTTCTTCCGGATGTTCCGCTTCCTCGAATCCTTCTACGCAGCGCACCAGCTATACACGTCATTGTACTCCGGGCCACCGACACCAATGCCGGCACCCACACCAGCAGCAGAAGCAGAAAACCCTTCGCAATCTCCAGCCGCCGTACCTGGTGCCAAGGATGGAACCAGGCCTGCGGACCAAGCAGTACAGCCAGATCAGAAACCCGCAACCACGCAGGCGCCCCACGCACATCAGCACCACCCCAACTGCCGGCACAGGCGCAAGCCCGGGCCCCCAGCCGAGGCCTGGCTCGACATCTTCGGGCGCACCTTCAACGGGATGTACCTGCTCCTCGAGACCCTATGCCTCGTCGACGCCCTCCAGGTTCCCGGGTTCTCGCTCTGGGGCTCCCGCTGGGCGCCCGCCCTCTTCGTGGAGGGCCAGCGCTTCTGGCTCTTCGGTCTGGCGTGTGGGGTAGCAAGCGGGCTGGTCAAGATCGTCAAGCTGCTCGCGTATGCGCCCGTGCCGCCGACGGGGGAGGGCTACGGCACCGGGGAGGCGAGGGACGAGAGTGAGATGGCGGACTGGGAGAAGGAGAGGGAGAGGCTGAGGAGGATCATGTGGGTAAGGAAGGAGCAGCGGAAGCTGTGGAAGTCGAACATCAGGACTAAGTCCAAGGGGCTTGTGAGGAAGTGCGTGGCGGACCTGTTGGACATGGTTATGCCCGGGAGCATCGTGGGTTGGTGGAAGGCCGATCAGGGGACGTTGGGGGTCATCCTGATCATTACGACGTATCTCACGGGCTGTGAGGTGTGGGAGAGGTGTGGGAGGGAGATTCAAAGCCGGTAAGAAGCGGCTTCGTATTTATATAGAAGTTTGAAGATATGGGCTACATACCTACATACTAGTATAGAAGTCGGACTGAAACGGGTACCTTGGATTATAGAAATTTACCAAGTTAGCCTCTACTTTCTCATGCTCAACACCTTGTATGAAGGCCTTGCCCCAGAAATAGTCACTGTTGCTATTCTCATTGATCAAACTAATGCCATTTATCGAATCATTGTTCATTCTGGTTAAGATGCAATCCTAATCTCTCAGCGTCTTGCTCTCGAAGTGGTAGGTAGAGTTGATTCTGGCCGCCGTTGTAGAATCTCCGTAGAAGCCACTCCCTTTCGACCTCCCAGTCTAGAGGAGCCCAGCCTGTGAACATGTCGGAGATATTGCAGCGCAAGGAAAGAGAGATAGGGTTCTCAGGTAAAGCCGGCCTGGTCAAGCTACCCCCAGTAGGCATGATTCTTGAATGGGTGTAGTCGATAAGTACAATCCGGGGCAGAGGTAGCCCGCCCGACATATCCGCAGACGGAGTTGAGTCTAAGTCGTTCTGGATGAGGAAAACATTGCGTCCCCTAAAAAATCTTATTTCAAGTCCGATGTGCAGCAGACTGGCAAAGCTTTCCATCGCCCGAGCTAGTACCTCGAGGCGAAATTCTTCAGGGTAATGAAAAGAATCCAAATCCGCCTCACGGTCCGAGTCGTTCTTAACACGAGTCTCATAAATAGTGATTCCATCAAGCCGCTCCATCAATATCAAACGGACATGTCTGGTCTGAGATTTACCGTTGATTGAAATTGGAAGACAGAAGGTCCAAGATCCATAGTAGGCCGGAGCCAAAGAGCCGGTCTTTCCAGCGCTCTGAAGATGCTCGTAAGCATTGGCTTCGGTACTGTAATCGTTTTCGGCCTCGAACATAACGTCCCGGGCATGGTGACCAATTTCGTACATGAAATCATAGTAGAGAGGATCATAGATCTTCGCCGTCGCCTGGAATGGCTGTACACTTTTTCCGTTCTTGTCTGATTGGGGATAGACGGTGCACCCCACAACTTGAGCACCACGGGATGCGCCAACAGCGATGAGTGTAGTGACCACTAACTGTGCCCTCTCAGGACTGGCGGGAGGAGCTGTCTCCATAGGCGGGTTGTTTATGACGAGCTCACTCTGAGGAAGACTTTCGAGATAATCATCAGACAAGTGAGGTTCTGGGAATGGTCCGTTGTCTTCAGATGACCCTGGCGGCACATGGCGATCAATCTGTAGGGTGAAGCCAGGGAGATAGGGCAGCCTAGGCTTGTCTGGGTCCGCAGGGGGAGACCACAGTTGGAAATACATAGTATCCGAGATGGCTGGTCCGTTGAAAAATCTGAAAGCTCGCTCCAGGGAAACTTGGTCCAGGGGAACTTGGTCCAGGGGAACTTGGTTCGGCTGAGTGATCTCCTTAGGCTCGCTGTTGGGTGGTGGTGGTGTAGGCATACTGGCACTTCTGTTGCTCAATGCCCGTAGCAGATGACGCAAGTATCGGTGCTGCAGTGGGCTCAAGTGGCGTTGAGACTGTGGGGAGCAAGTGTGTTGTAAGAGAAGATATAATAGCCAAGGGCAACTACAAAGAGGATACTCTTGGAAAGCTTGCCTGAAGAACCACTATATATTTATGGTTGCGAAGCTGTTGATGATATATGTGCCTAGTAGTGCAGTCTGAGACAGGCAGCAGCTGTGGGTCACATTCAGGCATTAGGTACATGTGCTCATATCTTTGCACAATTGCAACCCACGAAGGAGTCGACCCACCTGTCCATACAACTAACAAAAATCATTACTATCTCGAAGTGTTCTCCCTGAATGCTTCACAGAGCCATCATACGAAGACACATATGCAGTGAAGATGCTATATACTCCATGACAAGACTCACTTCAATCAATTAGTACTTTGAGATCAAGCTTCGCCAGTCTCAGAAAAGAGTGTCCACATTCATGTCAAGCCCCCCTTCCCCCGTTTACATGAAACCGGATATTTGCACAGAAAGAAAAAGATGGTACACAGATATATGCTGGTGTTCTGGTCACAGCCAATCAGAGGTCCCAATTTGCCCCACTTTCGACCTCACCTTTACCACCCAGAGTGTGCAGGGGAGTGCTAGCTAAAGTGGCAGCAGTCTAGTCTTATCAGCTCCCATCTATCGATAAGTCCACAATTTTTTTTCAATGGAGTGAATGGCTCCCTGAGGCTTCACTTGCGCCGGCTGCAAATTTTCTTCAGGCCCCTAACAAAAGCAAACGTGGTGCTCGAGATCTATCTCCCCCTCTCCGTCATCTGTGACAGCTGCGCCATTAATGTCGTCTGGTCCACCAGCTTGGCTCTTCTCAAACAACACCACCCGAACCACCGAAGCGTCGACAACCTCTTCATCCTCCCCCTCCACAACTGCAGCCAACAACACAGCCATGGCGGCCAAATCCAAGGACAAGTCTGCCGACAAGAAGAAGGCCACCAAGCCTTCCAAGAAGGCACAGAAGGATACCACCCCCGCCCCACCTGCCCAGCTCCTGGACCTCGTCGAGGGCTTCCTCTCCTCCAACCAGTTTGACGACGCCCATGCCGCCTTCAAGCAGCAACGCAGCAAGAATGGCTGGGTCAGCCCCGCCAAGGGTGCCCAGCCCGATGGACAGACACTCGTTTCCGTTTTCGAGACCTGGAACAAGTCCCAGAGTGCGTCCGCCGCCGACAGCTCAGACAGCTCCAGCGACGATTCCTCGAGCTCATCCGACAGCGCCAGCGATGCCGATGGCGATGTGAAGATGAAGGGTGCCGCCTCCGCCGATGACTCGGACAGTTCCTCCAGCTCGAGCTCCTCCAGTGACTCAAGCGATAGCGACAGCGACAGTGAGAGCGAGGATGAGGGCAAGAAGACAAAGAAGACTGGTGGCGCCCCTGTGGCCAAGAGCGAGTCGTCCGACTCGTCCTCCTCCGAAAGCGATTCCGACTCCTCGTCTGATTCCTCCAGCGACGACGATGACGACGAGGCTGCGACCAAGCCTGGTCTTGGTGCATCATCCGCGGCCAAGCCTGCTGCCTCCAACCCACTGAAGCGCAAGGCTCCTTCCGAGAGTGATTCTTCCGACTCGGACTCTGACTCCAGCTCATCTTCGAGCGATTCTGATTCCTCCAGTTCTGAGGACGAGAAACCAAAATCCAAGAAGCAGAAGGTCGAGGAGAGCTCCGACTCAGACTCTGATTCAAGCTCAGACTCTTCTTCGGACTCCAGCAGCGACAGCGACAGTGACAGCGACTCCGACGATGAATCCGAGCAACTCAAGAAAGCCGCCAACACCAAGCTCCCCGAATCAGGCTCTTCCTCCTCCTCATCCTCAGACTCCGACTCCGAGGACAAGGCCCCCAAGCCCACCACGAACGGCTCCGACTCGTCCGTGACCATGGGCAAGACCTCCCCAGAGATCTTCCCCCCTCTGCCCCCGAACCCGACCGACACGAAGAAGAACAACCGCGGCAAGAAGGACGCGGCCCCGGCCAGGAAGGTTCCCAACGAGCCCTTCTCGCGCATCCGCAAGGACATCACGGTCGAAGACAAGTTCAAGTCCAACGCCTTCACCGACAACGCGCACGATTGGGGCCGCAAGGCGCACGAGGACCTCATCGTCACCCGCGGCAAGGGCTTCACCAAGGAGAAGAACAAGAAGAAGAGGGGCAGCTACCGCGGTGGCTTCATCGACGTCAATGCCCAGCAGGGGATCAAGTTCGACGACTAAGCGCACCTCAGACATCACCCAGGAGAGAATTTGAGAAAGCGGGGGCGGACGGCTGCGTCTCTGATAGACTGCCATGCCAGTATTGGGGTAACCCAATTGACAAAAGCCGGGTTTCAAATCGACATCGTTTTGGCAGACACCTCGAACAGGCTCAGAAGTGCTGGAGGAGTCATGTAATTCGAGCCGGGCGAATTCTCTCCACTCGAGGGGGAAGATGGACCTGTGAAGATACGAAGGTCGAGCACAGTTGAACGGACTTGGAGAAGAATTGAGTTCGACATTCTCAAGCCTTCTCAGATGATCAGTTTTCTCAACAATTCCTTCTCTATACTTCGTCAAGGGAACCTCCCTTGGTAGCCAGCCACGGAACAAAACCCAACAGATCCAGTGCTGGCAGTCTTCACCATCTTATAATGTGGTCCCAAACGCAAACTTTCCTCGGAATCGACGAGTATCTCCCGCAGTTATTCATGGAGGAACGTTTCGGACGGGCATTGGCCTCAAGCCAAATGCCACGGCGGCAACTTGGAGCATTTTGCACGGCGTTGAAGATTACTAAGAGGGATATACACCGCCGACTAGACTTGGTCTCAAGCCAAGCCGATGGTGATCTGCGGGATAGTCTTCCTTCTTGTTCATAATATCCCAATACCTCACCAGCCGGTACAGCTAGATCTCGGGGCAGTCTGGCTTTAGCGTGTGAATAGTTAGACGGTGGGGAGTAGACAAAAATAATACCAGCAGAGCATGCTATTTACTTTCACTGCCGTTGTAAAGCTTGTCGAAGGACAAGTGGACCTCGCTGGATCGGCAGTGGTGGGCTGGACCGGTCTCCTCTTCTAAGTCTGGGCAGGTCAGAGATCTGCAACGGAGCGAGAGCAGTCGGTTGAGGTCGATTCCAGGCCGTGTCGACCCGTCTCAGCCGGTCTCTGACCGTTGTTGACCGTAACTGACCGCTGTTGACTGTCGTTAATTTGCCACATGAAGTATATATATAAGGACCGCGAGCTATCTACTAGAAAGCGAGTCTTCACATCCATGAATCTATGTCATGCGCAATTAATTTGAAGAGATGAACGAACACGTCCATGTCACTTTTGCAACATCTGGAGCTGCATGGCTTTAATCAGTATACGGGGCACTGAACTAAAGAATCAGATGTTGGCATTGCACCGATTTCGATGTTGAAGGAACTAACAATTATATTCGAGTATACGGCGGAGCACTTCATGCATCTCCTCAAACTTATCATCAGTCGACACTGGAAAGAGGTTAGTGGAATCAACAGTCTTCTGCTCATGATTGACTGTTTCTCATGACAGAGACGGGATAGAGATAGGTCTCTCCAGTTGCTTTGTATTGATAGATAGCAATGAGATCCCGTCGACTAGGTTCATATTTCATTTCCAACATCTAATCCAATCTTAAATCTACCTCAAGAGTTTCAATTGAGCTCTTGCACCGGAAGAGACGCACCAAGCCTCATGCTGCCTTCGAGCTTCACAGATAGTTCATCGCCATCAAGTTGTATGTCGAAATGAACCCTCACAGACACGAATAGGGCACAGTCAAGTTAAATTTGTAATTAATTACTGGTTTACTTGTGGAAAAAGAGGTTTTGAGTCAAAGTGCGTTACGAACCATCCGCCCCCGGGGAGTTTCCAAATCTCTTTACGAAGAATTGGCCCACGTTGAATCCTAGGGTGAGGCCCAAAATTATCTCGAAGAGAGAGAGAGAGATGGCATGAATAGCTAGCCCACTCGCATATTACATCTCTACAGCACTTCGCGCAAAGCGAAACCCGCTCCCACACGACGCATGATGCAGGCCTCTCCAAAACTTCATACGCCACAAAAGCGATGAGGTCGACTTTCCGTTTCAAGCCGCCATTCGTACGAGGTGACAAGGCAGACCGGCCGAGGAGCCCGCCCATCGCCTCCCCCGGTGCGGCCGCCTCCATCACGGAACTAACCACCATTCTGACCACGACGGTGTCGTTTCACCCCTCGTTCATTGCTGTGCATACGCAGCAGAGCAAGCACAGCCACTTCGTGCTGAAAAACAGCGTCTGCTTGACGGTCGTAATCACGCCAATTTCACGAGACATAAGCCCTACCCTTGCGACGGGCGCGGCCGTCGGTGAAGAAGCTGCCTGGCGTTGGAAACGTTACAACATACTCGAGTGATTCCATTTACGTTCATCCAGCTCACCCACACACAATGGTTCTATTCAAGACGGGCAAAAGACCATCAGAATACGGATAGCTACTTGAGGGCATGAGTCATCACTGCTACAGAATTATTTTGCATGAGCTTCTGGAAAGTATCGCTGCAAGCCCTCTTCCCTTGTGCGCCCTTGCTGCCTGGTTCCTTGCTACGTACTTCTGCTACTGACCAAGAAACGCAGAAACAAAAAAGGCAATTGTTACTTATCCGGGAATTTTGTTTTTGTGTTTTCTCCAAATGTGGCTTTTCGAAAGTCACGCCATTGTGCATCGGCAGCCCCGGGGATACACAACGCGTTTGTTCGCAGTCGTTCGAATAAGGTGATGAGACGAGATGACAATGAGACATACATGACATTCGGTTCAAGGGGAGACCATGGCGGTGGGTTTCGGTGTGCGGTGACAATGGTGATGATGATGAGTAAGTCATAAAGGCGCCAAAAAAAGCAAGCGGAGAGTACATTCGGCGATGACAGATTTTTGCTTTGCTTACACACAGGTAGATAGGTACCTCTCCTTTCCCCTGTTTCCTCGTCTCCGCCAGAGAGCAGCAGCAGGAGCTCACATGTGGGTTAGATGACCGCCTTTTGCTTGGCAGCAGGAAGCAGTCAGCACACCGTTTTGTCTCGAAGGCGATCTCCGTGCCCCCTCCCTTCTCTTCCCCCCAAGGGGCCAGGAGATTCTTCAGCCCTACGACGTGGGATAGAGTGCTGACACCCCAAGGGAGGAGAACAGAACCAGCCCCAACGGTGAGGTCCGGTGCGCTGGAAACCAATGAGATTCTGGGGGCAGAGCTGCGGTGGGATTTGATGGGTGGTGATCAGCAAACTGGCGGTGCGAGAGATGCGCGGGACTCGGTGGGAGGGAGGAGGCTATACTCTGTCAGGTGCCACTCCTTTGCCTCTACAAGGCAGGCAGCAAGGGAGGAAACACAAATACTGGCAGTGACTGAGTGAGCGGTCCTGGTGCAGCACCACAGAGCCGCATGCCCACGATGGGCCGCCAGGAATGCTGAGGGGCACGCGCGTGAGGGAACGATGCGCCCCAGCGGGCTGAGACAATGATGTACCCTCATGTCTCTCTCGACTTGAATGTCTCTTTTTGGCAGACTGCCTCTGCCCATTCCAGCTGTTTGCGAGACAGATGTGGTAGCCTGACCGCTCCACATCAGTTCACTCCAGCAGGATGCGGTTGTGGCTCCGGGACCAGGTCGCAGAGCCTCCTCCGAGCCCAGATGATCTCGGCCCCATCAGTAAGGAAGGGGTCATGTGTAGAGACTTGTGCAACAGCAGCAGACGGTGGACTACCAGCTACGAAGTGTACCACACCGGTTTTCCCCTTCGGACAGGACAAGACTGGGTTGAGCGCTGCTGGATCAGGCGGCTGGATACTCAGAAGCAGCGCCCTGAGATGTGGAATCGCATGCTTTGCGCATAAGGTGCACAAGAAGGCGTGGCGCCCCCTTCAGCAACGAGACGGTGATTCTAAGGCCTGATAAGGGGGGTATTAATCGAGAGTCTGATACTAAGAATGTCACGTCGGCGGGTCGTCCAGCAATCCTGACTGGTCCCGACCTGTTCTATCCTTGGGAGCATCCCTTTCGGCGACCACACGAGCGGCTGATTGGGGCTAGAGTAGCGCTTGTGGTCTGAGGGTGGGAACGCGACATGCGCTGGCAACGGAATCACGCAGGTACTCTGGCAGATGGCTTGATATACTTTTTTACGCGATCGCTGAGTGATTTCCGAAGCGAGCGACCAAGAGACGCCGGCTCGGACAGGCGGGTGAAAAGAAAATGGCATGTGGAGAGAGAGGCTCTCGTGAAGGGTAGCCGAGGATAGGGAAATTCTTCGTACTCGCTTGCATGCCCAAAGTGACGATTTGGGACTCATCGGGCAGAAGCACTACCTCAAATATTGGCACCGAAAACGACGCCATGCAGCGTGATGGCGGGGGAGCGTGATCTGTCAAGCATGGCGGGGCGTGTCGGGACCGAGAGCATGCTCGACGGCGGACGAGGTTCAGCTCCAAAAGGTTCCATCTAGGACACGCCCTGCAGCAGGACAGCAGCCAAAACCCACACTTGAAATGCATGGACCCTGCCAGTGGGCGAAAACGAGGCATGACGGTAGGTAGATTGCGGGCTGAATTGGGTTGTAATTGTCGTGATTAAACCCTGCAGCCAGCTCGATACCGCCGGCCTTCCTGTGCGATGCGACAGCTCGTCTTCAGGGCCCGCGTGCGAGTTGGCAGGGGGGAAGGAAATGTGCTCGTCAGTTGGGCGACCTGATACGCGAAGGATTGGCGGCATGGCAATGCAAGTCCCGGGCATGGGGACATCGAGCAGCAGCAGCCTCAAAAACGTCATTTCAGGTCCTGAAGCGAAGCACGCAGGGTGGCTGAGCACCCATGGTACGATGGCTAGCAGCCGCCAATGCAGAGTTGACCTCTGGAACGGAGCGATGTTGAGCCGCAGAATCCGCAGGAAGTGACTCAGGCCGACCGAATATGGCGGACCGTGTGTGCGTGCGCAGCTCACTCAATCCCGTTTCCGCAGATTCCGCAGCAACAGACAAATGAATGGCGCGGTGCATATGAGGATTAGAAACCAGGCGCAGGTAGTCCGTGCTGAGATCCCAGCCCTGGCTGTGTGTGCTCGTGGCCATGACGACGACGATCATGACGATGATTGCGAGACAACACCCTTGGCCTGGTATGCTGTAGCGCATGTGTGTCCGTGTATACACGCTCGTATACACGGAAAACAATACTGCGTGGTGTACAGACCCAGCGGCATGGGCAGACTAGCACGTCGAAGCAAGGGCGCACGGGACCGAGGAGCGACGACGCGAAGGGCCCGTGTCCCGTGGACCATGGGACTCGTCGGTATGGGCAGCAAAAGGACCGCGCCGACGTTGCATTTTGCTATTGAAACACAAGCCAGATGTGTGGTGTAGGAGATAGGTATGGATGGAGCAACACAAGCACCAGGGTCAGGCTCAGGCCTGGGCCCAGGCTTCGATGGTCGAGTGAGTGATGATGGGTGGAGTGAATGGAATGAGTGATTGAGTGGTTGGTTGGTTGAGTGTGGAGTGGTTTGTCCATTTGCCCATCTCGACGGTGCCTCGTCACCGTTTTTTGGCCCACCGCTGCGCCCTCAACGAACGCCTTCAATTACATGACGCGGGCTGCGAGCGACGTTGCCTCAAAGCGAATGCAGGTGAGTGAATGAGTGAGTGAGTGAGTGAGTGAGTGAATGATCAATCACTGCGGAAGGTCACCACGTGTTGCACTCTGCTCCCAAGTGCTGGTCCCGATTGATGCGGTGCAACTGGAAATTGGCCCACTTGGAAAGGGTACATGGTGCAGTACGTAGGCAGTCGGACTGGAGCAATCGCAAGTACTCTCTCCCTGTACCAAGTAGACAGATTGTTGAGTACCAGACGTACCCAGCAGGCTGGCATGGCGGCATGGCAGGGAGGGGAGGAACGTGCCCACCCAGGATGATACACAGATAGGTACCCAAGCTCCTCAAGCTCCCAAGCTCCCAAGCTCCCCAAGCATCAGGCACCCCTGCCACTCTTCTGGCCCGTGCTCCTGCCGCTCAGTGTGCCTGCCCGTCGCGTTCCCACATTGCCCACATTGGGGGGAACGGCAGGTTGCGCCTGCTGTCTTTCCCCGCCACCCCTGCCATCACTGCTACCCTTGCCCCTCCCGCCCTTTCTGGGTGCGCCAGGTCTGGACCCCACCACGAAAGAGCGGACGAGGAAGGGCCACCAAGGGGCACTCGCACATGTGCATTGCCCCATCTAGGAGACACGACCCAAACACTCTTGCCGTGCATTGCATCACATCACACCGCGCACGCAACCCAAACACCAAACGACAACTCGACACGACATATCCTCATCTCGTCAAATCTCTCCGACCCGCGCGTGTTGCATCCACTTCCACACACCCACTCCCGCCCATACGCTCACACATGACCGAGCCCCGTACCGTACCGTAGATACACTACCGCCATACTGTACCTGATCGACCCGACCCTCGACCTCCCTTGGCCGCCACTTCATTCATTCATGCCTCCTCCCATCGGCCAACGCCGCCCCAAGAGCCTCCTCTCGTCGTGGCTCATCTTGCCCAGCTGGCGGCACCATCCGCATACACGCATACACCCACTTACGCACGCACGTACACACTCAGTGACATCAGTAATGCACGACCTGTCCACCGCATCAGTAGTCTGTCTCTCCGCTGTTTCGCGCCGTGTCGCTCGCCTCGCCTCGCCTTGCCCTGCCACCAGTCCGTCCTTGCCGCCTGACATATGGCGGCTCAACCGCCGGGGATCGGTGGGACTCTTGTGCAGCGTGCTTAGTTTCAACAAGTGGGCCGACCATCGGGATTTGACAAAGACGACTTGACGATATCCGATTGATGTTCGTCCCGTAGTATCAGGCACGTTCCAGGTATCATTCGGCATTGCCCTCAGCTTCCCAAGAATACACCCGAGGCAACCCGACAAAGGGCCAGAACAGTCCGCCGATGGCGGGCATTTTGACTTCTACGACATTGTGGAAGCTGTCCATTCAGCCCATATGATTTCGCCAGCTGCTCAATGCCCCCCTGGGAGAGTCGCTCTCTCAGGGCAGAAGAAGCTGGCATGTGGAATCGGCAGGGTCGAGAGGTCGGACTCGGCCTTTGCTAACGGCCAGCCCATGGGTGCTCGCGTCTCTGATTCGCTGCGACGTGGGGGTCAAATGCCGGATCGCACGGAGCTTGACGACAGCAGTCCCCTCCGTCCCTCCGGCTGCTTGTCTCTTCTGCCGGGGTGGCGCTGTCATCGGGCTAGGGCCTTTTTGCTACTCCATGCACTCGTCCTCGAGAGTGCTGCGGGCTATGTAAGCAACTCGGCAGAGTCAGGCAAAGATCAGCTATCTCCGCGACCACCAGGGGCGTGCACCATGCAACCCTAGGACGGTGGTGGAGTACCGACCAGCCGCCATTAGTGACTCATCCCTGCGCATCATTGATCCCGATGCGGAGCCATCGGCGTCTCTGCTCTGCTCTGTTCTGCTCGGCTTCGCGAAGTGTCGATCCGTCTCGTCCAGCCCTTGGAAGTCGTGGTCATGGGCACTGCGAGAGGCGGTCGGCGTCTGGGTGGCACGATCCATGGAATGAATGGGTGTCACAAACAAGCAACGGGCCAGCTGACAGAGTTGACAGGCATGCCTGGTCGGGTATCCTCTCCACAGCCGGCTCGCTACGTGCTGATCTGTTCCCCTCTGTCGGGTCTGTCTGGGGTGTGGGGATCAGCTTCAGCCCTACGGCTCCCGTCCAATCCCAGCGGCTGTCAGTGAAGCTGCACCACCGCGGCGATGCCGATCGACCCCCCCTGAGCTCGAAGCACACCTCGCACCCTGTAGGACACATACCACCCCCTCTTTGCAACTTGATAGCTGCTGTTTGATCGCGGAAGACCATGCTCTGCGGCCACAAGCGATTCCCAACACCGCGTCACGCCCCAGGTTGAGATGCACACGCGGTAGAGCACTTGCATCCGCCAGATGATCGGCACTGCCTCGTCTTGGTAGCCTCACCGCCATGAGCTCGATTTCCCGAAATGGGATATGCGGCAATCCTGGCGTGCACTCTCCTACGCTATGGTGAATGTCGTGCTGCCTGCGCAATTGGTCCCTTGGCGGACAGCTTGCCCACCTCTACGCCGCCTGTCACTCTGGATCGGGCCCTGGCTGGCGCGAAATGCAATTTCTAAGCCGGTGACCCAAGCTTGGCGGGATTACAAAGCCAGGACACGACCAGCACTACAGGAGCTCCGACTATCTGTGCAGCTAACTCCTGACTAACTGGGTACACGTTGCACTTTTTAGCGGCTACATTATGCTGTTCTAGGGCATCCTGTTCAGGTTTCCTGTGGGCTCACTGTACGGACGTGCGTTTATCTTGGCCCCCAAAATCGAGATGATTGAGGATAAGGCAAGCCCTAGCCCTACAGGGCCCATGTAACTCTGCGAAAGTTGGGCGAAAGTCAATTAGACGTCTGACAACGGGTACATGCGTGACCTGACCCCCAAGGTACTTCCGTGTTGACAGCTCGAGGGCCCTCACCTGTGAGTAAGAAGTGAGACTCGTCTTGGTTTTCGTCTTCTCTAGGAAACATTGTCGACAGATCCAACCCACAATGATGTCGCCTGCGCATGAGCAGAACCACAATTTTGACACAGGCGTAAAGAACCACGGCCTCATGATTGCGGCCGTCTGTTCTGAAGGTTAATCTCGGGCGGCCGCGGAGGATCCGAGATCCCCAATCCCTTGTCCAGAAATACCTGGGAGAAACCCTCGCACAGCCGGCAGACGCCCGCCCATCTGTGGGCGGGGGACCCAGGGGTCTGCAGCAAAACAGATACGCACCGACCGTTTTGCGCTTTGGGTTTACGGTGCGGACGGGGATCTTTTGTCCACCCACTACCCACCTTGTGTAACCGGCCAGCGACGCGGTAGTCGGCTACAGGGATGCAATCTCGTGCCCGGCGCGGACTTTATGGCAATCGCCCTGCGAATCGCGAGGTCGATTCGAAGCCCTCGGGCTTAAAGCTTTTGGTGTCAACGGCCTGAGTCTCTTGTGTCTGGCTACCCATAACATGGTCCCAACCTTGTGTTGCATCGAAGATAGCAACGCAACTTGTCTCTCGGGGACCTCGCTTACTCAACACTCTATCTGCACACCTCGGGCCACGCAGCTTAGCTGGGCTGGCTGTCCGAGTTCTGGGCTGAGTCGACAACAATTCACCGATAGGCGTCCTCGGCTGGGGAAGCACCGCTCGTTGCAGATGCTTGATACTCGATTCGAGGGGGTGATGCGAGGACGGTTGGAAAGGTGGGTTGGTGGTGGCCTGCCTGCCTGCCTGCCTGCCTGCTGCTGCTGCTGCTGTTGGTAGTGGTGGGTCGTCGAGCCATCACGGCTTGCCCTATTCAGCCGAATCACCAGCTGGACATAACAACGTACATTCCTAGAGAGAAAACACCAGCGCACAGCTCCGCCAGCAGTAGGACGTGTCGCAGCGATGGCGCGGGTGGGACGGCCTTCGGCCGAGACGAACCGAATTTAGAGTGACCGCGAATAGCATGGGGATGTCCATCACCAACTCACCTCGCTCTCAACATTAAGTTAGGCATCGCGAGCATGCCATGCGCGAGAGAGAGATTGGAATCGCTTCAGGGCTGTGTTTCCGGTACAGCCCCCCTGCCTGCAGCCTTTCTACTCCTCTATACTTGTGCACTGTGCTGTACTGTCGGCGGCAACGCGCCAGGGGAGCTCCTTGTAATTTCTGTTCAGCTAAGGGTCCCACTCCCTCACTCCCTCGCTCCCTGCCCGCGAGAGCCCGCCGTGGCACGTCCGCTGTACCGCGCCTGCGCATTATTAGGTATTTTGCGAAGAGGTTGTTGGGCAGGCCTGGGGTGTGGTCGTGTTATTCTATTGGGCACGGAGCGGGCAATTTCGAAGCAAGCCCCATGTTTTGGGAGTGTGATATCCATCCCTTGTGCTCCCCATGTCGTGTCGTTGCTGGGCTCCCTCGTGGCATATGCCTGTTCGCTCCGTACTGCATGGAAGCGAAAGCCATCTTTTTTTTCCCCATGTTATCGACCGGGCAGCGGGACGGGGGTGGACGGACTACTTGGAATTTGTGGCTTTCGGGGTGCTGTCTCTCGCAATATCAGAATTTCAGACGAACCAAGCTTTCGGCCTGCCTGTCTATGTTTTCCTAGGTCAAGCCACAGCAACTTGTGACATCTGCAGTCCCCTACTCATCTCAAGTTCAACAACACAACACAACACGTGTCTCGCCCAAGAAGCGATTGGTTACCCAAGTTTGTGTTGTACCATTGCTGTGCGGTTGCGGTGCGAAGTGCGCTGCCTGCGCGTGGGTGCGTACTTTTACAGCATGCAATGCAAGTGCGAGTGCGTGCAGTGCAGCGCAGCGGGCGGACAGTTGCCTCGCATCTCAGATCGCATTCTGGTTTTTGTGGGAGTGAGTGATGAATGGTTGGAGGAGTTAGATGCGTCCTCTGCCGTTCCCCGTCCCCAGTCCTTCGGTCTCGGCCCCCAAGGCAACACAACGCAGAGAGTCCTTGTCATTTTATTCCCACACAACGTGGCTTTTGGCCCCCTCTTACCATTCCCCTTCCCCTCCCCCTGTCCCCCTTTTCTACCTGGGGGACATGGTCCCTCATCCTGCGGTGACCAGCCAGTCGCCTGGCTTTTCTTGTTACAGATCTCTGTTCGTGTGCTCGGGTTGCCGGGGGAGGGAGGAAGGGGGGGGGGACCACCACGTACGTATGCATGCCCGGGGGTTAAGGCCGGCCGGGGGTGGTCAACCACCATCACGGGCTGGCTATGGCTGTTCCTATTCCTCCCCTCCACTTTGGCCCTTCCTATTCGTATTCCCGAGAGTAAACAGTGATCAATGAGAAACTTGGCTGCCTGCTATAATTGTGGGGAGTTCTATACTCAGTGTGTGTGTGTGTCTGTATAGGCGAATCTACTTTTACCTCCCCGCCTCCTTCACTCCACCCGCACATCCAAACATAGGACAAAGGCCCCTTGGGCTACATATGCGCCCTGCCCAAATATGCAGCATGCGGCCACCCCATCCCTTCCATCCCTCCTTTTCAGACCACGCGAGGTCTGCCCCCAAAATATGCAGTGCGACCCGACCATTCCGCCTTACCAATCCCCGGCCTCCCAAGGGTAGGTGACTGGGGGGAAAGTCACACCTCACATAGTATATTCTCTACCAGAGACTGCAGCCCTTTTTCTGCGGATCCGCATATGGCTCGAGACTAGGGGAAGGGGGGGGGAGGCCCGGCCTGTCGTGATGGGGCGCCGCTTCGTGGATGTCGCTGTGCCGTCCTGCTACACATGCAGCCTTTTTTTGAGGCGTCTTCTCGAAGAATAGACGAAGAAGAATGCCCCTGGCCCCCAAGGCGCAGATTGGAGCCGGGCCTAGTGGTCGAGACGCGTCTTCCCCCTTCCCTTGTGTATGCTGCGCAGGCTGCGAGATGAGGAGGGAAGCCGAGCAGGCGGGACAACGGGACTGGGCAAGAGGCCTTGAGAGCCATCCTGACGTTTCTGGCAACGACAGCCTTTGGGCTGTGGCAATGTTGTTGCTACTGCCTCTTTTTTGCCCACAAAGCCTTCGTGGTTGAGATCACGCCCAACGGCACGTTATGGCCTACACCGACCCCGACGGACTGCCAGGTACCACCGTGGTTGCCGAATCACTGACGCGTCCGATCCCAGCCATGGCCACGAGACCGTGTATAACCCGCCTGGCGTCCTCGGCGAGGCAGAGAAATGGCGGTGGCGGATAGGTCGGCCCGGTTTGATGGCGGGGAGCACATGTCTGTGTGGGTAGCACAGTTTCATCCTGCGGTGGAAAAGATAGGCTGGCCTTGTGGGCTTCACCACAGGTGGTGGTGGCAGTGGTGGTTGCGTGAGAACAGGAGGAGGATCAGGCCTAGTCGTCTCTGCGCCTCCCCTCCCTTCCCGTCCCAGATGGCCATTGTCACTGGCACAGGTTGAGTGGAGGAGGGCCCATCACCACAGGCCGTGAGCATTGGCAGGTCCCGTGGCGACAGAATACGCCTGAACCCCCGTTCTTCCCGTGCACCTCACTCCATCCAGCCTCCTGGAATGGAGGTGGATCATACCGGCGGACAGGTAAAGCCCTTGAGTGGACGCATGAGCTGCCTTGTGGAGGAGGGGAACGCCGTTGCCATGTGGAGTTGTGGTCAGCCCTAAGACACTTCTGCCGAGGGATGCGGGCGAGGAACGGCGTCCACCGTTTCGCGGAAGGGTAGGTAGGCAGCCATGCAGACCGTGCTGCCGTTTTCCCCCTGTCAGTCAAGAGGTACGCTTGTCTCTTGCTGCGGTCTTGCTGCGGACTCGCTGCGGCTGCGAAGACCGGGCCTGCACGCCCTGAGCTCCTACCACCACGGGCCGTCGAGCGGAGCTAGATGAATGTGTATCATCGTGTGAATTTGACTCGCTCCCGTGTCTTGGTTGCGCTAAACAAGGCCGTTTGTGACCCTCTATATTTTTGGCCCAGTACGACTCTGAATACCTTGACCGGCCCTTGACCATGTATGGGCTGCTGGTTCTCTGCTGTTGTCACTGGTTGATCCGATCTGATCCGAGTCTGCCTTCAATGCGCGACAATGGGGAGAGTCCGCCATGGGCGCGTAGGAGACCCAGAAATAGCAAGACACTCGTCCCGCCCTTCCCATTGGTCGAGGCTGGCCGCGCAACAGACCACCACGACGGCAAGCGGCCAGAGCTGGGTGGTAGAATACATTGGTATGGGCAAAATATAGATGCCTCGTGCATGTGAGGTAGCAAAGTGGTGGAAACAATCGTGCGCATCTGCGCAGAGATCACACTAGTTCGTCCCTGCTGGGCAAGATGTGTATCGTGCAAAGATGGCACCAGGGCAACAAATGTCTGACGTTGGGGAATTCGGGTGGGATGCAGTTGGGGGAGGGGGCGGCCATCGTGCAATACCGCATCCGTCAAACTGACTACTTCAACGGGTCTTGTTATTCAACAAAGGAATGCCAAGGAGGCCGTACGCTGAGTCAACAAGGCCGCAATGAGTGCCCTGATCGAGGACAGGATCACTTGTCCCCAAGGGGCCGAAGGCTTTGAGCCCCGCCTCCTCTCGATGGAGAGGAAGAGCCCCATAGGCGGCGGCGGAGACTTGATGGTATTGTCCACGACCCTTTGCTCCTGATGGACTGGTTGCAGACCATGGCCGGGATCGACCTGTGGTCCGAGGCCTTCGGAATTGAGTCAATTGGGGTAAACCTCGATCATGGACGAGGCTGAGAATCCTCCCAGCGGGCTTGATGCGAGAAGGGGTCTTTTGCTGGTGGGGTAAGGGCACTTGATGGAGGTGGTCGGTGGCTGGTGGTTGGAAAGGAGTGTGGGTCGTAGATGGACCGACCCAGTGGTCTGCTGTCCCTTGCAAGCGAAACTTTCCCCCCCCCTGGTCAGTTTCTCAATCCCGCGCACACACCTGTATAATTTTTTCAAAAAATTACACCCGTAAAAATAACACATTTGCTAAAAACACTGTCAGAATAGGGTGTATTTAATC
>JACBFG010000036.1:163821-204952 GCA_013435955.1 Diaporthe sp. HANT25 | reverse complement strand
AGATATACAGGTGTGTGCGCGGGATTGAGAAACTGACCAGGGGGGGGGAAAGTTTCGCTTGCAAGGGACAGTGGGTACAACAAGCGCGACAAAGGACCGTACATTGCCGTGCCCATGTTCTTGCTGGGACTCGTCCCAGGTATTCCCGTTGGGGGAGGGGAGGGGTCTGGATGCAGTGAAGGCCATGGTAGAAGCCCATGATTGGCGCATCTGCCGTCTGTGGAAACGGGCTCGTGTGATCCGCAGGGCGCGGCACGGTGGTGGGTGCGGTGGCGGGTGTAGGTGGTATGGAAGGATTCTGGTAGGGTTAGCTTCTGCAGGGAGGTCGACGAAGCAGAGGTTGGGGGCCAAAAGGACCGCGCAGACGTACCCACCCTGGCCCATGCCCCAGGATCGCCATTGCGACATGTCTGAACAGCCTCGACGGCGGGCCAGCAAAAGGCCCTCTCGCCGATGTGACGTTGTGCCCCAGTGTCTCAACATCAATCACTCGAACTCCGGCGCCGGCAAAGCGGTCGTCATTGGACCTTGACCCTGATATTGCGCCCAAAATTAAGGCCCAGGAGTGCCATCCTGCCGGGTCTCGAACGTTCGGCTAGGGCTTTGACTTCTGCTCGAGGATGCGGCACTTGCTTGCTGGGAAACCTTGATTGAATTTAGGCGGAGAGACAACACCGAAGTCCGCATCCCAAAGTGCGAGATCCTGGTTACCCGTTTGGGCAAGGTAAGCCGGGCCTAGCGAGAGACAAGGTGCTGACTGAGCAGTGAGTGCTGCAAAGGTGAGGCGCCGTAGGGCAGGGAGAGAGTTCTCGCGTAATTCCCACCTGGGTAAACCCAGAGGGGCTTCACCCAGCAGGGCACACCGCGCTGCAGGTGGACGGGATCTTTGCAGAGCAGGCGGTGCCACACCAGCTTACAGCATTGAACCACACCGTCGGGTTTGCTGTCGTACCTGTGTGCCGGGACACAAGATTCTGTCACCGATGGTTTGGCACTCTGCTCTGGAACTCATGCTGGCAAAGTAGCGGGCATGATATTGATGCACATGCACAATCTCCCTGGAGATCAGGACTGCAGGAAGATTTGACAAGTCGAACGAGTCCGACGCCGATGTTGCGGTCAAGGAGCGAAAGGTGTCTTCTGATGGCAAGTAGCTGCTCTAGCCCTGCAGCCGTCGTACAGCGCGGCCAATGAGGAGCCCCATGCAGCTTTGTAAGTGCAGGGATCCCAGAATAGCAGCATGATTCAGCACGTGGAATTAAGGTGATGAGGGTTCTCAGTATGCAGATCAAATGCTGCAGCCTGCCAACCCTCCTCGGCCGGCCACCTTGTGCCCAGGGCATGCAGGCTGACATCCCATGTCCGGTGTTGGCAACCGTACAAGGGGGACATGAGCAAACACCGATGTATGATCAGGACATCAGGCAATGTGAACCATAGTCTGTTTAGCTCCGAGATCCTGGCAGACGCAGCAGGTTTGACGTTGACCAAAGGACCTTTGCGACAAGAACGGCAGCGTCTCAACAGGAGCTAATACCCCATGCACGCACACGCACGCACACGGTTGGCCGTTGAACGATGCTCTGGCAGGCCGTCCTGGGCTCCCCGCTCGATTTCGAGCGCCTTGTGACTTGTCCTGATGCGACAGTAACCACTGCCGATCCGTCGGCCGGCCCCAGACCAAACCACGGGGCGGAGGAGATAATCGGATTTTATACTGTAGCCGCAACAGGAGCGACACCCGTGGTTACAAAGTCCAGGTCGAGGGTCTTGCTGTCGCGATATAGCATGCATCACCATTAGGTGTCGGATGTCTGAATGCAGACAGCCCGCGTCAAGCGGCCCCCAAGTTGTTCACCAGAATCCTCCCGCTTGGGCAGTTGAGCACGGGAAGATAGGGCTGGAATCCCACGCAATACCCCTGGTTGCCCTGGGCGGGTAAAACGGCCGCTGTGCCGCTGACCTGCATGATGGCGAATGAGCAACAACACACGCACACAAACACACACTGGGATCATTATCAATAAACCGCCAACAGACGACCAAATGGTGGTCTGCGGGTAGTTGCAACCCTAGTCGAGCCATGAGAGCAGATCTGTCAATGCCACCATGGACCGTAGCGCAAGTCGATATGCAAGGTGCTCTTTTTTGGAGCTTCTTAACGCCGACGCGACCTGCTGTTGTTGCATTGACTGGTGTCGTCTGCCCACCTCCGCTCGTTCTTCACACCAGGGTCCCCAGCTCGGCGGCGTACTTGACCACCACGACCAGAGTGAGACCGCGCCGTTGATGCCGCTGTCGGGAACTTTGGCGGCTTCGGCGGATTCCCGACTAGCACAGAGACCAGTGGCCGTTTTCTGTAGGGATTGGCGGGACGGCTGGCTCTTAAGGTTGAGGCTAAGCTGGACGGATTTGCTTCGGCCCTTTACGAGCGGCCGCTGGGAGCACCCATGCTGGGATTGAAGCTCTGGAATCGAACAATGGGTTCCAGCTTTGTCGAGGATCCGTGACGTCTAGCACTAGAGTACTGCCCAGAGGCTGAGCATAGGCACCGGCGAATGTGTCTGCCGCAGCGTCTTCGATATCCTATGCTCTACATAGCGCACATCTTGAACGAGGCGTGATGAGCTCAGTACGGTTCCCTCTGGCTGTTGGGCAGACGGCTCCTAATGTGAAGGCCTTGGCTGCCACTTGCCAGAGACGCAAGCTTTGGAAGGACCAGACGGCATTAGAGCCCTAGATGTTTGGGTAGAGTCACAATATCCTGTACTGGTGGGCCACGCGCAATACCGCTGGCAATCTTGTCCATGCTACAGCGCAGCAGGACACTACGCCTACTTGTTCGAGCACTGTAGAGTTTGTCCACTTCCAAGAAAGTGACGAGCTTCTCTGCGGTTTGGAGGCTTGGATCGCAGCCCAGCAGCCCAGTAGAGCAGAGCAGAGCAGCGGTGTGGGTACAGAGGCCGACAGCCTGTGTGCTTATCAAGCGTCGCGAGCGAGTAGGGTGCGTCGAAATATGGGTGCCTGCTCGATGATACGCGCAGCACCTAGTGATTGTGGTCCTCGAGGAGCCATGAAACAAGGCCAGGATATGCCTGCGTGTGGCACAGGAGGACCACGGGTGGTCTAGCCCCATGGTGGAATGGAGGAGGCTCATCAGGCGGGTTCGACACGGCAGGCGGCCGCTATTGTGCTGTATCTGTTACGACCGCCGGGCGTGACATTGACACAACGATAGACGGTGACAGCGCAGCGAACTGAAGTCCAGTGACCGTGGACAGGGTCAGGGCACGCAAGATCTGAGGGGATGGATGGTTAAAGATAGAGAAGACAGTCCCATGAATTGCAATTGCCGCGTGGTGGGAAGAAGCAGGCCCGGCTATTTGCGTAGACCATCTCGATGATTTGTGTTGTTTGAGCCGAGTCAGGTCAAGTCGCGTTGAGGTGTGATGCGCTTGCCCTCGATGCGCTGCGATGTGTGGTGTTGCAGACAGGAGGACATGAGGTGTTTCCAAATGCGGTCGTTCTGTGCAACCTCAACCTCCGCCAAACTCGACAGCGACAGGACTTGGCAGGATCCATCTGGCAAAATTAGCAATGCGCCCTGTGTCCAGAGTGCTGTTGCCTATGCGCAGGTGCGAGTCCCTCCTCCACACTCACACAGTCCTAGGGAACGGTGGTACAGGGCAAAAGGACCATCCACCGTTTGTGGGCCTGCCCGTTTCGTACCACCTCAAAGATGGTCTCCCACAACGCAGTGGGCGCGGGCGCGGCCGTTTTGTCTCCACGGTGTGTCGCAAAACAGACCCGCCTACCCTGCCCCCCCTGCCCACTGGCCCGTCGCTCTTACCCAGATAGGAAAATGGTCTGCGCGCAAACCCACACCCAACCGTCAGTCCTAGCGTCCAGGACTCCCGCAACTTCCTTCCCTCTGTACGCCCTGCTGCGCTCTTGCCCGGTGATTCACAATGTGGGAACCCACAACGGATGGCAGGTCACTGCCCTCTTTGCCTGTGACTTTTGCCTGCCGTCTACTCACCCTTGGGAACTGCACTGTAGATCCCATACCCTCCCATCTCTTGCTCGCACTCGATAGCCCAATCAGGCGACGTCCCAAAGGCCCAGTCCCGCGGTGTGGAGCAGACTCGGCCACTGTAGAATCCGTTCTTGGGAGCGGCAGTCTCCGGTGCCAGGACACAGGGTGCGATATGTTGTAGCCTGATGCAACAGGCGTCGGTCTTTGTCTGTGTCTGTAGGTCTATCCCGCTCGCGTGGGTGTATCTGCACCCGTCGATCTGTCCCTGTGTCGGTCTGTAATGTCTGTGTCTGTCTTGTCTGTCTGCTGCATGACTGGGTATGGCTCATCCAGGACAAGCCCGCAGCTGCTGAACCAGCCAGCCAGCCAGCCCAGCCCAGCCCAGAGACGGACGGTATGGTACGGTACGATACGGATTACTCAACACCTGGGCAGGAACGACTTGGGCTAGCGAGCGACACTTCAGAAGTCTTCTGCTCGTCCGTCCGTCCCTTCTTCGTCTCCAGTGCCGCTACTGTAAGCAGGTAGCTACGTTCCATGCATTAGCCTACGCCCTGCCGAGCTCGCTGTGTCTTGCTTCGTAACGACCTCAAATAGCAGGCCGGCCAGCCCTCCATGAGACAACGCCTATCGAGGTACCGCAGCTAAGGTAGGTAGGGTACGTACCGTACCACGGATGCAAAAAGCCCTTCCTGCGTCTGCCTTGTCCTAGAATACCTCCCTAGGAACCTTCCTGCTGGGAAGACCCACAGTCCTGGGCCGTGCAGGGTGCCGACGATGTACCTCTGGCGATGGGACATGGGAGGGACATGGGGACATGGGGACAGGGGGGCAGGTGGCAGGGGCAGGGGTGTCATGTACCCCTCGTACCTACCCTGAGCTCCGCCCCCCGGGTTTGCTGCGAGCTGGCTGTAGCTCCCAAGACCTGCCTCAGTAAGGCCCCAAGGGACGAGGTGGACGTACCTTACCCCATGTCGCAGGGCTCCGTCATACCTCTTCCTTCGGCGGGCTTTGCTCTCGAGCACTGTCGTATCTCGTTTCTCGTGCCTCCCGCCTCCCGTCTCGTCTGCTCTCGTTTCGATCCTTCGGCTTCTTTAATCAATGTGTACGTACCTGTGCCCGAGTAGCACAGGACAGACAGTTTGATCCTTCTCGCAGGGATGCGGCCATCATGGGTGCGCCAGCCCACATGGGCCTTGACATGCCCTGGGTCGCCCAAGCCCACCATCTGCACCTCGCCTTGTGCTCATCCCGCCCGAACAATACTTATATCCAGAGATCCCTCGCAATGACCTCTCCCAACCCGAATCTTCTTCTGGTGTTCATGACCAACTCCAGAGACACAATTCATACTTGTCTTTCACGCATCTGAAGTCTTTGTCAAGCACGCAGAGCTCACTACTCTGTGTCAACAACACATAGCTTGGAACGCCCCGCCCAACACGCTCCAACACACTCTCAGCCTCGTCTCCTCTAGCCTCGAACCCACGAGGTAATCCGCGACAATGTCCACAGAAGCTCACCACATGTTTCCGGTGATGGCGCCTGACCATCACCTCTCCGTCCACCAGTACTCGGGCTGGCCACAAGAGCACCCCCAGCACATCTCTGTGCGACAGTACCCAAGCACCAGCAGCGCTTTCAGCAGCTCAGCGCATCCTGATGAGGACTGGACCAAGGTCTCGGATCTGGCTGAGCGCAGGCGGATACAGAACAGGATTGCCCAGCGCAACTACCGTAGGTGGTCCTTCGCACGGTCACAGTAGCAAGTAGCCCATTTAGAGCGTGGCTAACCCTCCGATCACAGGCAAGAAGATAAAGGAGCGCATGGCCGACCTGGAGAGGCGCGCGGGCTCTGACGGCAACAAGAACGGCAGCGCAGGCAGCAAGAAGTCGCCAAAGTCGTCCAAGAAGCAACAGCGCCGCCAGTCTTCACCACCGCCCCCAGGACACCACACGCTGCAGCCACCATCACAGTCGGGAGTGCCACAACACCCCTTCACGCCGCCCATGAACCCAGAGGACCAATTCTTCCCCTCGCCAAGCCCGCCAGCAAGCAGCCCGCCACCATTCGCCTCGTACCAGCCAACGTACTCGCCTCCCAGCGACAACGGCATGATGATGCAGTCGTACGGCAGCCCGCAACAGCAGACAATCGCAACAACCGGCCCCTACCAATTCGGCATGGTGTCCACAAACGCACCCACGCTGCCGCCAATGACACACTTTGCGGATGCGTACAAGGCACCCAACCTCAACGGGGGGAATGAGTCGATGTCGTCGTTTTCCAACTACGGCGACTACACGCTTGGTGGTCACTTGAACCCCTCGCCCTACGATTCAAATCCTCATGTGAGTTCCTTGCGCCACATCCAAAACCATCAGCACAGTCCTCTCCCCTCCGCCACTCTCCCTCCCTTCGGTAGCGCGATGGCTGGTTCATCTGCCGGTCCTCTTGCTGCGCCTGTTCCTTACCGCCCTCGCTATCCTCCTTCCCCGTCTCGGAGTTGAAAGAACGATGTGTACATCCCACGGCGAGAAGAAGAAGAAGAACACCACCATCATCATCATAGAGAGAAAAGACAACGCTTTCAGCAGCCGAAGAGCAAAAGGCTAATACGACAGTCACACCTACAGACCCCAGCTCTGTCGCATACTTTTGACCACTCGGACAACAATTCGGAGGCGGATTGGTGTGCCTACCCGGTGACGCCCCTTTCTATGGGCTCGCCATGAAAAGAGTTAGAGACAGACGCAAGCAATTGCAAATGGCATGAGGAACGGATACACCTGATTTTACGACTTTTCTGTCTATACCTTTTTCTTATTTTTAGTGTTATGATTGGACGGCCATCTCCCTGTTTTGTTATCTTCTTCCATCTTGAGAGAACATTGCTTGGGAGGCAGCGGGGCTGTTTTCGCTGCCGCGGAGTTCAGGGGGGTTGTTTGCTTCTCGCCGGTACAGACCTCGAGCGCCGGGGTCTGGCATTGGTGGGCCAAGACTGCCTGGGAGGAGCAAGGCTGGATAAGAAACACACACAAGCGAAGTTTTTGTGGATTAAAAGGATTAGCGTGGTTATTTTGGGCATCAGGGTCACGCTGGCCTGTGGACTTGGGGCCGGAGTTTCTGGTGTGATTTCTTCTGTCAAAGATCTCCTCTACGAGACACTGTGCAGATGGATCTTTTTTTATTTGGTTATTCCAATCAATCTACAACTTCACCTCCAAAAGACTGAGCAGATATCTTCGTGACTGTAAAGCTGACGAAATGACCATATCGGAGCGGAAGACCCTCGGCTACGACCAGATACGCGTGATACTTTTCCTTGGTAGTGGGACCCTGGCCAATTTCCCTAATTCCGTGACTCTCCCGGAGTTATGGACCCATTATTTCCACAACGCAACGGATTTCGGCCAACCGTCTGCTTGTGCGTTCCGGCTGCTGTTGGGTGCTGACAGAGAGCCAGCCCAGCGGAGTTTGGAAAGTGGGTTGAGGTGCGCGAGTGAGATTTTGGCGCGGGATTGGAAAAGGCAGACCCCGTTTCCCTCCCAACTCTCTCTTTCCTCTCTCTCCCTCTGTGTGCCTGTTTCTTACCCTCGTAGGGCTGAGGACGGGGAAGGGAGGTGGGTGGACGAGCCCACCGGGTCGGGTCCGCCGTCAGCACGATAGACGGGATAGTCTCGACCCGACACAATGGGTTTGTGTGTGTGTGTCTTGCTGGTCTTGTCATCATTTCCCGCCCTGGCGCCCGCCCGCCCCCAGCAGCGGGAGCGAGTGGATATCGTTCGTCTAATTTTCAAATCTCCCTCTTTTGCTCTTACTCACCCGTCTCACATAATCCGCCACCTGGCCTGGTTGCCACGAGGTCGGTCCCATTCCACCGGCGCCGGTTTGGCACGGGTTGGGTGGTTGGGGCCTGGCGTGGCAGCTGTCAAATCGTCTTACGTGCATCACTATGTCTTTCTTTCTGGGGGCGGACGGAATGTTGGTAGATGGATCGGAGTTGGAATAGGAGATTGAGTCATATCATGTCATAGTATAAGTTCAGATTGTTGGCCCCTTTGATTTTGCAATAGAGGTGGGTTGGGTCTCGTTGGTCTTCCTTCCATCCAAGCCCGGTGCAGCCGGCGGCTTCGTGCGCGTGCGCACACTCTAACTCACACACACACACACACACCCATTTTCCTGGCAAAGGAGCCTCAATCCTGCGCAGTACCATACTTACTACCTTGTACTATACTTCGGCCCCGGCGGAACGTGAACATACGATTTTTCAAGGTCATCTGCGGCCGGTCGCCTATCATCAATGTGAACTTGGTCACCAGAGCAGGCAGGATCGAGAAATGACGATGGCCAAAAGCCTACCGACCTCTGTTGGCCGTGTGCGACGGTCCCAACGGTCGCCCTGATGAGTCCAGGGCTGGGTTTCCCCACTTATCGCACCCGATTAGCAGCAGCGACAATGGGCTGGAGAGGGCTTTGCCCAGCGGGCTTTCGGCTTCTGGGGCCGCCCTGCGAGAGCCCGCCTCTGATCGATGATTAGCAAATTCACAAGTGAAAGCACCCTGCAGCGGCATCCGTCACCGTGCAGCAGTGATGAGGCAGGGCAACTTTGGTGGTTCCGACTTTCACAAGCCGCGATCTGCTGGCCCTGCTGGTCCTAGCTCTCTCTTGACATGACCCATTCTGCATCGAGGCCATAATTCAAGACCATGATTTTGAGCCGCGTTCTCCGCGATGGGGCGAGTGGAAGGGCGAGAGGGGGGAGGCGGGCAGAGCGGTAAGGACGCGTGCGTGCATGTGTGTGTGTGTGTGTGTGTGTGTGTGAGTGTGTGAAAAGGGGGGGATTCCTCGTTTGTGATGAGGCTCTGCGCACGCAGTCCAGGGAAGGGCGCGAACGAGCCCCACTAGTACCTGTCGAGGTCCCTGTGATGTTTCGCCTGCCTTGTGCGGACGCAGTGAGGAGAGAGGTCTTCTGGGGCCCCTTCCTTTTCGATGTAGGTGGGGTCCTCAGAGCGGCCGCACATCCGCGCAGCCGATCCCAAGAGCAGTCGCGCACAATTGATCTGCGGAGCCTTACGATCCTTCGCCGGCCCTCGGACCCAATTGCACTCCTACATCTCCAAAAGTCCGAGGGGGACTCGGGGGGACTCGGAGGGACCCCAATGGAACATTGAGCGGTCTTTTGAGCAGCCCCGTCTCCTTGGTGAGTTTTCCTGTTCGGGCAGAGGGCAGAGGGCCCTATCCCCGCTAGAATGGGACATGAGGAGGGAGGGGGATGGGCCTGGGGTCGCAATAGCTTCCTTCGAGACCAGGAGAAATGCTCGCCGTCGAGGCGTTGATGCGGGTCCCGTGATGAAGAGATATGGAAAGAGTCTGCGAGGCGCTTCGTGAGGCGTTCTGCGGAGTTTGGTGGGCTAGGAGGGATATCATGGGGCAAGGTATGTGCTATTGTGATATGTGAGCCGGGAATTACTTAGTGAGGCGAGAAAAGAGGAGGGGCATGGGCATGGCATGGCATGGTAACAGATAGCATGGGCATGGGTATACCGCTGATCGGCTCCAGACCAGGCCTTTCTTGATGTGTGGAATTGCGGTTGCGTGGCTGCGAGTGGTCGTGTCGCTCTGCGTGTGGTACAGTACGGCATGACCCGCGTGAACGGCGAGGAGATTTGCCTGCCCAGACATGCCAAACTCGTCGACACTGTCCACTGTGTAGTAATGTGATAAGCACCTTGCATCAAGCCCCTGCCCACTTGAACCCGACTGAGTTATTGAATGATTGAATGAATGAGTGAGTGTGTGAGTAGATGGGCGAATGGATGAGCGCTCAAGCAAGACCCGCCGCGGGTAGCGCAAGACAGACTCCAGCAGCTCTAACTCAACACTGGGCCCTGCAGTTCCTGTCAATGTGGCTTCTGTGCGACACTGTCGGGAATACGGGCGGGTCCAGCCAGCCACATGACCGGCGATGGGATCGCAGATGGGGGCAAGGGGTAGTAGGGACGGGGACAGGGACATGGTCATTGGACATTGGACATTGGACATCTGAGCTTGGCCAGGGCGGAATATGGGACTGGGGAACGTTCAGATTGGTGTTTCCGTCGCTTAATCCCATGTACTGTCGCAGCGAGAGTGTCGGTAGGCCACAGCAGAGGAAGAGTGAGGCAGAGGGCGGAGGGAAGAGATCATGATTCCCCACAGAAGGATGAGGACCGTTCCCAGGGGACCCAGGAACCCAGTCTCTCTCTCCACTTGGACCGGGACGTTGGGCAAAAGACCCCAGCCTGCATATTGACCCACAGACACAGGGCAGGGCAGGGCAGGATCAGGGCAGAGCATGGCAGGGAGCAGGGAGCAGGGACCCAGGGCTCAGGACTCCCCAGGACAAAAGGAACCCGGTCCAAACCCCAGGCAGCCAGGGCCACCCAGCAAATCGAAGCCGACAGCCCTCCAATTGACTCCATTGACAGCGCCCATGTACAGGCAGGCAGGGCTGGGTAGCATTCAACCGATGATACCAGGTGCCGCACAGTATATATCAATCACATGGGGACGATGCATGCCCGTCCCGATCGCCAGACCGATGGCATTTGGGGGCTTTTTTTCAGATGCTGGGCTGCAGGGAAGCGCTGGGGTGGCCAACCTCTGCACCCTTCAGCCGCATCCTTCTGCAAGTTTGCGGCCTTGCTATTGGGCCCAGTGCGATGTGTTGTGCGTTATTTCGTGTATTTTTGCCGTGCAGCATCGCGATTCGCTGGCTCGCCTGTCTTTTGATTGCTTGCCTGCCCTGCTTGGCGCCCGGTACCTGTGATGGCATCCAGTGTGTGGTTCCAATGTAGTGTAGTATGCCCAGAACCACACAGGACCCGAGGGATGAAAAAGCCTCGAGATCAAGGTGGAGACGTGGAATATCAGGAGGGACTCGGCTCCAGTCTAGCCCATACTTGGCTGACACCGGTCCTCTGGGTCGACCAGATTAGGTAGTGAGGGAGGATCTCAGAAAGAAAAGGGGGGGGGGGCTGTTACACGATACCGGCGGCAACAGGTATGATAGATGGCGTGCAGGTGCGCAGTCGCGATCAAACCACATTCTAGGGTTGTAAAACGTGCTGCCCACGAAAGTAAAGGGTCTGAATCCTCCGTCATGACCAAATGCCGGTGCGTGCTTCTTTTCCCACTCCGTCTCACCGCTGGCCCCCAACAGTGACTGTACGGTACACAGTATTTCTTCCGGCGGGGAACGGAGGTTCTGGACCTTGGCAGGGTTGCTCTCCAAGATGAGGGCCCAGGACGATCAACGGAGTGTCGCATTCAAGTGATTGAGGACGGTCAATTTTAGTTCTGTACTCAGCTGAAAAATCCAGAGATTGCATTGCAGTTCCCAACAGAACACGCTGCTCGGAAGTGCATCCGCTAGACAAAGGGAAGCCACGGACGAGGGAGCAAGACAGAGCAAGCGCGCCAAACGCCAGACGCCAAGCGCCAAGATGGGCCAATCAGATAGAATACAAGCAGCGCGCCTTCTAGACGCGGGCCGACATGTGATTGGCGAATTGGAGCCCTTACAATTCAGTTCGGCTTCAGTCTTCATCGTCATGATCATCAACTCATCGCCTTGTGGACCCAGACCGAGCCTCTACACTACACGCCACCGTCCAAGGGGAATTGAATTTCCACCTCTCGTCTTGCTCGAAGCCCGACACCAGAGCCCCGCGCCCAGCCGGACTGCACATATTCGCTCCGTATCATCGCCTCAGTTAGGTACAGTAGTAGGAAAAAGCCTTGGCTGGAAAACCGGGCCTAGACATCAGGCAGCAGAATTAACACATTTGGGAAACAATCACTCCCCTCCTTCGCACTCGCTACCCCGGTGTGGAGGTTTCATCTGGGCTCCCGATAGAATCTCGCCTACCGTGCACGGTGAGGAAAGGGACATCCGAAAGGTCGCAGGAAGCAGCCTCCCATCTTCAAAACCGCCGAATGGCCGACCAGATGTATCTATTCGGAGGTGACAGGTAAGGGCGTCCGTCCTTCTTTCCGAATTATTTCATATCCCGATCCCGCCAAGGGGAGCCCGTCCCATTCGCCAGCCGTACGTCGCGTTATGTTTCCTCTTTCGGGGCCGGGGGGTTGCGGAATGGGGCTTTTCCCTCTCTGTGCATCCATCCATTCCCATTCCCCATCCCACCCCTGCCTGCGCCCATGGGCTGCGCCCCGGCCTCCTCCTCATGCCGCATGTGTCCGAAAAGGCTTGGTCACCGGATGCACGACACTTTCGATGCGTCTGCGCCTCGGGGTGTGGATATCTGATAGGGCGCGCGACATTCCCGCGGAGCCTCATCAACTCCACCACGGACCTGGTGCTACAAGTGCCTGTCGAAGGGACTTGGTGATGGAACGGTCCACCCGGAGGACGACGTAGCCGCACACACCAGAGATTCACCATGACGGGCAGCTAACAACAACAAAAACCACAGGCCCTGGGACGCGTCCCAGTTCACCGCCTCGGACGACCGCGTCCGCGGCGGCAAGTCCCAGTCCTACCTGACCGTCCACCCAGCGGCGGCGCCGTCTTCTTCTTCGCAGGCCGAGTTCTCGGGCCACCTGGACATCACGGCCCTGGGCGGCGCGGGCTTCGCCTCGCAGCGCACCGCCGACGGCGTGGCCGGGTGGGACGTCTCGGCCTACGACGCCCTCGTGCTGGACGTCGCGCGCGCCGACTCCCGCAGGTACACGCTCACCCTCAAGGACGAGGTGCTTCCGCGGCGGCCGGACGGGCGCGACCAGAGCACCGTCAGCTGGGAGTACGACTTTGTCGTCGGTGACGCTGGGAGCACGGCTGACGCTGGTGGCTCCACGCGGGTGGTGATCCCGTTTGGGGAGTTCAAGCCTACGTACCGTGGGAAGCCGAAGCCTGATGCTGAGCCGCTGGATCTGAAGAACGTGAAGCGGATTAGCTTCATGATGAGGAGGTGAGAACTCCCTCCCCTCGCGGTGAACCATGCAGTGTCGTCTGTTTGGACCATGCTACACGATGTCTCCTTGAACAGGACTAACACGCGACGTCATCTCAGTTTCTTCGGCACCCAAGAGGGCGACTTCTCCATCGTCTTCAACTCGGTGGCCGTGGAGAAGAATAAGGACGGAAGTCGGGATGGCTCGATCGACTCGGTAGCTGCAGCGAAGGCTGCCCGAGACGAAGAGCAGCCTGGAGACAAGGATGCTCCGAAGAGTAGCTCCTTGACTTCCTGGGTTGGGAGACTGTGCGGCTGGGGCAGGTGACTCCCGGGCTCGTGGCAGCCCGACATGCCTCCTGCACCGAGGTCGAGGCTCTGAGGCACGAGGGCTGAGAAGTTGCTGCAAGACTGAAAATGGAGGCGGATTTCTGTCGCGTGTGCCTCTAAACTGTGATATAATTACGCATACTCATAGGTCGGCGATTGAAACTGTTTGGCTGCCTTTGCTCAACCCATCTTGATGTGTCTTGCACAATTCATCGTGAGTTCCGCCCTTCGGCTACAACATTTCAAGAATAGAGATACCATGTGACCGTCTAGTTTAGGCGCCGTACTATGTACTATCTACACCTCATCAGTGCAATTGTATCTGTAGCTTGGCTGCCTACTGCTTGTGTTTTCAGAGATTGCCGTGCAGGACTGCTACCTGCGTGACGAGATATGCTGGCGGAGCGCACGCTCGCCGGCGTCGAGGAGCTTGCCGAAGTCCTCGGCGTCTCCGATCATGGTCGGGGGAACCTAGATGGCGTTTCGTCAGCGGTCCGGTGGCGTCGAGCCGGCCTGGGGCACCCACGGTCTCCCAGGTGTCCTTGCGGTCCCTGTACCGCTGGCACAGGACCGAACCCGCCGACGGGACGGCAGTCGATCGCCAGCCAACCGATGTCGGCTCGCTGCTTCCACTGCTGGAGAGCAGCTGAGTGCGAAGGCACTGGCTACAGAAGGCGTAGCCGGTGGTGGAGGTCTTGACGGCGCCGACGAAATGAGACTGGGACGAAGCCATTTTGGTGTTGAACAGGAGGCTGGTCTACCCGTTTGCCATGGCTCTTAATACTCTGACATACGGCAACCACTATAGCTACGGGAGACATGATCCAGTGTTCACATTCACGAAATAAGAATTGTGTGATTCTTCAGCAAACTTCTTCGTCCCCGCGGTAGGATTGACCATTCGCACCCGAGGTTGCCGGCCTTGACAGTAGATAGTCATGAGACCGCATCCGTTAAATTAGTGAACTTTTTGCAAATTTTTACACAGACGATGTCTTCCATTGTCCAAGTTTATAAGCTTGACTATGAAAAATCATGTGTCTATTTCCCGATCTTGAAACCTCCCACAAACTGATCCTGGAAAAAGCCCTCGGGATCCCATTTCTTCGCAACATCTCGTAATACAGCCAGTCGATCACGGCCGTATCCTTCCATAACCGCCTCCGTAGGCCAAGCATAATTGGGAAAGATGAAGCGGTGATCCTTGCCCATCTGACAAGCTAGCGAGATGGAGTCATCCAGGTACTTGGATCCCTCCTCACGCATGAATTCATCATCCTCGGCTTTCTTCCAGGTCATACATATCTCAACCACGACGAGGGGCCCATCTTTCGGGTCCAAGCCCTGAGAAGTAGTGGACGCAGGTCTTGAGGGTGCATTCCGACACGACGCCTCCAGCATGCCCACAGACAGAGGCTGGAAGACGAGCGTGTACATCAGCCCCGACACCCTCTGCCGCATGGTGTCGACAGAGGTATACCACAGGTCGACCATGCCGTTAAGCAGGTCAAAGTCCATCCTCACCGTGATGGTCTTGTCGAGCGTCCTGTTGCCATTCTTAGGCGCAAGCCTCCCCTGCTCCTCGACAAACCTACCATGCGAACTAGCCCTGAGGCTCCCCGTCAGTGGGATCCGCCCCCACACGCCCACAAAGCCCCCCATGTCCACCTCCTCGGCGGTGCCGGTGGTGGTCAGCAGCGCGTTGATGATCTTCACGCCGGCCACGTGCGTAATGCACCACATGGCGTGGCTGATGGGCTCCCCGTTCCCGGGGCACGGCTCCGAGCCCACGTCGACCAGCGCCCTGAGGGTCGCGCGCCGCGCCATGGGCAGGTAGAAGACGTTTGCGCCGCGGAATACTGTTGGGTGCGGGATGCAGGCTATCTCGACGGCCGTGACGATGCCGAAGTTTGTGGATCCGCCGCGTAGAGCGTCCCAGAGGTCGGCTGTGCGTTCGTCGTCGCGGGCCACGCGCACCACCTCGCCTGATGCTAGGACGACCTGGATTGTGATCAGTAATATGGCCATCAGAGAAAAGACACTGTGGCTTTCGCTTACCTCCCATACGGATACCATGTCGGCCCCAAAGCCAAAGCGTGAGGACAAGCTGGAGAGACCACCGCCGAGCAAGAATCCTATGACGCCCACGCCAGGCATGCGGCCGCCTACCGCGGTCAACGGGGGCTCATGTGCTTCGAGTGCAGCATAAACGGACCTATGAGATGAGAAGTTAGCTGCTGTTGTTCAAAGAAAAGATACACGAAGCCCTCCAACGACGTTGCTGGATCACTCAGCATGTCTCGAAATCCCAAGAATACCACTTGGGTACGAAAATATCCACGTTGAAACGAGAAGCTGTTCGCTGAGTAGAAATAATGAACGATACTCACCCCCAATGCTCACCAGCCCCAATACGAACAAGCTCCTCGCCAGGGAGGACCTCCACGCCCCGGAGCCCGCGCATGTCGATCGTCACCCCGGAAGCGGCCTTGGCGGTGCCGCCGTACGTGGCATGTCCCTGGCCGCGGACGGCGATGGGCACGTTTGCGGGCAGGTGTTTCCGGAGGGTCCTCAGGAGCGCCGAGACGTCGGCCGCTGACGCCGGACGGGCGACGGCGGCTGACCGGATCTCTGCCGCGGCGGCTGTGAAGTAGGCTGCCTCGCTGTCGGCGAACTCGGGCGACCCTGGGAAGAACAGGATGTCGCGGCCGTCCAGCGCGGTCCGGAGGCTGGCGGATACGGCCTGCGACCAGGGTGGTGGTGGGTTTCCCTCGGCTTGGTGAGCCATGGTGGAATTGAGGGAATGACTGAATTGGTTTAGGTCCTGTCACTTGTGAGACTCGGCATTCAGAAAGCTGAGGGAGTGGACGAGAGGCTTCTGTGAAGCCATTTCCGCTCAACTGAGGCGTGAGTCCCCAGGCCGCAGCAGATTGGAACATATGCCAGACAGTCGTGTAAGTGGTCGCGGATTCCGGGCACGAGGAAATGAAATGCAGGGCACAATGCACGTTGGTGTAGAGTTACATTGAAGGAAGCTGAAGGAAGCAAGGCGCTACTCCGGACCAGCAAAGCGCCCACGATCCATCAGGGATTCCCTGGTATTGACTGACTGTTGGGCAGAATTGGTCTATTGCGGCGTATGGCAACGCAACCACATTATCAGACCACCATTTCGGATCCAGGGAGACGTTGTGGTTGCCAGCAATGAAGGGCTTCACCTCCGCGTCAAGACCTCTCAGACAGAGTTCGGGATGCATTAGGGAGACTGAAATGAAATTCAATGCTTTTGGCCGGACGCTCTTGCTCATTAATGTCCATAACTTATAGCAGATTGCTCATCAATCGATTGATCAAGGTGCAGACTGATTCTGGAAATGGCCAATAGTGGTCTTAATTGCCATGAGGGAAAGCCTTTGGGTATGGAGAGAAGAATCATGGGGATTAGCACGTGTCTGGTAATAGAGACCTAAGCATGCTCACTCGACTTGAGACACATCTTAGTGAAGAATGCGAACTTTATAGACGTACATACTGAGTCGATTGAGATACATTCTATATTATCGTATATCCCGCCCGGTTCTGTTCCATTCTTTGAAGAAACTCTCCAGCATATCTTGCCTTAGGAAAGCAAGTCCATCGGGATACCTGCAGACCGCCACGAGCAAGACCATAGCCTGAGCAAGATCATCTTTTATATAAATATACACGTAGAGTACAAGCTCGAGGTGTAAATAGTCATTAGGGAATAAGGGAAGGGTCATCGAACCATCATGAGGAAATTATAAGTCTCCAAGGTACGGAGTACAACAAAAGAAATTCCCACCTTTTAACCAATTTAGCCAACCCAAATCCAAAGACTCGAGCCCGTATTGTTCCAACCCCACGCCTCACTCAAACCGAACCCGAACACACAAAAGCCGAATGTACAAGATCGTCAACCTTACAGTCTCCAGAAACTCAACAGCCCTCAAGTTGTTATATCCAAATAGGCGTCGGCCTCCCAGGAGGCCGCCTCTCAGAGTTAGGCCTCGTCCTCGGGCGCGACGCAGGCGTGGGCGGCAGCACGGCCCTCACGGTGACGGCACGGCGGGGAGGAGGCGCTGGCTTGTTGTTGCTCAGGGCGGCCTGCTGCTGGCCCTGCCCCTGGCCCTGGCCCTGGCCGTGGTAGGGGTTGTTCTTGGGGACCACGCGCCTGTTCTTGAGCGCCTTGGCCCTGGCCTCCTGGTCCGCACGCATGACGACGGCGACGTCCTGCTGCTGCTGCTGCTGCTGCTGCTGCTGCTGCTGCTCCTTCTCCTTCACGTCCATCTTCTCATCAACAAAAGAACCCTCCCCAGCGAGCTTCCTCCCGCGCGCAGGCTCGGCGGGGAGCACGGCGGAGACACGAGCCGCCCTCGCCGGGCCGACGGTGTTGGTCCCGACGCCCCTGGCCCTCGCCTTCCGGCCGGCGTTGGCGCCGACGGACGAGCTGCGCGTGACGGGCGCCGCGGCGGCGGCGTCGTCCTGGAGGGTCTTGCACACGCGGGCGCGCTGCTGCTCGAGCTCCTGCTCGGCGAGGCGGATCATGACGGTGAAGCGGCGGTCGTCGAGGCGGATGGTGTCGAAGCGGAGGGGGGGGATGGACGGGGGCAGCTCGCTTATTAGGCTCGTGTGCTGGCGGCGTCGGGGGATGGTGGACGTTGCTGTTGTGATTATGGAGGAGGACGAGTCATCCAGGTCGATGAGCTTCTTGTTGGCGGCTTGGGACTTTGACTTGCTCCTGTTGATATGGACTATGTTGGCGGGGGAGTAGTTTGTCAGGAACACGACCTGGCTGCGGTCTGTCTTCTGCTTCTTCTTCGACCGACTCCGCGCGAGGGAGCGCGCGATGGAGCTGTCGACACTTAGGGGCCGGTTGTCCTCTGATATTGGTAGCGGTGGCTGGGGCTTTTCGTCGAGGGAGAGTGGTCCGACGTGGCCGATCTTGCGCGAGACCTTGTCCATGATAGCCTCGTTGCGTCTTGTGTTGTGTGCTTCGTCTAAGGAGTCCTTGTGGGTGGGCTTGGAGGGCTCATGTCCCAGTGTCATACTGTCAGGTCTTGCTTTCTTCTTTGATAGTTTGCGGTCAAGCTTGTCCATGATTGCTTCATCATGCCGTTGTTTCTTCTCATCCTCATCAGCCAAAACTGCTGGAGCCGGTGCAAGTAACTTCGATGATCGGATTGTCTCCTCGGGTATGAAGGGATTGTTGGAGGCCATGGGTCCTTGGGTCTTCTCGACCTCGGCGACCTTGACGACAGCGTCCTCTTTGAGTGTATCGTCGCGGGACGTCGAAGTTGTCGAGGTGGAAAGTCGACTATCATTCACCTTCGATCTCCGCATGGCACTCCACGACGTCTTGTTCTGGCTCTTGACAGGCACCCTCTCACCCCAAACATCCTCCTTGGTCTCTTCTTCCTGCTGGCGGACTCCGATCTCCTCAAATGTGATCGCAGCCACCTCCTTTTCCGACGGGCCCCACGAGAAGACGGAGCCCACAAGGGTGTCCCACCACGCAGGCATGCAAGACCTCGACTTCTTCCGCGGCATCTTCGCGCGCACAACCCTGGCCGGCAGGCTCCTGTCGTTTTCATCCTTATCCATCATGTCCTCTTCGTCGACGATGACGATCTCCTCAACCTTGTTGCTAGGCTTCTCCTCCCGCTCCCGCTCCGCCCGCTTGCTCATGACCTGGTCCACGAGGATACCGTATGCCTCGTCGACGTTGGCGTTGGACTTGGCAGAGACCTCGATGTAGGCGCAATTGGGGCCAAACTTGCGCGCCAGCTCCTGGCCCTGATGCGCAGACACCATCCGCGGTAGCCTTCCGCCGTTGTCCTTGAGACGGTCCGTCATTGATGCCACCACAAGGACGGGGATCTCGAGCTCCTCGGTCGGTGGTGGTAGTGGCGGCAGCGTGGCCCGCCGCTCAGGCGGTTGCTCCACAGGTTTCTCTGGCGGTTGCTCAGGAGGGAGCGGATACTTGTATGCGTCGACCAGGTCCTCCAGGGTAAACGGATTTGATTCCCGCACGGATGGACCATGCGTGGCCTCGACGACGGTTGATGAAGCCTGGCTGTAGGCGCTGGAGGTCGTCCGGAAGCTGAAGGCACTGTCACGACGCCTGTTGGATGGTGAGCTCTTGTGATTATCCCACGCCGCTGCACCCTTCCTCAGGCTCGCGTTGCTGTCGACCTCCCTGATGGTCGGCAGCTTCCTGTCGCTGAGTGACATCGGGCCCGATATCACAAGCGGCTTTGGCGTTGGGTTATGCTCCGGTGTGGAGGGCAGGTCTCGCTCGTGGATCATGAACTCGGCCCTTTTCAGCGCGGAGCCCTCCACCACGATGCTGATTCGTTTGAGCTCCCCTTGGTAGTCGAACTGATCGTTTTCTCGCCCCTTCTTCTCATCCAAGCCATTAAATAGAGAGACGCCGCTGCCGCTCCCTGCCGGAGAGTTTGGCATCCGCGGGAGCTCCTTTTGGGACAACTTGGTCGACCGTGTCGATTTTGACCGCGGCATCCCTGGGATCGCCGCGACAAGGCCGTCGAGGATGCCGACAATGTCGGTGGTGAGCTTCTTCTTCCTGCCAGTGTTGATTATGTCCTCGACAACGCTTCCGTTGACCCACTCGAAAGATTCCTTTGACCAGGGGTTGAATAGAAGCATCACGGCGTCAGACTGCTCCAGCAGCTTCTTCCGTTGGACTTCCGCCTGGTACGAGGACGAAGAGGTGAGCGTATCCTGCCGTGAGATATCGTCCGGACTAAAAGGGTCCATCATACTGCTGGTCTGTTGACCAGAGCTAGGGAATTCGTGCATGATTAGGTGGACTTCTCTTCCACCGGGCAGAGTTACGTGTCGATGGCCTCCCATAAGATGAGCGCCCCCGGAGACAACATGAGAGAACTGCCGGAGAGTGTAGCGCATCTGAAGCGAGGTTTTCCCAGACCCTGGCGGGCCTAACAATAGGATTTGGATATCCTCAGCATTGCCGCCCAGTGGTGCTGGGGCGTTCTTGTTGAAGATTGGTTGCTGCTCAGTCATAAACGTTAGCCACTGGTTCATGCTCTACCCTTGAGAACATATCACGACAAGCCACATGCGGAAAGAATAGACCGCAAATCAGAATACATTGGAAATAGTGCTGTGTGCAACCCTTATCGATACCTGATGGAGCTTTCTGAAAATAGTAGAGAAGTTTTGGGAGATAACGTACCCATTTCTCCTCGTCCGAGGACGTCGAGGACCAGATATCGCTGCCCATCGCGCCCACGACCTTGGCAACGAACAAATAATTATTGATATGGAAAGAAAAGAATGTAAATAAGTTCAGGTATCAAACCTAGTAATTAGGACAAGGATAGTAAGTAGTATTTAGCGGGAATAGTCCCCGTGAGAATCATAGAGTAGGTAAGGATTAAACAAAAAGAGTAGGGACTGGCAAATAGTCGAAAAGTCCGTATGTGCACAAAAAAGGAATGTCGTAGCAGCAGGATCAGGGAAAGATCTCAAGCCGCCAAGCGGGCACCGATAGACCCTATGTAAGAAATGACATGGCAAATGGTCGGACGACGCTCGACGTCGCGAGGGTGACGAAGGGGAGGGGACGCAGACACATAGGCAAGAAGAAGGTTCGAGGCCTGTTCTGGGTGGGCCAAAAGTAGACGTCCAACTTGTAACAGTCAAGAACTTTGTCTGCCAACTCCAGTTTCCGTCTGATGCAAGTGCACGAGTAGAGAGAACGGATGGAGTGGAGGAGGTTGGGTTGGGGGGCGCCGCTGGAGCCCGCGGGTCCTTGGATGCGGGTGAAATACCACCAGAGCACGTTCAGGTAGGGGTGCGTGGAGAAGGCAGGCGAACAGATAGATGGGCAAGGCAGGAACGAACTTGAAGCATCAAGGCCCGACAAGGTACAGGCCAAGGCCGCTTGGCTCGCGACGTGGGACGAGCGTCACGACGAACTCCCGGGGCGGCATAAGGCGCGCGGAAACAGCCAAAACGGGAAGTGCGGCAGCGGATCTTCGAAGGGGGATTTGCGAGGGTGACGCAGAGCGCGCCTCTGAGCAAACATGACAACCGGATGCTGTCGAACCGCTTGGAAGGACAGCTAAGCAAAGGCGTGGTATGCCATGGCACGGTAAGGCCGTGGGAAGCGCACCGGAGGCTTTCTTCTCTCTGCCTTACGCATACGACCTACCCTCCTTCACTTGTCTTGGTTCTTGGTCTGCTTCTTTTCCCGTGCGCCCCGTCCTTGGGGGGTTCCACATCAGGAAACCTTCTGGCAAGTGTTGAACCTTGAGGACGCGGCAAGACCAATCGGAAGGTTGTCGTCGCGTTTCGAGACCATCAGGCCATCACACGGGGGAGTGCGCGTGCGCTTGGGGGTGGTGGGAGAAGACGTGAGTGGTTTGGGCATCCGGAAGGGCAGAGATGCGGCGGAATCCAAAACCCTAGCCAAAGGCAATAAGAAGCTGTCATATGCCTTGAATATGCCGAGCCCCCGGAACCCGCCTTGGCCTCCGCAATAAGGTTTGGTCTGTGTGGTGGCCGCCGGCTGGGGTCTCCCGGGCGCGTTTGTTTCCTCCGGGGCTGAGCCGCACCTTACGAGGACGACATCCTAACAACTGGACTGGGGATGCCGCCGTCGCTGACACCTGTCAGCCAATTGCCATCGGCTTCATCCCAAGTCGTCCGGGGGCGCTGAAGCTCGAAGTGAGGGTAACAGGAGGCGGAGAAATGGAACGCGGCCATCCCGTGCGATCCTTTGAAGAGTCATACCTCCGATTATTTGCATTCACTATAAGAAATCAGAGTTGGTCACAGATAACATAAAGGTTCGCGCAACCGGCGGGTTGTGCTGCGTCACGCGGATCTCCGGTGGCATCCAGGGCCGCATCGCCGATGGTTGGCACAGCGGTGACTCGTCCATCTCGAGCGAATCAAGAGTCGCATAGACCACCAGACAGTTTGATTGTATCGGCGAGAAGTTTCATCAGGCATCGCTTTGCTGCAGGGATCACAACTCTCGCAGTCAAGACAGGTATCGTTGCGACGGCGCAAGAGATTTAGGGAAAACCCAAATACTTCCTTCTGCCTTTCGTGCTACTCGACCACCGATCGTCAGAAGCCACGGTGTCATTAGGCAGTTCGTCGTGCTCAGACACTCAGGAGCCTATCGCAGACAGTGTTCGGACAGGTGCTGATCATGTCGGATGCTTCAAGACGCGCGGTTGCCGTCATGATGGGGGAGGCAGCGAGGCCCGAGGGTAGCGCCGGGGGAGAAGGGACGAACAAGCACCCTGTGACACGGCTTTTAAAAGCAGACGATTCTGCCCTTTTCTTCTGCACTGAATTTCCGACGGCGTTCTTCTGACCCTGTGAAAAAACCGATTCACATGTTAGTCCCGAGGTCCAACCAAATAAAAAATCGTCCCATTTGCCAGTCCAGAGTCCTCGGGACTTCTCTGGGCCTGGCGGAGAATCGACAGCTTGATGACGAGGGCGGGCCGAGGGTCCGAGGACCAGCGCGCCAGAGATTGCACATTAGGCAATAGAGCCTCGCTGTAGATCATAATTGTTATTGACGCCTGTAAATGATTCAACGCCTTGCTATGCTCGCCCACCAAAGCCGATTCGTGGAAATTCCGCCGTGACATGAGACCAAACAAAACAGCCTTCGAAATCCAAACATTCCTTAGATGCTCCTACTATAAGTGCCCCGTTTTCGCTGGTTCCGGATCGGGCTGCACCTCCCGGAGCGGCGCGTGCTGCGCGGCAGAGTCCGCCTCGGGCCCTCCGCGAGAGGAGTCAGCGCCGTCGACACTCTGCCTCATGATCTCGTCCTTGCGGCTCACGGCGGGCCAGTTGCGATTCTTGTGGGCATTCTCGCCGGCCTCCCTCAGCCACTGCCTCCACTGGGACGTGCTGGGCGCCGCACCGCTGCGCTCGACCCACCCGGTGCTCTTGGTCTCGCGGATGGCGTACCAGAGCGTCCTCGTGAAGCTGGGGAAGCCCTCCACCCCGTTGTTCGCCTCGCCTATCCGGTTCGAGTTCTTGGCGTCTTCCGGGGTGATGTCCGCCCATTTGTAGCGGGACAGGTCCCAGAAGTACCGCCGGGGCAGCATACCCAGGAGCCAGTAGACGCCGTTCAGCGCAATGTAGCTCCCGCTGATGAGCACCTGCGCTTCGAAGCGTGTGTTTCCGAGCAGAACAACGCCTACCATAAGAAGCATCGTCCCCATGGCCATCAGGAACCGGTATGTCTTGGGGCCGACGTGGTACTCGCAGTCTTCAGTTCCAGTGTAGAGCTCACGGGCCACCTCCTCAGTGCACCTGACCAGGATGAAGGCGCCCTCTCGGGTGCGGATCATCATGTCCCCAGGTGGGACATTTGTGGTGTGAGGTGGCCGGACCATCAAGCGTGGGCGCCACCACGAGGCATACCCGACGAGAGACGCCTGCACCGAGATGATAAAGATGGCAATCAGGGCGTTTCCGTCCTTCCAGTATGCCGTCAGGCCAAAGATGAGCATCGTCAGCACGAATGAGGCGACCGTGGCCACGTGGATTGGACTACTCCAGGCAGGCGGTACCGCAGGGCGAGCCGTGGGTGTCAGAGTCGGGTTCGCCATGAAGTCGGTGACCTTCTCCTTGGCTGTGCGACGTCTTTTGATCCCCATGGTTGGCTCGGGTGCCTGGTCCCCCTTCTCGACGTCGACGTCGAACTTGACGCCCTTGGCCCCTGGACGCGCGCTCTTTTCGTCTGCGACATGTTCTGAGGGTGGTCGGCCCAGGCTATGCTTGGTAGGGGCGGGTGTCACCTTTCCCGCTGAACGATTCCACAACCTGCTGGCCCAGGAGCCCCTCCTGGGTGGGGACCCTATGCCATTCGCAAAGACCTCGTCTGTGTGCTTGATCTCGAGGACCCTAAAAGAGTAGGGCGCATGATCGTCGAGCGGGTGTATGATGTTGGCAAAGAAGCCTACGGAGTCAAGGGCTACCCCGTTATGGACCCCGACCATCTGCGCGTTATAGGTGGGAAGTCTGGTGGGCCTCTTGGATTTTAGGAGTGCCTGGGGAGCAGGCAAGATCCGTGGCAGCAGACAGAGAACAGAAGCTGTGATGGGTTGGGCGTGGTCTTCCATCGACGACTCGCCAATGACGGCGAGAAGAGTGACCACATCCAGGCCCCAGCTGTCTTTGGACACTGGAAACCACGTCGCAACCGGACCGTCGCTGTCTGCCATGATGACGGTGTGAGTGAGAGCGAGATCGCCTCGAAGCGGGAGTCCCACTCTCAGATGCTGGCTGCGATGAAGTTGCTGATATCTATCTGATATCAATCGGCAGGTCGTGAGAAAGACGTGACGTCCTGTCGGCCTTAAGGCTCAGCCCAGCTGGTTGGTTGGTCGGCTGCAGGCGGCGCAGTCCGTGGTGTTGCAGTGGCTGGTGTGACAGGCCAATCAAAGGATCGCCAGTCAGCACTGAAGTCAAAGAGTGCAAAGCTGAGGCGGCATCCTGGCAACAGCGACGGTTATATTGGTGCAGTTATTGGAGGCAAGGCCGACCATCCTGCCGCCCAAGATGAGACAGGAGAAAGCTTTCTTGATCCTCTCGATCCCCAACAAACTGCCACTAAGCTGCGGCGGTGTGTGTATGTGTGCTGCAGAATTGTGCAATTCTGCGTCCAGCGTGCCATTGTGAAGCGCTCAGCCGGGGGCGCAGTGTGGAGTTTGCAATCCACAAGGACTGAAGGAATGGCATCCTTGCGCTGTAGCACTGCATGCATTGGACGTGTCGATCGTCGAGCGGCTGTTCGTGTGCCCGTCCCCGTATCGGTCCCCGTCCCGGCTGTCCCGCCCAGCTAGCTTCAGCCTCAGCAGGCGGACCAGGTCCACCTTGCAACGGAGCTAATCGGGCGGTTGCAGCGTGAGCAGTGCTTTTTAGGCGGATCAGTAGGCGGACCCGACTCAGAGCCGTGGACTCTGGGGATGCAAAAGTCGCGCACACAAGCCTCTGGAGAGGTGGAGTTTAGATGACGGAGAGGGAAAGACAGAGAAAGAAAGAAAGAGAAGGAGAAGGAGCAACAGGCAGGACAAAACGGGGACCCTGCCTCAACGGCCAAACCCAGTTGACCGTTACGGGCTCCAGTCAGCCATTGTCGGTCAGGGTTGGGGTCATGCCTGTTAAGGAGATGCAAGTACAGATAACTCTGGATTTCAAGTACTGCATTAATTCCTAAGACAGGAATAAAAGAAACGGACAGCAGGAAATGACTTCTAACCGCTCTGTATGATTAAGAATCAGACCAACGTGCGCGTCTTCATCGCCCACCGAGGTTGATTAGCCAGACGGCCGACACGTGTGGCTACCTGTTGGTACCTGCCACTGACAATACGCAACCCATAACTGCATGGCTCCCAAGACAGTCGATGAAATGCCAAAAACTATCGCCAAAAGAAACGCTGCCGCAGTAACCCAGTACGTGTGCCTCGCAGCCCGCCGCCTCTCCGCCCACCTTCCAAGAGCCGAGCTGGGTGTGGGCTCTTCTGCTTCCTCGTAAAGGGCCAGCAGCCGCGTTGCCCAGTGCGGATATCTCTCGTAGAGCTCCTGGCTGTTTGTGAGAGGTCGGTGGTATCTGTCAGTTGCGAGCGTGTTGTCGAAAGGTGCAGCAAGTCTTGGGTCCAGCTGGGAGGTCTTGGTGGGCCAGCCCCATCCTGACCACTTGTAGTGCGGCTTGATTTGGGTCTTCAGCCATTGTCGATCTTTGGGAGGGAATAGCAGCGGATAGGTCATTAGTGTCTCTGTGAGAAATTCGGATGTGAGGCAGCCCCTGAATTGGTCAGTTTGTATCTTTGATGGCGAAGTTGAGGTTTGTAGCTAGTTGGACCTTACTTTTTCAAGGAGTCTGAAAGACTATTACCAGCCTCATCGCCAATCACAGTTCTTGAGAGCTCTAGATACGATGCAAGCTCAAACACTCTCAGTTTCTTTCCCTCTAGTTCAAGATGGTCCGGGATATGTCTTGCCCAGACTATCTCCGCGTTGGCATAATCCACGAGGTACTTGGCGCGAAGCTTGACCGGGTGGACTTGAGATGTGAGAGGAGGCGATTGTGAGTCCACTGGTGGGCTTATAGACGGCCGAGGTCGCGGGATAGTGGATTCTATGATATTCTTGAGAGATTTCGAGTCGTTCCAAATCGTAAGGGAATGCCCAGAGACTTCATTCGAATCCATGGCCAGGTCCGTCGCCAGCATTACGAGTACGGCTTTAGCAACGGCCCGGTCAATATCGAATGCTGAACCGAGGATCCTTTCCTTGACACTTTCTTTCACGACAGGAACGAATACCTCACTTATGGGAGTTTCGCTTTCAGGCTTGCGATTCATCTGAAGGACGGCTTCCTTAAGAACACGCTTGGGGACCTCCACATTCTTCTTCAGTAACTCAATAACAAAGTGAAGTTCTTCAACTGCATCCAAACCTTGGAGTTGACAAAACTGAAAGTATGTGCTGTGTTGTTTCTCCGTATCGCCGTCAAGTTCGAGCTCCCACATCGACCGGACCAGGCTCTGCGTGGCTTCCATTACCTAGGTAGTGTGTTACTCGCGGGCTACAAAAAGGTCTACTTCACTCGTCGCGAAGGCTTGCTTTCTCAAGCTGAGCCTGAAGCAGTGGGTTCGTCCCTTATATACGGCATGTTCGCGTGTTCAGGGGCTCAGCTGTGAAAATAAAACAGAGCGTACGGGACTACATCATCCTGCAGGACCCCGCGCAAATATCTGGGTTCAATTGGCTAGGCAGACAAGGCTCCTGCAATGGGCGTCAAGCCACTATTGTCACGTTGCTTGCGGCTTGTCTCGGCGTCAGAACCCTTGATTTTCCGCCCACCTGCGCATTACCCTACATACCACTCTCCGTGCTGTCAGGCTTGAGATTTGCTTTGCTACAAATCCTATCTATATGGAGCAGCAAGTAGTGGCGAGGAACACCGTTGCCAATGGAAAAGTTCCTGGAGTGCCCTCTGATGCGTCTGTATTGGACTTCCTCCGGAAAAGAGTCAGGCGAGGTGGAGTCGAGAAGAGACTGGCGTCCGAGCCCAAAGCTCAGACAAAGTTCCACGCTATTGTGAGTTCACGGCACATGGTTCAGATTCATGAAACTCGCAGTGAAGTGGTAATTTGAGATACTGACAAACTAGTTAAGAGAAAAGAGCCAGCCAAGTTGGGGCCCCAACTCCAGGCTGCCGCGACGCAACCGAAGATTGCATCGATCGAAAGACAGACAGGCGCCTCGGTTACACATTCCGATTCCAAAGTGAATCAAACTTTTTCAACATCAAACGGTGTTGCGGCACACACAGAACCCGACGTTTTAACCAAAAATGACAGAATACGTCGGATCTTAGCCATGGTGAACTGGACCAAAGTGCGTCGAGATACCGTGCAGCAGGTCGCCATATTTCATGAACCTGAAGACGCAGAGACTAAGTTCCAGGAATTCGAATCATTTATCAGGGCCGAGGGCAGGAATCTTGGCCTACCAGAGGGATGCAAGCCATTTGAGAGGGTCTTGATTCGGGGAGAGAAACCGGGTTCCAAGCCGTGTCCTTACATCAGCTTCACCAACTTTCGCACCGAGGAAGACGTTCGAAGATATCATGCGGCTCTGTCGAAGAGGAAGGTCAGACAGCAATATTACCCACCCCTACGCCTTTGCTATGAGATTCAAAGAATCAGCTACCACGCTGCAAGCGCTAGTCTTCATCTGGAAGGGAATCCTGGAGACACCCTCTGCGGGAAAACTGCCACGGTCGAGGTTGATGGCGAACGACGAGCAGTCACCATCGGAGGTGTCATTCAGGTTGATAACAAGCTATACGCCATGACAGCTGGGCATGGTGTGACAGATAAACAAGATGATCAAGGAGAGCCGACCTCTGGTAACCCAATTGACGATGTTGATGATTCCGGGTATGATGACGATATAGAGCCAGCATTGATACGTGGTGGCCCAGATATCACCTACAATGCTCAGCCTCAGCCTCATCTAACTCCCCGTAACGAGCGTTTGAAGGCGCGCATGGGATCTACGACACTTAATTTCAAAGGATCGAGTATGACGGGAGACGACTGGTCGCTACACCTGATCGATGATCCTCTGCTAGCGTTGCCCAACTCTTTTCCCGGCAGAGAGGGTGCTACCACCAGATATATGACATATCCCGCGAGTATTCCTGTGTCCGGTTCTGCTCTGCTTCTCGCCGGTGTCAGTGGGTACCGTGAAGTTTCTATGCTTCCCGGTGCCGTGAGCTTTCCATTACCATCAGGCAACTGGATCAACGCCTGGAAGGTCAGTATTGCACTCAAACAGCGGCCCTGAGTCTCTTGCTGCTGCTGACCAGGTTTCAAAGATTTCTCTCGGATCTTCTTCTCATGGCCCAATACCTCTTCAGCACGGAGACTCCGGCTCCTGGGTCATTGATCGCACAAACGGACACGTCTATGGCCATGTAATCGCCAGCACTGGGACGTCAGCATTTCTCATGCCACTGATACATACTATCGACGCCATATCGTCAAAAGCAAAACTCAAGGGACCCGGAAATACGGTTTTCCTGCCCCCGGCTTTCGATACGCTCGCAAACCTTGCCCATGCACATTACAAAAGGTCCACAGAGAATGGCCAAGATGCCGCTAGGTGGTTTGCCTCGCAGGCATTGATGTACTCCACGTTACAGCAATCCTCGGCCTCTGTGGTTGCGCCAGTCATCGCAAAGTGCCTTGAGTTGCATCGGAGTCTCCAGGAGCCAATCAAAGATATTCTTCAGAAGCTTCTGATGCTGGCTGGTGCAGATTTGAAGGCCACTGTGACTACAATATGGCATAATGGTCAAATGGAAAGCCTCGTCGACACCGTCGATATCACGTCACGGCCACAAAGAAGAGCTGCACAGATCGTGATACGGGATCTAGTAGCTGGGTTGAATATTCTCTCTTCAGGGCCCTCTGGGCCATTGTGGTCACAATGGCCATGGGAATCCTCGAATGTTCTTCAAGCACCAACAGGCAGTCAATCATCGCAGGCTCAAGGGATGACTGGGACATCGCCACTGCGGCCACAGACACCCCAGTCACTTGACGATACAGAGCCTGAGAAGCTTGAACAGCACACTCGTGAAATATATGATGATAGAAGTCGAGAAATTGACCTAGTTTCACGAATACTGCGGGGAAGTTCTCGGACAGCAGTTTCACACTCGAAACCGGATTCTACCCACCCTACGCAGACGGGTGAAAAGCGAAGACACGATACTACTGGGGAGCCCGAAGAGAAATACGGTCTCCGACGAAGAGTGCGAAGTCTGTTCCCTTCACAACCGTTGGCGTGTGCAGTCATCTCCGTCATTATTGCCGCCCTGGTTGCTGCAGTCAGCGTTCTGGGTGCATTCCTCGGCGTCGAGGTGCAACAGAACAGAAGCCTCCAAGAACGACTTTCAAACTTGGTCGATGTTGTCCCCACTGCCTGCACCACCGTGGTAACATCTACAATTTCAGTAACACAATCTATGGGTGCAACAGCTTCCGCATGTGTATCGAGATCTGCCGACAGCTGCAACGGACTCTCTTCTGGGGGTTGGTACGGCATAGGTGTTGCCTCGGGTGTTGGTCTAGGCGTCCTTTTCGTGGTCCTCTATATTTGCGTTTCGTTCTTCCGGAGGAGGTTTTGGCCTCGCAGAAATGCTGCCAACCCTTCCATCGAGAGCCCTGCCCCTGGTCTGACACTTGCTCCGTTGAACTGAGACTCTACCACAGTCTGGGAATCATAGCGTTCCGCCTGTACTCAGCCTAATCCACCCAAATGGCGGATTTGGGCTCACAGAGCGGCCAGTGGAGATTGGGTCATCTCATCATGTTTTTCTCTCCCATCAGATCCAGTTAGACTTATCGACAAGATTCCTATATATGGGCAATCGTCAGCTTGAGTGGAAGATAGAATTCACCTTTCAGACCTGTTCGCAGCTAGTGTGAGAGAAAATATGAGTAAATATGAGTCCATTGGATTCCAATCGAATGCCTATATTAGGCCAGATTCCGGCCGAAGGTGCCCGTGAAACTCGGAGACAGTGCCAAGGTAGAGAAATTCTATCAACATATCTCGAGCTTGGGTCATATAACACATAGACGCAGCGCAGAAGTCTCAAATTAGACCGGAATTCGCCTTTTCCTGAACAGCTTGCCGACTAAGATGTGCTGTTCTGTTTCCCATGTATTCTGTTCCTGCTGAAATGGTCGCTCACCTCCTCCCTGCCTATCTACTGCTAGGCTGCAGTGCTCCAAGTGTGTCTGTTGGTCCGCAATATGCATTTCTATTTGTTCGCCCAGAATCTGACAACAACTCCAATCTCTCAGCAATGACATCATGCCATCCAAAGAACTATATACTCCAGTCATAGTCCTCATCTGTCAGGTTGCTGAAACATGCCAGCCCCCCACCTACTAAACTCCGTCTCACAGCCTGATCTCCTCCACCACACAAACTGACCATAACGGAGGGAGAAATACTCCACCATCAATCACCATGGAGGACGCCCGTGACCTAATCAGAATCCGCCTAGCAGGCTACAGGCTCCTCCTATCCGAATATAACACCCCCCTCTTCCACAACGAACTCCTCGACGCCATCAAACTCCACGAGGAAGCCCTGAACCACCCAGACCCCACCCCCGCACAGCGCGAGCGCCTGCGCGACCAGCTCGGCGTCATCGACAACATGGACGAGCGGCTGCAAAAGCGCTGGAAGAGCCTGCACAGGTGCATGACCTCGCACCAGAGCCTCCTGGCGGGGATCTCCAACTTTCAGCGGTTCCTGGGCGCGTGGCTGATGCTGGACTACTCCGGAAGACACGCGGGGAAACGGTACGACTGGGCTTCTGATATCGTCGAGACGATCGACGACATCGGCAGCGGTAGTAGTAGTGGTAATCTGGACGAGGACTTCAGGGTCTACCACCGGATGTTCGTCCGGCCCGTGAGGGAGATGATGCTGGACCAGGACCACGTGGAGACAAGACTCCGGGCCGCGGCGGCCGGGTCAGCCCACCCGGCCGGCGAGATCTTTCGCCTCATCGACGAGTGCGAGTGGCAGGCCCTCGCCGCGTATTTGGTGAACGACCGCCGGCTCGCCGTGACGCTGTTCGGCGCGAGGCAGGTCAACAAGGACTTCTGGAGCGCCCAGTTCGGAAAATCTGTGTTGAGACTGATCGATGGCGTGAGGGATAAGTACTTCACTGAGCTCGAGACTTGGGAAAAATACACGCTCAGCAGGCGCGCGAGGGATTTGTCGTTCAAGAAAGTTGCCGCCCGCGCTGCTGCGCGTATCCCGTCTTCGACGCCTCCGTCCCCGGCTAGTACTCGACAGGCAGCAAGTGATCCGACGGCAGTGGCCGCTCGCAAGAGTGTCTTCGGCAAGGTTGTCAGGGGCTTCGGGTTCGGGCGGATGGGCTTGGGCCTGAGATCCGTCGTCCACCGTGGCGTCTCGACAAACTCAGCTGTGGCCGACCTGGATTCGAAATCTCAGCTGATCGAAGAGAAAGAGAAGGCTGGATAATTTTTCCCGCAAGAACGGCATATTTGCGCCAGTCTGTAGAATTTGTGCCGTCCATCCAGTATTTGCACTGGATCAGGATGGAATTGGACGTGCCAAAGACTGACCACCACTGCAGGCGCCGGAGGCTAGAAAACATAACCCAAATCACTGCCTTGATACGCAGAAATGAGTTGGCGTCATTAGAGTATGTCTGAGACCTGATGGAAGTCATATGAGTCTCCGGCCTTAAACTCTTTTCACGTACCTTCATAGCAGCAGCGTCCATAATAGCAGCCCAGGCATGTCTATTGCTAGCTCTTTCTGCTTACACAAGGTCTTTGGCACTGGATGTGGATATACTTGAGGCCCTGGAGGGAAACTCCTAAGGGGGGTCTCTAATAAATCCACTAGTGGTGTCTATGGGTGGTCATTTTCGCCGCTCGAGGGAGCTTGAGCCAGCTAGGTCATGATGTTGAAATATTTATGGACTGGGTTTCTCTTGCGGAACAAATTTGGTATAAGTTCTTAGTACATGGCAGAACCTTTCTCCCGATCTATTATTACATATTAGACGACTGCTTCCACGATCGCTTTGCTATCAAACTCCCGAAACTCCTCGATCGCCTCATCCAAAAACTTCTCCCACCGCGCCTCCCATGCCCGGCGCACATCCTGGTGCTCAGTGGGCGACATGCAGGAGTGTTCGAGGCTCCACTCGATGAGTTGCTTCCAGCCCCACAGGGTCATGTCGGGCTTGCCGATCATAGCCTGGTAGAAGTCGTGGGAAAGGGTTGAACTAGAGTAAATCATTATTAGAATGCATCATAATCATAGGGTCCCGGAATCCGTTGGTGTCGGGGACGGGAGGGGGGGTATACTCACTTGAACAAAGTACCATTATCACTGCTCACAGTGCAGTGCACATTATTAGCCAGCATGTTATACATGGCATGCCCACCGACGCGCGGCGTCAGGCCCAGCACCTCATTAGAGATAGGGCACAGTTCGACGCACACGCCAGCCTTCTTCATGCGCTCCATGACATATGGGTGGCGTGAAAGGGAGAAGCCGTGGCCGATGCGTCGAGAGCCGAGCAGCAGCGCGTCGAGGAGGTTGTCGTCCGTCTCGGAGCCGGACTCGAGCGTCTCTCCGCAGTGGAAAAGGAATGGGATCTCCCCGACTCCCGCCTCCTTGCAGTCTTTTTGGAACTGCAGGAACTCGGGCACGAAGGCGTTGAGCGGCTTACCCTTGCCCTCCTCACCTACCAGGTCGAACCCAGCTATCCAGGCGGGCCACCGCTGCTTGAACCGCAGGCACTCGGCCAGTCCGTTGGCAACCTTTTCCTTGGGGTAGGACCGCGGACAGCAGTAGATGATCTTCAAGCCGGCGAAGTAGGCGTCGCTGCCGCCCTTTTCCTTCTGGAACCGCTCGACCTCCTGGATGATCATTTCCATGATGCCAACATTGTCGATCTTGCGCGTTCCATCGTTCGTCCAGACCTGATTCGTGTCCATAAAATTTGGCCTTATCTCGGCGTACTGGATGTTATCGCTGACAAAATCCTCGAGGCACCTGCGCGTGTACTCGCGATACGCCCTCTCGTAGTTGAAAAGCCCCTTCATCATCTGCGTGCGGGCGTTGAACTCCTCCCATGCGCCGCTGACTGTCTGGGGCAGGTCATGTGCCTCCTCCTCCCGGAACACCAACTTCTCCTGCAGCCACTCCAGGGCGCTCGCTCCGCGGTGATGCTGTGGAAACTCTTTTATAAACTCCTTAAATTTCATGGGTGTGCGGTCCTTATAACTTTGGTCGAACAGGCTGCCCTTGCTGGCCGTGAGGTCCATGATGGAAAATTGGATTCTGCATCTCCTGTACCGTTTGGCATGATCCTCGTCTGTTGTGTGCAGTGGTACGTCACTGGTGATGTACATCTGATCCATCTCACTGGCGATCTTGAGCAACACGTCGGGCTGCAGACACGCGTTGAAGTGGATATGAAGATGGGCGCCCTTGGGTACCCGCTTGGCGAGCTTGAAAACCTTTGCCCTGTCGATGAGTGCCTTGTTGGATAGAAAATGGTCACCGGCGAACCGTGGGTGTAGTTGCCCGGTGACGCCTTGCCTTGGTGGCTCCTTTGCGTAAATGTTCTCCTCATCATGGCGCTTGAGGGCCTGAAGGATGTAATTTACGCGCTGCTCCTTTGTTGATGCGCTGCTGGTGCATTTCCACTCGAAGCCGAGAGCTTCCTCGCGCCTCTTGAGCTCCGCGCGCCTCTTCTGGTAGTCGCCATCCAAGGGAGCAGGGTGCACGCCGGCAGTCTCTAGTTTGTGGTCGATGACATGATCAAGAGGGGCGACAGTGTCCCAGTCATGAGGCTCTGCCCTCTGTGAAATCTTCCTTACCATCTTGCTGCTGGGCTGGGAGTCAGCTGGGGAGCCGGAAGTGTGTCGTCGAGGAAGGATCGGATTCACAGGTTGAGAAACTTGACGGTAAAGGCTCTCGGCCTGGACCTTCTCTGCAATTTCGGGCCCATTCTGACTTATGCTGCAGAAGATACCCATGGGCTCAAAGGCGGCCGGTCTGTTGGGCCGTGGCGGGGGCCGGGGCACAAAGGCGAAGCCGTACGTTTGCACCGGCCGTTGTAGTTTTATTTTTGGGCCGACTAAGATGGTGTGAAACAGCCCAACACACACACAAGGCTGTTCACCAACACCAAGGGAAGATGTTTTGTCTGTGTGAGCGGAAAGTCGGTGAAAGCGGGTGAGCTGAGCCAACGGCACTGTCGGATGGGGGTGAGGCCCTGCTTTGTTTCGAGGGCGAGCGGAATAGTGAGCGAGTGGTCTTGTTGGCGGTGGTTTTGGTGTTTATCAGCTCCTGAAAACAAAGCAGACGCAGGATATCACGATATAGGAGTGATGGGGTACAGTCAGTCGGTCGAGTCGAGGTGAGTCGAGATGCAGGCGAAGGTGGCACGGTCAGGGACCAACCAAGGGGCGGCCGTCTGCTAATGTATGTACCATGGAATGCGTGCCTGCATGCGAGTGAGTGAGTGAGTTGAGTGGTGTTTCCCAAAATGGTGGGTCCCCGTTTTAGATGGCAGTTGGCAGTTGGGGGAAAGAGCCAGGGTGACGAGCTCACCTGCCTGCAGAAAGTCCAAGGCGCAAGTGAAGGCACAAGGCACAGAAGATCTGGGGGGGTTGGGGCCACGACCCTAGGCGAATCCGCCGACAGGGGGGCCAAGGTACCGATGGCGGCTGCAACTTGATGCATCTTGCTGCACCTTGGAAACAGGTGTGTGTGGCTCGATGAGTCAAATCATTCACTCGAATTATGTCGACCATCATTAATCTACTATGATGCGCCTCGTCTCGTCGCATCTTAGTCTTGTCCAATCTCGCATGGCAGGGCGTAGCTCAAACGTCGTTTGACCCGGCAGGATGGGAAGCACAGGCACGTGCTCTCGGCTGCCTCACTTGCACGACTAACTGACTACATTGCTCTTCTGACTGCCGCTGGCTGCTGCTCAGCTGATGACTGTGTTCGTATCTCCTCGGTCTGCGGCACACAACATAAAATGCCTGGCTGCATACATGCTATCTGTATCATATCGCTATCGTCGATTGTCCAAGACATGGCGAGCCCACTTGCATACAGGAGAATGGATAACCTGCATCCCATGTGCTCTCCTCGTTCGACGAGGCCGTGATCACTGTCCCCACCGAATGACCCAGCCTGCCCCGCGGCGACACGCGCAGGCCCATCTTTCCCCAAGAGAACCAACCTCACTAACCAGCTTTTGAAGGAACTATCATCTTTGCCCTTGCATTGACAGTCGCATTTGCATCTTGCACTAGCACGTATCTACGTCCGCATCAGCCGCCCGGGTGAGCGATCCTTCGACCGACCAGCCAACCGCCAGCGCCAGAAAACCGCGATATCCATGCCCCAAAACCACACCAACGCTTCTCTCACTTCTTCCTTCCTTTCTTCCTCATCCTCCTCCTCTGCTTCCGCCCTTGCCCCGGGGGATCCACTCCAGGACTCCGAGAGAGCCGCTTATGCAAACGTGGATCATGGGTGCCCCAAGACCCGCCATCAATGTCACCGTCAGGCCCGCAATAGACACCGCGCAGATCCATCTTCTTTTTTACACTTTCCTCTAGTCCGTCAGGCGCTTAACCAGCGCTAAACACTGTGATTATCGCGGCCGTCGACAACCGCACATGCGATCTGCGCATGCAAGTCCCGGGCTGTGAATACCGCTCTGCCTTCTGAATTTTAGCAACAGTCATGAGACGAGAGAGACTGGCGACCGGTGCCCATCTGTGGGGCTCGCTTAACTCACTACAGCCCTTGGCCAGGACCCAGCCACCGTCGCTACCTGATCTACGTCTGTCTTGCAAGCAATTTAGCACACGGTATAGCCGGACTTGAGGTCCGCCTCGGCAGGCCCTTCCGAATATACCGGGGCCCTCCATGCTCCGGAAGGCGACCGAGACCGACTGACTCCACGCCGAAGAGTAAATCAAAACGAAGGACTGTGACATGATTCCAGTGCTCGTCAGACTGACTGCACCTCGGCACTAGTAAATCAGGTCTCAATGATTTACTTTTCCTCTTCGTATTGGCATATCTACTCAGCTTACACCTACCCAGACGGAATTTCTCGTGTTTTTCAAGTCGAGAATGTTTAAATTAGACAGGAACACCTAAATAGCCATGGATCATACTAGCTAGACTAGGTGATGCGTGAAGAATGCCTCCCTAGGCAGACTGCCCACCCTTTCTAGATAATGCCCCAGACAGACGGCTGTTTCAGGCTCAAGGGATGTAGATAAAGTCTCTTCGATTGGGCTGGCTTAGAAAGCCTCGAGTTTCTGCATTTCCACGCTAGGATCTTTGGGGGAGGGGGGGAATGAACTCGAATCACCAGTCCGAATGCGAACGCATCGTCCCCTGGATGCCGTCAGTCCAAGCATTGAGTAACAGATAACTCAACAGCGGGCCAGGCCAACGAAATGCATCTTAGAAGGTCAGGATGATTCTCTTGTCTCTGAGAATCAGTGACTCCAGGGCTCGCGCCCCCTTTGCGTGGATCATTGGCCATGTCGAGCTATAATAATTCTGCACCAATTAGTCGTACAACAGTCTTCCCAAGTTCTGGCAACCATGCTAATGACATTGAATAGTGTAGTCCTTAGGGTTGTCGAATACGGAAGGGAGTTGGCCATGTTAAACGTTCTGGTCTGGTCATCGGCCGAAATGAACAAGCTGCGTGCATGGATAGGGTCTGAACAAGCAAGACTTGAAATAACCCAGTCAGACCGTTCTACGGACAGCGACATCAGGGCCACATAGACAGATGGCTATTCAGAGGCTCTTCTTGAGAAAGCATAAGCAATCACCAATCATAGAGTGTGCTCAAGATAATTCTTTTAGCTTGATAAGGTGCGGACTGGACAGGCCAAACGCTGGTGACATACTGTACGACCGAGCCTGCAGACGTTCTGGTTCCGGCGGCCAATAGCCACCAGCCTTGTGTTCCACACATCGTGAGACAGGTGGAAAAACACTTGACCATTTCAAGAATGCATGTGCATCTTTCCCCGCCTGTGCGATGACTGCAGTTGGCTTTGTTTTGGCGCAGGGTTCGATCGTCTATTAATTCGTACTGCTTTCTGCGTCCATCTTGTCGATTACCGATTGCTTCTTTCTCTGCTCGATGTTGTCTCACGCATGTACGCTCCGCAGAAGTCATCTCGGGACTCCAAGCCTCACATCAATCCCATCTGAAGTCAATAAAGAGCTTACTCTCTCATCATACGAGGATTGTCAATTTGACAACCGGCGGATTGAACGCGCCTCGAACGACGAAAATCAGGATGTCTCACCCCCTCTAACAAAACGGAGAAACCCCATAACGAAACCCCTCCTCAAACTCGAAGGTCGTATCCACCTTGCCGATTTGCCTTGGATAAGGCCTTCCCCTCACACCTAAGGTAGAGAAAGCAGCCATCCTTTGGGTTTCGACGAACGAATATCTCTCGTCCACAAGAGTAGAGACAAGGCACCAGCATACGCTCTATAGTTCCATCTCGACCAGGCTGCGGTCCTCGTGCGCTTTAGAATCTCAAAATGACAACTTCATGCGATTCTCAACCTATGTCACGGCATGTTGATGAGTTTACTCGTGGCACCGAGTATCAAGACATCTCGTCGTGGAGTGAATCTGACCTCGGAGATATTTCACGTTGGAAGTCGCGTTTCCGGCCATCAGCAAACGTACGGAGAAGGGACGTAAAGTCATTCAATGACCTTCGGAAAGCATTCGAGCAACGCAATCATCGTCTTGAGAGGATCGCGAACCTAAGTCCAATACTTCCAACCTATTTGGGCTCAACAGCCTCGGACTTCGGGGATCTCACCGATGCGAAGCCTTCAAGTTCCGGTGTTCGAAAGCTCTGCGAAAAGTGTTTGGGAATGTGTATCGAGAAGATGGCCCAGAATGGCGGTTACAAGCACTCCAGGGTCTCAGAGCTCCTCAAATCCAGTGGACGGTGCAAACTTTGCAGATTCATGGCATTTAGGCTGGGTATATTGCAATCGACAAAGTTCACTGCTGATAGATACCAAATTGCAGTGTCCCTTAGGAAGCCAGGCGACGATGCCAAAGTTCGATTTGACTTGACACAAGGCCGACAGCCCTGTTCTCCCACAGGACATTTCAACAGCCGAGTTCCCTCGGCAGATGGCCTCAGCAGTCTCTATGTTGAGGTCATTGACCTATATCCGTGGGAGCCATCCGAGGAAATAAAAGTGAATGAAGATGACGACGGATTTCTTCCACCTTTTTTGCGACCAGAGAGGTCCAAACTAAAGAGTCTTGGCTGCCGGCCGCTGTACTGCCTCACGGAGGAGCACGATCCATCGACGGAACTTGGTATCAAATACGTCAGGCAGATCGGCAGTAATACATCCACTTCACGTTCTTTCGACATTGCGGCTGGATGGCTGGCAAGCTGTCTTTCCGCGGAAACCCCGCCGAAATTGGAGGATTGGAAGCTGCCCTATCGCTCTTATGACAACATCGAGCCATACAAGGGTCACGAGGCCAGAGGCTCCAAGGTAGTCTCGTCCAATAATGAAGTTGCGCCTTTAACAACGCAAAATCCTCTGCGACTAGTCGAGATTCAACCAGACGTGAGAGGAGAATCGACTTGCATAAGAGTGATTCACACAGATGGTCACCATTACCAGTATGCAGCTTTGAGCTACTGTTGGGGCAAAGCACAGCCAGGGGACAGTCGACTATGGCAAACAAAATGTGCGACGTTGAACAGTCATCTACAAGGCATCAACAGACAGCATCTACCTCAAACAATACAGGACGCGATTTTCATCTGCCAAAAGCTCCGTATCTCCTATCTATGGGTTGACTCCTTGTGTATCATACAAGATTTAACGTCCGATTGGGAAACAGAAGCAGCTAAAATGAGCGGCATCTATCTTGGTTCCCTCCTGACTCTTTCTCTATCGGCCAGCGTCTCGGCAGAGGCTGGATGCTTCAATCACAAAGCCCAACGGATCGGTGAGTTTAAAGACTCCGATTGGGTGACCATCGACAGCAGGATGACAGACGGGCGATCCAGCCGCTTGTATATCACCCCTTATCCGACGTATCCCACTCTATTCGACACTGAAGTTCGGCTTGGGGTACTAGGTAAAAGGGCATGGGCTCTGCAGGAGCACATCATGCCCCAGCGCACTCTTTACATCACCTCAAAACAGCTCCTGTGGGAATGTAGGCACTGCCGACTCGGCGAGGATAATTACCCCCAGGAACAGGGGGCCTGGCTGTACCCAATTTGCGACTACGGCTTCCCACTGGACGCGACGGCTATCATCGAGATGTGGTACCGCAGAGTCGTTCGAGATTACACACGGCGCCAGCTTACGTACGAAAAGGACAAGTTGGTCGCCATTAGCGCCCTGGCGAGAGCGACGTATCTGAATCGACGCATCGACTACGTTGCGGGACTATGGAGAGATTGCATTGTGCCAGGCCTTCTATGGGAACGCCGAGGCCTAGGCTCCAAGTCCAGGACATATTCATGCCCCACGTGGTCATGGGCCTCTCAGAATTCGGCAGTGGCATACTATTCCGCAACCCCGTCATCCACCGCCAAGACATCTGAACTTTTTCCAAGAGTCCGGGATGTGTCTTGGGCCACGAAGCCCGAGAACCCCTTTGGCGACGTACTCTTCGCTCATGTCGACCTGGAGACTACGATCGCTCTCGGAACTGCGCTCGGAGACATGACTTTCAGCATAAGGCGCAAATCGAGAATGAGCTACGACGGTCAGAATTTGATGATAATCGGGCCTGGCCAAAGTAGAGCTCCTTGCGCAAAGGCAACGATGGACGACGCGAATCAGGGAGGCCGAAATGTTGTGGTCGCAAACATGGGACACTGTTTTCTACTTCTAGAGCCCCCGAACTTGAGTTCTGAAGAGTACCGTCGTGTTGGAATTGCTACCCCTAACGTTTTACCCCGGAACAAGGAGCAGCAATTCCATATGGATGATCTAACGCGTGGGTGGACACAGAGAACTATTAGATTGGTTTAGAAGACGGAATGAAAGATAACATACGAAGCCCTTTACACCCCTCTCTGGAACTTACTGTTTTGTTTGATACCCAATAGAGGACTGAATCTTCCAAGCCATGGGTCCTCTCCATCTAGTTCACCGGAGATTCGAAGTGTCTCACATGTCATCAGTTAAGAAGCCACGGCCAGCAATATTCTTCCCCTAAACTGCATTGGAAACTTTCTCTTGGTTCAAAATTTCCGTAGCGCTTAGTACGGGTTCGTCAAGACGGTCCAATACCCATGCCCTGTCGCGCGACATAATAAACGGAAGGTGCAGTCTTTTCTGGGAGGAGGGTCTTTCAAATTCTAGGTCTTATTGGGAACTGGTCTTCAGGTTTCAGATTTTGAGCTTACGCTTCGGCGTAAAAAGTGGCCAAGACAGATTTTCTCTCCCAATTTTTCCGTGATATTCCGTTTGAAGATAAGCCTCTGGCTATGGTTCTTTGATTGGTTTATTAAAGTAGATTGATTTCCTCTTAGACTTCTCCCCCAAAGAATATCAAGGAAGAAGCGATTTTAAGTAGGTAAAACCCGGTCTTTAGAG
>JACBFG010000036.1:106884-163798 GCA_013435955.1 Diaporthe sp. HANT25 | reverse complement strand
AACGCTCAAAGACCCAGCGTTTAAAAAAAAAAAAAAACAATATCGATAACAATAGCTTCAAAAAACAGCTTTAGAGAAGGGGGAAGATCTTCTAAGGGTCTTTTAGGTTAGAGACGATCTTGAAAAAAAGAGTGTCTTGGAAGGAATTGCCTCTAGAGGTATAAACGTCAAGCAATAGGGCATGGGTATTGTGCCGTTTTACTGCCAGAGGGACTGTCTAATTGCCCTGGGGATAGTCTAGTGACGGTCTTCACGAAACCCATACTGCGTGCTACGGTTGTCAGTTGGTATCACTGGAGGATTCTCCCTCGCTCGCTCTATGCAATAGCGCGAAGTTTTGGTGAGATGTGTTACAATGAGGGCGTTAATTCTTGTTAGCCGAGAATCTGAACCGTCAGCAGCACAATCCACCTTCCCTCCTCGCCTTTTTCCCAACACCCAATGCTACAAGCCCATTAACTCCAGAAGGTGTCGATCATCCAAGGAGCACTTCCAGGAGCAGCAGAAATTCTGCCGTAGTCATTCCAGACAGCATAGCACCTCCCATCCCCTTTACACCAGGAAGCCGATGTCTGTACACTCACTCGCGTCCCTATTCACTTCTTGCCATCCTACACAAGCAACAACAAACAAAACTGCCTCGCTCACGCATGGACAAAACGTACAAGCGGCACAGCCAACGTTCAAACCCAGATGTAGATACGACCAGAGCATGATCTGCAAGGGAACCACTGCTGGCTTCTGGGTTTCACTTCATGTGGATACGTGGGTACATGTGCGTGTGGATGGAAGAAGGCTGGGAAAACTGGGAGGCAGGATGTGGGGAAAGCGGTTCAACTACAAAGAGGTATATTTTCAAAATCAATGTTTCCCCTTTTTTGCTCTGCTCTCTTTCTTTGGACGGTCGGCCGGGTCTGTCATTCACTAATTACCAGAACACCTCCGCTCCTCCTGAATCATGAATCGAATAGCTATCCACGCAAGCTTCAAGCGTCCCACACATACGCACACGCGTGCACACGCACACAAGAGATGGGTGTGAGAAGTGTCGTGGGTACAATGATGACGGATTAAGGACGGTAACAAGGTCCTAGATCATTGAACCCATTCCAGACAGCAGATCTCATCAGACCACTATTCACTCCTCGCCCTCAAGGGGCACCTCCTCCTCGTACTCCTCCTCCTCCTCATCGATGGAGGCGTCCTGGTACTGCTGGTACTCGGAGACCAGATCGTTCATGTTGGACTCAGCCTCAGTGAACTCCATCTCGTCCATACCCTCACCAGTGTACCAATGCAAGAAAGCCTTGCGCCGGAACATGGCAGTGAACTGCTCGCCGACACGCTTGAACAGCTCCTGGATAGCAGTCGAGTTACCAACGAAGGTAGAGGACATCTTGAGACCCTTGGGAGGGATCGAGCAGAGGGCGGTCTGCACGTTGTTGGGGATCCACTCGACGAAGTAGGATGAGTTCTTGCTCTGGACGTTGCGCATCTGGTCCTCGACCTCCTTCATGGAGACCTTGCCACGGCTAGAGGGCAGAGTGTTAGCACGCGACCACTTTATTGGTACGGGGGTTTTCAGGAGACTCACAAGATGGCAGAGCACGTCAGGTAGCGACCGTTGCGGAAGTCAGAAGCAGCCATCATGTTCTTGGGGTCGAACATCTGCTGGGTGAGCTCGGGGACGGTGACGGCGCGGAAGGAGTGGGCGCCACGGCTGGTCAGAGGAGCAAAGCCGACCATGAAGAAGTGCAGACGAGGGAAGGGCACCATGTTGACGGCCAGCTTGCGCAGGTCAGAGTTCAGCTGACCGGGGAAACGCAGGGAGACGGTGACGCCAGACATGACAGCCGACACCAGGTAGTTCAGGTCGCCGTAGGAGGGGTTGGACAGCTTGAGCGTACGCATGCAGATGTCGTACAGGGCCTCGTTGTCGATACAGAAGGTCTCGTCCGAGTTCTCGACCAGCTGGTGGACGGACAGGGTGGCGTTGTAGGGCTCGACGACGGTGTCGGAGACCTTGGGGGAGGGCACGACGGAGAAGGTGGCCATCATGCGGTCGGGGAACTCCTCGCGGATCTTGGAGATGAGCAGAGTGCCCATACCAGCACCAGTACCACCACCCAGGGAGTGGGTGATCTGGAAGCCCTGGAGGCAGTCGCAGCCCTCAGCCTCGCGACGGACGACATCGAGGACCTGGTCGACCAGCTCAGCACCCTCAGTGTAGTGACCCTTGGCCCAGTTGTTTCCAGCACCGGACTGGCCGAAGACGAAGTTATCGGGGCGGAAGAGCTGGCCAAAGGGGCCGGCACGGACGGCGTCCATGGTACCGGGCTCGAGATCGACGAGGACGGCGCGAGGGACATACTTGTTGCCGGAGGCCTGTGCGATAACGCGTTAGCAAAGCCTTGGCGACGGCAGGAAACCGTGCTGCAGATGGTCAACGACGTGGTTGTTGACTTACCTCGTTGAAGTAGACGTTCATGCGCTCGAGCTGGAGCTCGGAAGTGCCGTTGTAACTATATGATTGTCAGTGCCAAGCCGGCAGGGAGGACGAGATCTGAAGGTAGGGAATAGGAGGTGCATACACGCCATTGCTGTCGAGGCCGTGCTCGCCAGAGATGGTTTGCCTGAGAGTCGAGGTCAGTAACGTTGGTTCGAGGTCGTATTGTCGCGCGTCGAGCGTCGCGGTGGTGGACGCACCAGAAAGCAGCACCGATTTGGTTACCCTGGGAAACGTGTCAGCTACGGGTGGCGATGATAAGGTCCGTCGGTGTTGACAGGAGCAACTTACGCATTGGCCGGTCTGAAGGTGAACCTGTAGGCGAGAAAAAGGTCACGTTAGCAATCTGACGCGTTTTTCAAGGGCATCTGGGTGCTTTTCCCAGGGTGTTTGGTGATGTTTTTGAAGCCCGACCGTGGGTGCGGTCGCGATGGTGGGGTAGGCTCAGGCTCAGGGGCAGAGGATGCGAAAGCAGCATGGGCCGACGACGCGTCTCGGTGGTGGTTTTTTTTGGGGGCGAGGACGACTCACAATCTCACGCATTTTGAAGGTTGGACGACTTTGTTGTCGAGTAGTCGGGTCGAGAAGGGCAGTAGACAAACGAGAGCAACGAGGTCCAAGACGGAGGGCCGGTAGCTCGGGGCGAGATGGAGAAGGTGAGGATTGGGTATCGGCGGCGACGGTGGTGGTGGTGTTGGGATTAGGATGGATTGTCTGGCAGGGCCAGTCTGGGTCTGGGAAGAAAAGAGTGGAGTGGAGGCGCCTTCACTTTCCCTCTCTCTCTCTGTGTGCTCTGTTTGTGCCGGGAGCTGCTGCTGCCAATGCCAAGTGCAAGGTGCCAGGGGTGGAAGGGGTCCCATCCAAGCACCAAAGCAGCACCCAAGCACCAAGCACCCCTCAGGAGTGGGCACGGTTTGTTGATTTTTGATTGCGTGCACGGGCCATCTTCATTGGACCTCACCGCCCATTGGCCGTTGCTCATTGGCCACGGAAGCCGCGAGCTGGGGACGCTCCTGCCCTTGGTCACCCCACTGTTTACCAGTTGGCAGGTGCACTAGCCTCACTAGGCCAGGAGTTGGACCAATTAGTACTGTGTGCGGCATGTACTTTGTAGCTGCCTGCATTTTGTATCTCTCTGCCTACACTGCTATCTTTCTGCCTGTTGCCAGCCACCAGCCTGGCGGTTTATTGACTGCGAGTTACTTTGTAGAGGTTTATTCACGGGCAGACTATGGTGCTGGATGGCAAGCGCACCGGCCAGCAGGTGGATGAAGCTTTCATCGGCTCTCCCTTCTGACAGCCTGACAGCTCGACTCGGTTCGTACCCGTGAGATGAGACGAGATGAACAGATCGGTAGGCGATCTCCCCAGACTCCATCTTTAATGACTGTTCATCAACTCAACTGAACTGCCTGGCTTCCCTTCCCTCACATTCTTGTCGGATTCAAATCATGTGAGGCCTGATTTGGTCGGTCACACTGGCAAATCTCATTGCCCCCCTAGTGTACCAAATTTCCGGATCACCACCGGCCGTCCGACTCCAGATGCCGCACCTGCCGTATAATCCCCCTCTCCACTCCCACACCCATCTGAAACCAGCATTCCATAACAGCGGCACATATGTATGCATCGCACCACCATCCTCAAGATATCCAAGTCCATAACCGACGTAGATATCTTAGCAGCATGTATCTGCTCTTCCTGTATATACAAACCCCCAAAGTCCCGTTTCAACAGCCGCGCACCATCGCATGTATCTGCCCGTCAATGTGTACATCGCCGCATAACAACACTCTTACTCGTCCAAAAAGCCCACTCTGTCCTGTCTGTCAGGAACTGAGACAGGCGCGAATGCGGGCGCAGGCGCAGACGCAGCCGTAGACGCAGCCATCCCAAAGCGCCATAGAAACAGACTCATTCAAGACAGTCGTAGCAAGAGTTTACGTTGGGCACGTCCAGTCGCACAGGTAGGGAGTAAGCGCGCGGCACCCAAAGTGTAAACAAAGAAACGCCCGTGGGCGACGCGCCCGCTTACCGCAGGGAAATCCTACCTAAGCAAAATAAGTGAGCAAACCGCGTAGAACGGAAGTAAGCGCTCCTAGGTAGCCAGAAGATGAAGTCGTGGGCAAAAGGAAAAGAAACCCTGAGCCAAGCAGAAACGGCCCCATTCAGAGTCGCCGCCTCGTGGGCAGCAGCACCGGCTGAGGAGGCGGACGCCCCAAACCCCCTCCTTTCCGCCACACCAACATGCCTCCCTACTTTTGCAGACACGTACTGTCCTATGCACCAACCAGCCTAGGTGGGTGGCTGCGCTTTGCAGTCAACAAAGAACCAGGCGATCAGTGTTGATTGGTGCCCCCATCATCAGCCACTCGTAATCCCCAAAGAAACCACAGCAGCCACATTCACAGTCACAGAAGTAAAGCAGGTAGAGCTGAGGGACAACAAGTATCTCGCGCAAGCCATCAATAGTCTGTCTATTTCCATACACGCCCCGTTGACAATGGGGGCTGGCTGCAATCCATCGGCTCAGAAGAGCGAGGAAGAGCCCATGACTGTGAACACTGGCCACGAGAGAGAAAAAAAAAGAGTTTAAAAAAGACACAAAGTCAACCTTGGGAATACAAAAGCCATGAGACAGCTCCATGCATAGTAGTAACATCGGCCATGATGCTTCCGATTGTTGGCAGGGAAAAACCAAAACACCTCGCCTGACCTGACCGATTCCTTTCCGATTCCTTTCCCTCCCAAAACAAAATCCGATCCGTTTCTCCCTCAGCAGTGCCATGCCGTGGTGGCCCTTTCCATCCTTGACCCTCCCTGCCATCAACCTCCTGCACCCAGCGACGGCCAGTGCCGTCCAGATCTGTCCCGATCCCTGATGCCAGTCCGGCCTGCCTCAGTGAGAGGCTACCGGTGTGGGAAAACATTTCTTGTAGACAGGTGTAAAATGAAAACGTCCTTCTCTCGCCGTCGATATTACCGCGTGCTTTACTTCCTGAGAAAGCAGATCTGCTGCAGTTGCTATGATGAAAAACAAAGGGCTCTTTTTGCTGTGTACCAGACCGCCAGGCCAGGGCTTTTCCGATTCCAGGGCTGCTATGCAAATGAACCAGGGTCCGAAGGAAAAAACCACAGGCGAAAATGATTTAGCTTTTAAGTATTCGTACATTTACAATTGGTGCGGTCGCCGTTACCGATACCGATGATTGGGGGAAGGACGAGTGGGTGTTGCTCGCGCGGCGTGTTATCAAACATTAAATAAGTGCGGCAGCGTGATTTGGTGGCGGTGTGCTCGTCTAGCTGACTGTCATCATCTGCATGCGCTGGTTGAGACCGGATTCTAGGGAGTTGCGGGGCAGTGGTGAGTGGCTCTTCTGGCTCCTGACCAGATGTCGTGGCGGGCTCGTCTCAGGGTCTGTGAAGACACGCGTGAAGGCCGGGCTTCCACCGTGACCAGGCCGGACGCGATCAAGCTTCGTGGGCGTGGCTTGGGGGCTCATCGAGAGGAGCTCTTCCTTGCGGACAATGTCGGACAAGGTGTGGAAAACACTGCTTGCGCGCCTGACGAGCTCGTGCAAACTGTTCGTGTCGAAGAAGAGTTTTGCTTTGGACGGCTTCAAAGGCGACTCTTGACGGCGACCGGGCAAACTTCGCTGCTGCTCCATGGCTGCGATCACGGACGAAACGACAGCGCCATCTGGCGTGTGGAACTCCCTCACGCGATCCGGGGTTTTGGGAGTGTGTGGCCGGGTGCTCTCCTTCTCCAATGACCAGGTATTGCCGAAAATGTCGTCGTCAGGGGAAAACACGGAGCGACGACGCACAACCTGCCTCTCCCGTACCACAGCGTTCTTGGGGATCTCGGGCTCGCGTGTCTCAACAAGGGCGTCGGCCCGGTCCAGCGAGGCAGCGTCAAACCCTCCATCCAGAAACCGATCGTCAATGGGGGAGGGCTCGGAATCAGAGGAGTCTCGGTTCGCGGTGTTATCATCTACATCATCTTCATCTGGTGATGCAAGGGCGATGATGTTCTCTGCTTCCTTCCACAACAAGGCACTCTGGCCATCGAGCAGGTTCAGCTCCCGGCCTTGCCGGCATAGTCGCTTGAGGCTGTCGACGAGCAGCGACAATTCTCGGATGTGGCCTGAGTGTGCCTTCACGGTCGCCTGCGCGGTTTGTATCGAAGGTGGCACACTCATGGACAATGTTTGGACAGGGTTCTTCGGGCCCGAGCCGCTGGTGCTACCCTCGTCGAACTCGAAGTCGTCATCCCAATCCTCGCTGGCATTCTTCGCACTAAGCCCCCACGTGCCAAATTTTGGCGCGCCCTTGACAACATCCACTGGTTCGACAACAGGTACGCTCTGGCTGCGGACGTGGGCGGTGGGCCGGACTGCCGCTCGTCCACCCCGCAAGTCCAGCTCACGTTTGCCGTGAACAGTCCTTGGGCGAGTAAAGCTGTCGTCGGCCTTCTCGTGAGATGGTTCGCTCCAATCGAAGACATTGCTTCTCGGACGCTCGGTCGTAACTCCAGTTGTGTAGGAATCAGGGGTAGCATTGCCACTGATGTTGGCCAGTGCAGACCGCAGTTGGGGGCTGACCCCTCTTCGCGAGTTGACGGAGCTCGTCGGCGGGGAGAGCGGATTGCTCAGAACGTCCTCGTCATCCCTGGCCCAGTCGTAGTCATCATCGGTAGTATCCAGTGAAAGCCTGCCAAAATTCCGGGCGTTGTTGCCAATCGATATCTGGAACTTCGCAATCTCGGTCGCTCGATCATCGGCATCGTCGGTATCAGCAGCGATGTGTGGGCCGTGGATCCCACGGATTGGAGTTGAAGACCCTTCATCCTCCTCCATGATCCTGGTATCTCCGTCCCAGTTGTTTCCTAAAATTTCCTGAATTGAAAGCCTCTTCGCCTTCACATTACCCAGGGTGCCAAGAGGCGACTCGTCAAACATCGAGTCCAAAGGTGTCTCGACCACTCGTACACGATTTGAGTCGTTAGTCCTGAAGGAATCGAAAACCGCGTCACTCTTATAATCTGTGTCGTCGTCGTCACCTGAGGCCAGGCCAGGCACCGACATCTCAGATCCAGCCAGAGTGGATGCTCCTTCCTTTGAGACCGCTCTGCTGTGAGAAGAGAACGGCGCCCCCTGTGGCGCAGTCGTCGGGCTGATTTGGATGGGGCTCGCTGCCTGGAGTCCTGCAGAGTGTGGAGGAGATGGTCCCATCTTGGACAAATCGAGATGGAAGCTTGATAGGCGCGATAGGGGAGGTATGGACGCCATGGCATCGCGCTTCTGCTCCTGCGATGCCCGATTGGCCTTGTTCTGAGTCTCCTTGTATCCAGATAAGGGGGGCGTGAAGAGCGCCTCCATGTCGGACTTGGCACCATTTGACCGAGAAGCCTTGGGCGGAGAGGAAGTTGGGTCCGATGCATAACGCCTGCCTCCGACGTAGTCGAGAGACTTCCTCTTCGGACGGCGCAGGCTACCCGCCCTTGCAATCCAACCTCCTGACGCGCCGAATTGTGACGAAAGAGACCGTCGACTCGCCTTGGTCGGCGTCCTCTCCAGGGGACCAGCTGACTCCTTCGAGTTTTGAGGGCTCTGCCGCGGTAGAGTTGCAGCTTCTGCGGGATGAGCCGACTCTGGCTCACGTTCCACCGGTGCCATCATGTAAGGGTCGCCAGTAATGACCGCAGGATTCACAAGATAGGGTGCTGGTACGAAGCTGCCACGCCGCAAGTGGATCCGTGTGCCTGGTAACTGCGACTCCAACGGGCTGCTGCTCTCAACGCTGGGCGTGATTGGTGTAACCACAGTTTTCCGTCTCGAAGTCCTCACCCTCCTCGCGTGGAAGTATGACGTCCAGCCAGAAGTCTCTTGCAATCTCCACGGCACATTGTTCGGTCGACCGGTTGTCGAGGCTCTCGGACGCAACGGCTGGCCAGACGAAAGTCCGTCTGCCGGGACTTCCAGCGCTGGGGAGAAGGGAACTTGTTGAATGGTCGCAGAGCGTTGGTGACTTGTTGCGGGTCGTCGTAGGGTCGGGACCTGTATACGGGAGCCACGCCTGGCAAAAATGCTTTCTGTTCCTGGCCGTTTTACCAGCTTGTTGGGATTTGGCAGTTGGGGGGCAACAGAGCCCGTGGGTGACAGCACGGACGGTCCCGACTCTTGCGAGTAGGAAACAGCCGAGTCTGGCTCGGCATAGGAGCGCAGACTGCCGTGTTGTGATTGGGGCCGCAGAGACAGTCTCCTCATCCACGAGCCATGCGACGAGAGAGACTCCCGTCCGGGATCGGTAGCAGCTGCCACTTCGGTCGCACGTATGGTCGAAAGCCGGCGGCTGCCGGACTTGGGAGGGGTGGTCTGCGACCCAGGCGTTGGGGGGATGTTGACGGGGTTTGATGTAAGTGGTGAGGGATGCTGCTGTTGGTCGGTCCGGTCATCCTCGACAAGTTGGGGGAAGCGGGCGGAGCTGGTCCCGGGTGGTGATAGAGGTGGAGGGGTGGGTGTTGATCGCGGGTTGTCGAAACTGAAGTCGGAGAACAACTTCCTCTTCAGAGGTGAGGACGGTCTGGGCGACGAGGGTGAGGGCGACTCGGTAGGCTGGCCGAAGACGAGGCCGGCAGCGGCAGCGGCAGCAACGGTGCCGGTCCCAACAAGCTGTTGCAATCAAGGTCGGCCGGTCAGTAACCATTCATAGTTCTGAAAATTGGCCAGTGAAAGCCTAATAGCACGGCACATCACTTATACAAGATTTTGGGCGGAAAGGTTGCATGCTTGCATCTGGGGCGAGCAGCACTTGATCTGGCTTTCGGATTGTCCGAGCAAAATCCCCACGTCTGTGCCTTTTGGGCGGAGGGCCGAGCACGACAAACACCCACATACACGCGCACACATAAACACGGGAACATCTGAATAGGCACTTACACTTGGGACTGTCTGCATAGTGGCCGCTGGGAATTATCTGAAGGAGCCGCGGCCGTAAGAAAGGGGTGGGGACGAAGGGGATCGAGGGCTCGGTTCGGTCGTGATTCGCATCGTCATTGCATTATTTGGTTGGGGTCGAAGGAGTCGGTTGCGAGGCCCAGGCAATGATCGGATCGCAGGTCGAGATGCAAGTCCAAGTCGGGCTCGAAGGGCGAGGGGGAGATATGGCGAACAAGTGGTGCTGTGCTGAGTTGGGGCAGAAAAGGTGGTCTGCGGTCAATTAATGCTGTTGTCCCAAATGGCAGGCCGTCTGAAGATTGGCTGTGTCAGCGGCTGCAGTTGGTCCACAGCAGGAGGAGGGCGAGACGAGAAACAATGCAAGCAATGCAGTGTAATGTACGATGATGGGGAACAGCAGCTGGCATTGGGACGCCCATGTGGGAAAGGCACCTTACTGGCTGGGAGGGTCTGTCGACGTGGGTATGTGTAGATGGCGAGTTAATGCGCAGTGCCAGGAGTGACAAGAGAGGGGAGGGGGGCGGGCAGGGGGGAACGTTCTAACACGTTCCTGACAGCTGCGAAGGGCCCGGATTGGGAAAGAAATACAAAAGAGACACACGAGAGAAGAGAAAAAGAGTGAGTGATGGCGAGAAAGTGAAAGTGTAGAGGAGAGTGATGTCGTGAGACAAGACAGACGCAGACCCGAGGTCAGGAAGGAGGAGGAGTAGGCGGGCAGCAGCGGGGAGGGATAGTGAAGGTAAGGAACCACCAACCTGGGAGTGAGGGAGGGTGGAAGATGATGTACCGCGGAGAGGTAGAGGTCGAGGTACAGGCAGAGGTAGAGGTAGAGCAAGGTACAGAGGTACGTACAGGCTGAGATGTACACCTGGGGCAGAGGTAGTACTGGGCTATGTACTCGGTTGTTCTATGTACAGCAGCGCCGGGGCGAGGAGTGGTGTAAATACGTCGCGGGCAAGCCAAGGTATAATAGTTAAAGGCAGGACAGGGCAAGCGTAGGGAAATGGGCAGGGAATGGAGAGGTCACCGGCAAGAGTGGGCCAGATCCAAATCCTACTTGGCTCCTTAGCTGAAAGAAAACACCCGGGCGAGGTGAGAAGGATGAATTGAGGCACAGGTTGACGAGGTGGGAATAAGGCGAGATGAGGAGCCCAGATGCGAGTGGACCTGCTGCTTCGACTTTGAACTTTTGTTCTGTGTGTTGTGTGTGTGTGCGATGTTGCGTTGTTTCGTTGTTTTGTCGTGTTTTTTTCGGTGTTTTGTAACTGACGTACACGGTATTGGTCCCACCTATTTGTTGTTGTTGTTGTTATGTGTGTGTGTGTGTGTCCGGGCGTGTTTTGAGAGAGAGGGAGGGAGAAAGATAGGGAGAGCAAGAGAGGGCGAGGGCGATGTCGCGACGGGTGGGGCAGCTACCAGTTGGGTAGGTATCCAGTAGGTCAGGTAGTTGGCCTCGTCGAGTCGAGTCAATTCGACGAGTTGAGTTTTGATGCCGAGTCCAAGCCAGTCGAGTCCCGTTTCGAGGTCGAGGTCGGGCTGGCTGGTCAGAGGAAGAGACAGTCGGCTTGACTTGACAGGACTGCACAGCTGGATTTGCCTCGTGTGTGTGTGTATTATTTTTTTTGTCTGTTTGGAATCGATCGACTTTCCCGCGTTCCTTGGTCAATCAATGGGGAACAGTGGGCAGCGGCGGCCAGCAATGGATCCTCTCAGCTGCAGCCCGTCATACAGGCTAGCCCGTCTAAGAAAGTGCCTCCAGATACGTTGGCCACGGGCGCCAATGGATCCAAGGGCCAGGAGCAGGCATAGCAAAGCAGCATCAGCAACACGCACATGTATAAAGCAGCACCAGTAATTATTATTGCGACAGGGAACCGGGGCCACATGCAGAATGCGATGCCTGCCAATGCTTTTCTCAAGGTCTCCCTGGAGTCTTGCTGGGAGGTTGGGGGCAGCCTTCTTGCTTTCCCATGCTTCGCGGTTTCGTTCAGTCAGACCTGCTCTGGTCTGATGTGCTGTACTGTGGTCTCCTCTTCTCTCCTTTCTCCTCTCCTCCTTTTGTCCCCTCTCTTGCAATCTCACCCGCACAGTCACGTCTGGTCTGTGTGTTTTCTCTGTGTGTGTCTGCATCTTGAAGGAGGCGGGAGTGGAGCGCATGTACAATTACGCACAACAGCAACAAGCAACCGGGGTAGGACCATGTTGCCTTCTAGAGGCAGTGACCTGGCGGCACCACGAGGCAGGAGTCAGCACAGAAGTATCTTCCTGCATCGCGAGACTTTGATATCACCCGGCGAGTCGCCCCAGAAGGCCGAGGAGCACGTACCTAGGTACTGCGGTACAATGCACATATGCAGCAAGCCAGGAGCACTGGGCCCTGGCCAACTTGCAAGACGGCGCGCACGTCCAAGGACCCGCAGTATACAATTGTTCGGAGCAGGTCAACAAGCTTGGAAACAGCGCCATCCCCACTGGGGCAGGGAGCTGCCTGCTCTCCCAGATCCCCCCCGGATTTGCATTTGCCATACCTTCCTTGGTACCTTCCTCGGTGCCCTGCGCCTGCCTTTGTGTGTTTCGCCTGGGTTCCTGACGGCTGCCACTCCTGCCTTGGTTACAGCCCAGGTGCCTAAGGACAGAAGACAAGGACAGACTCAGGTGTCAGGCACGGCCATGGTGCGGAAACGGTACGGAACGGTACACACAGCCAGTTCGACGCGGGCTATGTCGACTCTCGCTCGTCTCAGCCTCATGATCAACCAGGTCCACAACAACCTGAGTGAAGAAGCGGCCAGCCCTCTTCCCTCGCATACTTTGTCCAACCACCTCAGCCATCACCATCTCCTGCCTGCATTATGGCTGGTGGTTCTGGGCAACTGATGCCAGGCTAACCCCCCTTCGCGCCAGTTGGCCGGTATTTCCGAGGCTAAGCAACTATAGCTGGCGTCTCTTATGGGATAATCTCAACCTGCGTCTGCGGCCAGGGAATCCACGAGTGACGAGACAGAGCCCAGGCCCCGACTGCCAACAGCCACTACTCTCGGTATCAGGACCCACGACCGAAAGGCAAGCCAAGCACTCAAGCCACCGATTGCTCCAGCAGAGACATTCCGGTAGCCGACCTGGCTCTCCCAACCTGCTTCTGCCCCCTGGACCGCGAACTCCTCCTGCAGCTGCTGGCCGGCAGTATCAAGTAATGCGTCGCTCAGTCTCGCGTCATTGAGTGGGCCTCGCTCACCGGCCGAGTCGTCAGGACAAGCAAGTCCGAGAGGCGACAAAGCAAGAATCCAGCAATCAGGAAAACGAGACCGACCGATCTGACTTGCATCGAAACAACAATAGCGCCGCGCTGGCTGAGACCTATCAATTTGCAGAAACACCGAATACTGATCAACGCCCTGCATTCGACAATCTGCACGAACGCTGCTAATCAATCTCCTCCGCGCCGCCTCCAGCCAGGCCCCCCGGGGACGCCCTGGCTCTCGGCTCGGAAACACAGCGCCAAACCTGCCAGCCTGCTCACTCTGCCACTACAAAAGCCCTCCAGCAAGGTCCGTCCCGGCAGCTGGACCAGTTCGTCCATCTAATCTGCTAATCGCCCGACGCATCATGCGCTGGCAAAAGGAAGCCCACACGTCCCAGCCGTCCATTCTATTACCCATCCACCCATCCTCGCGGGCGCGGAGAAGGTTTTTGACAGACCAGCGGCACCTCAAAAGTCCGCTCTCGATTGGCCCAGACAAGGTTTCGACCACCTTGACACTTGCGACCCTGGTGCAGCTTAGGGCTGGCCAGGCCTGCGTGCGTCCCAATAGAGGGGCCCCTGAGATGATCTCGCATCACCCAGCTTTCGTCCCTGCCGTCTCGTCCTTCACAGGAGAGGAGTCGTCCTGGCGGCAAGCCTGCCTCGGTCCGCACTTCTTCGGGCCTCCGTGTCTTGTTAGCGCACACGTTTGCTCTCTCGGCTTGTTCAACGTCGCCGCCGTTGTTGCAACTTGCAAGGTCGTACGCAGCCCGCCAGGGCCTGTCTTCGCACGAGCGGCCCGCCCGCTCCTCTGTCTGTGATGGTCAGGTCGCTGAGACTTTTATCAGCAGGAGCCACTTGCCTCCTGTCATCTCGGGCATATCCCCAAGTGCAGATGATGCTTACCGTATAGAACACAATGTAAGAGCTCAGCGTCGTACTCGACCGGAAGCTGGACCCGTTTATTATCGGTTCGACAAACTGTAAAAACATCCCGAGGGGAAGGCTCCACGCCGGTTCCTCTGCACGCCTGTTAATGGCAGGGTAAACAAACGGCATCCAAGACAAGCCTCTCGATTCCTGATACATACCTAATGCAGCAGAACGTCACATCACACCATCGAGCAGAAGCAATACAGCCAGGGTTACAAGCTCGCATCTCAAAAAAGAAAGAGGTTGTGCTTGTCACTCATCCATCTGGCATGAACATGCTTTCACAGCAGCCAGTATCACCAAGATACAGTGATGACATGACATGGGATGACAAGAAAAAGACGGGACGGACCAGAGCTGTACAGCCACTCACCGTCCTCACCAGAGAGCACACCCGAGCCCGTCGCCACAAACATGTTAACCAGTAACCAAATAGTGGCCGCGCGCGGCGACATAATAAACAGCCAGGCAAGGACGCCATACCAGGCCACCTGCGACCCTGCCTGTCCGCCCCGCCGCGCATGCACATGGCGATTATCAAACAACGGCCGGCACAGGTGCCAGGCTGTCATGACATTGTTGTTGACAGCTTCCGTGCGCTCGCGCACGCATGTACCGCGGACCCCCGACGGCTCTCGCCAGACTCCACTTATATTTCAGCATGATACATACGAAAGCAACAACAAGAGGCTCGCGACGATGCAACTCCCGGAGTCCAACAGCCCGTGCTCCCCCAAGGGACGCCCACTACGGAGTACATGCGCCCCCTTCTCCCAATGGCTGTCACCGTCGCATGCCTCTTCTCCGAGGTCTCCGTCTGATCACTAGCCCAGTTCAGCTCAGCCCAGTCCAGGATGGGTGTATGGTCATCATAATCCCGGCACTCGCGGTGCACATATCGGTCCCGATATGTGTGTGCGCACGCCGCCGCCGCCGTAACGAGGCACAACAAGAATCGACAAACAATGGACGCCACGGAACAGTACACGGCAAGACTTCGAGAGCACAACAGACTGGCAAGCCGGAAAAGCCGCCCTAAGATGGGTGTAGAATGTGTGACAAAGTTGCACAAAATCCGCCCTTCCTACCTCCGCTTCCCTTTCCCGGCGGCCAAACGCAGCCGATACCTACGTACTCAGCAGAACATCGTCAAAAGAGCACCAGGGAGAGAAGTGCTACGAAATCGGCGACCTGCGTAGGGAACAGTCACCGGGAGGCTTGCAGCAGATGCCAGCAGTTGATCAGACGAGTATTCAGTGCCAAACGTGCCCGTTAACATGCGGGCCACAGCCACTACGCTACTACTGTGACGTCTCCGGCCTGACCGGCCATGAAAGTCAGGTCAACAAGGCAGAATTGTTTTTGCCTCACGCATGCCCGAGCGCGAGCAGCATCGCACACGAGTCCGTCCGATTTCGTATGAGAACAATGCCCACTCCATCTGCAAGGTTTCGCCTCATCTCTCACCCTCTTACGCGATCGATCTCACCTCGAATTAGCAAAGCCTCCAGCCCAGCCTGGCCCGGCCAGCCACTCACTCACAGACCCAGATCGGCAGAGCTTACATACAAACTGTACATGTCATGCTTGTGCAGCTGCAGGCAGGGCCCGCTGTTGGCATTGGCTCGCATGTGACGTGCAGGTACTCAATACACTGACACAGACTGTCGTGCGAATAATTGCCCGAGTGCGGGCGGCCCGCTTCGATGGACCAATTCTGAAATTGTTCCTTCCTTCTTTCCTGAGCAAGCGTGTGCGCAGAACGATCCTCGGGATGGAGCAGGTCAAGGCTTGACGAAGTGAGGGGCGGAAGGTACCCAGCGCAAGCTCCCATACCCGCCCCGGCTGACAATTCGGCGGCCCACCGAGCTCCGTGCTCTCAACGGACTGTCCTCTGCAATATCTGCCGGCTTGACATAGCACCCCAGTCTGCGAGGGAATTATTTGCGCGACATGATGCCTCCCCTGCGTTCGTCTGGCAGGTTAGTCATGTCTCCGATGTTCTCGTTTATCGTGGGTCTGTCTCCGAACCTCTCGTTGCCGATCGATGGTGTCTTGGTCTGAGGTTGAATGAGGTTGCTGCCGCTGTGGATCTGGATCCCCCCACCGGACGCTTTGACATGAGGCCGGGGTCGCAAAGCGGGGATGTCTGGGATAGCTTCCTAAATCTGACGAGCTGAAGCTTCCGCTCCCAGGATAATTTCCAGAACTTCACCGGGGGGTGGAAGTACTGTGGCTGGTGAGATTGACGTCGCCGTACACCCTCCTCCTCACACGTCGGTTCCCAAGCTACCGCCACCCGGCCCGATACTTATGCCTATGCCAGATGTTTGTTGAGTGCACTGGATCTGCGCCATCTACTGCCCACAGTCAGACAACAGCCACCGCCATGACCCTTCCCGAAGCAATTCGGGCAGCGGGTGTACGGAGGTACACTGTTGAAGAAGCTCCCCGGGTTCCCTACTCAGTTGGAATGACATCCTGCAGCCTGCATGCAGCTCGGCGGCTACAGTTGTGACGACCCACCTCCCCAGGGAAGACATCACCATGACAACCCCATTTATATTGCCCGTATCCCCAGCGCCAAGGCTCATGGGCCTTGTTGTTGTTGTTTGATCTCCTCGAGGTTCTTGCCGTTGTGCCGTTGTTGGCGAGGGCAGGAATGCAAGACGGAAGAGATCATCGCACCGCGAAACGGCGATGTGGAAGTCTGGGATCCCTCTGCGAAGCAAAGCTCACCCACCACGCCAACGGTATGAACCACTGGCCAAAGCCCGGGCAACCTCCTCTGTCCCGGATCCCGCAACGGGGGGGACCAAGGGACCAACAAACGTTCAATTGCCTGGATGTTGCCACACGCGTAGAGATTACAATCAGCAAACCAAACCCCCCAACGGAAGCTGTTGCAGGCCCTGGGAACGGTGGTAGTCTGTGCGCGAATTGAGTTTGTGATCTCGCCGGGCTGGCCTGGCCGCGACCTGGTGGAATGTCCACCCAACAACCAGGTCGCGGCCCTTAAGCGAGCGGGAGGGAAACGAAAGAAGCTTCACGAATGCGACAAACAGCCTTCCTACATGCCCTGCTCGAAAGGGCGGTCAGTTTCAGTTTCAGCCCTTTTCCACAGGACCCAGCTCGTTCACTGGCTAATAAGCGCATGTGGCGGGATATTGCCATGAGTGTCAACAACAGGAGATGGCCTATTCCGGCCACCCTCCCCCCTCTCCCTCTTCCCGTCGCGGCCAGCATCCCGGTGATTGGTCAGGGTAACTTTGGTAGTCCCGAAACTTTGGACGCAGGGACCGCTTGCCTGGAACCAAACAGACTGCTTCCTTTGAGCCTCATGGTGATCTGACATATCAAGGTGTGATGCTGTGGGGTGATACTCCCCTGGTGCGATACTGCTATAGCCCTCCTTCCTTCCCCCCACTTCTAGGCAGCTAGGCGTTCAGATGCCAAACTTAGAACATGGAGACCACCTACCTGCCTTGCTCTCCGTGGAGATGGATCGGGGCCAATATATCTGGTGGGCAAAATAACGTCGACCCGCCCATCCTCCCGCAGCAAAAGCCCCGCCTCTCGCAACACTAGTCGGAGGATCCTCCCGGTAATTAGTCTCCATCTGTGATGAAGCCACTTCCGCGTGGGAGATCAGCCATCGCAGGAACAATCACATAGGGTCGCAGCCCCACAACAGATAGCAGAAGCAAGTGTGCTATATTCCTGGGCTCTTAACTGCTCCGCCCGAAGCACCAACAGGCTAGCCGGGGACAGGACCGAACCGCCCCCACCCCAGCAGAGCTTCTACGGGCCAAAGCTAGAGCATCTCGCCGACCAGAAAGTGGGACGCCGTCGACGACGCGCGTAGCAGGATTCCAAGACGTAGCAGGCAGGGACGAACATCAGACGGAAAGAGGAGAAAGGGCGCGCGCGGGGGGCTCGCATTCCGCTCGGCGTGCGGACACTTACACCAGCCACACCTGGGGGGAGTCTCAGGAAGCTTCCGGCACGCCTCGCCGACAACCTTCGGTTACATGTTACTGTTGTTGTTGTTGTTGTTGTTGTTTGTCACGGCCAGAGGGAGGGAAACGGCATGAAGAAACCCATGCTTCTCGTGTAACACAAAGCCGGTGCCTATCCATCAGATCTGCCCGGTCTCATCAAGGGCCGGAGCTTCGTGGAGCCTCTCCCCCTCAGGGCTCCCGTCGTTACATCGCGGGGACGAAAGGGGGTAATGTCACGAGATGTCAACCAGCTGCGGCCCCGGCAACTGGGTGCGCACGTAGGAAAAGAAGCTGTCTGACTGTCTGGCTAACCGGGTCAAAAAAGAAAGTCACGGAGGTAAAAGTCTGTCGACTCTCCTCCCCGATCGAGCCACAATCCCGGCGACCAGAGCCGACAGATGCCGTCAGCTCTGGGCGGACGCAGCTGTGAGGCTGGTGATGGGAGGGGGTGGTGTTGTTGGCCGCGGGGAGGGAAGCAATTGGGCAATGCCATTGGCTGCGCATATCCTGGGCTGGGGAAAGACAGAACAGGCACGCGAGGCCGGGGTGTTCCCGTTTCAATCAAGGTGCGGAGAGACAAAAAGGAAGGCAGCGCGGAGAGGAGGCGAACCGGTCGGCGGATGACGTGAGCTGGTTCGCGATCGGGTTACCACAACCGGAGGACCAGGGGTGCCGGGAGGGAGGCTGGACGGGAGGGCGTCGAGGATGGGAAAGGAGGACCATGCCCATCCGACTCGCTGGCCGAGTACGTGAGTATCACGCCAAGCCCCGGCCGAGCTGAGACGAGACACTGGTGGTGGTGCTTTTACCTTTTGCCTGATCGATCGGCAACAACATATCGCCAGCCCAGGCGGCGTGTAAATAGCAGGCTTTTGCGCGGCCGGGCGTGGACAGTCAGCGGGTTGGTAAGCATCACAAAGTGTGCGCGCGCGAGATGAGGTCCAGGTCTAGGCCCCTCTCCCTCCTCGTCCCCTGCCCCCATCTTCCGGGCCTGCTGCCGCTGCTCTCAGGCGAGAGGCGAAAGAGATGGGAGGAGATCCTGCAGCTCCCATCACACCGAGCCAGATCGGGATACCACTTCTCATCTCGCAAAGAAAAGAAAAAAAGAATGTCTGTCCTTTGCGTCGCGCCAGCAAAGCTGTGCTGCAGGGTCCCCCACAGCTGCAATGCTGCTGCGAAATATGCAGTCTGACGGCACGGCACAGGTACTTACTGTATGTATGATACGGTACACAGCAATAGAGAGAGAGAGAAGAAAGCACGGGCAGCTTCAGGTGCAGGTTGCAGATTGCAGATTGCAGGTTACAGTCAGGTGCATGGAACCTTCGTCCCATGGGGGTCGCGATCCTTCTCCTTACAGAGTACACTTGATTTCTGAATGGATCAATCAATGGGGGGAGATACTCTAGGTGGACAGATGGCCCACATGCACACGCCGAAAATCCCGGCACGGCGGACCAAGCGAGGGAGGAAGGATGAAAATAGCACACACACGCGCGCGTTGGTTGCTCGCTTGTTAACTAATCACAGTTATGAAATCCACCAACGACACTCGGAAGGTTTTTGTGGACTGCAGTCAGTCCAGGGAACAAGATCCCAAGCTCTCAACCCACGTCTGGAAGATCTCTTCCCTTGCGTCATGTCGGCTAATAAGACACATGGACGCAGAGAGAAGCAGATTGGCTCGGCCGTATATGCGAGCGTTGGGACCGTCGTCACTTGGTTTTTTTTCTTGGTTCAGGATTGCGTGCAGTAGTCAGGCCGGGCTAACTAATGAGTCTTGCGCAATCCAATCCAATCCGGTCGGGACGGTCTTTGTCTGTTGTTGTTGTTTGTGAGTGGCCCCCTGGGGAGAGTGAGTTGGGTTGGAGTTTATTTAAAATGTTGACGGGCGGCCATTGGCCGGCCGCAAGACGCGATGTCCCTGATCGACGCGGCTTTTGCTCGTGGGAAATCCTGCTAGCCTGGCTAATAAAAATCCGCCCGCCCCAGAGGTCCAGAGGGGACACGCGACCCGCGGGGTGGCCCTTGCTCGAGCCTTGCTCTCTTTGGTCTGGTCGCGTGTTGGTGTGTGGCTTTTTTGTCTGGTTCGGCCTGTTGGCTTTCCTGGTTTTTCCCTGGCCTGGGGGGTCCCATCCTCGCAGGGCTGGTTCCGTCACCTCATCCACGCAGCCACGCCATCTTCCATGGAAAACTGGGGGCCGTTTATCTTTCTTTTTTTCCTCTTCCTATTCCCTCGGAGGTTTTTTTTTTTAGAGGATTGCAGATAGTATGGTCCACCATCCCCTGACAGCAAGACCCCAGGAACAAGAGTTGGGGCGCTCGATAGTGTGCCGAATAGTTTGCTCTTCAATTCAATGCCGTCTCTCACCCTGCTGCACGTGGAAATTGGATCATTATCAGACATCCCTCTTGCCTGTTATGACTATTGGGTGTGTTTAGCGAGGGGGGAGCGGAATGGCATGTGGGATGGGACGGGAAGGACGGGTCGCGGGAGAAGATATTCCCCCCCCTCAGCGTTGCGCGCGTGTGGCGTTGTGCCCATGCGACGGGACGCGGAGGATTGCCATGTCGAGGAACCAGCACGTTTTCTTCGGTGGTGTCTTCTAGAATGAATCTTGATCGTCGCTTGTCTTGTGAGTTGAGGTACCGTAATAATGATATTAATATAATAATGTGATGAGAGTGAGTGAGACTCTTCTTGTATACTGTACTTTTTTGTCTCGCTCGTATTTTCTTCTCCCTGCAAAACAAAAAAGGAACAGAGTCTGTGCTCTACAGATTGGATATGTTTACTGCATGGTAACCAACCAGCTTACCTAGATACCTAGTAGTATTCTATGTATGTACGTACGTGCATCATGCATGGCGCAGATGGTGATGCCAGGTGGACAGACAGACCTAGACCATGTTTTTGGTCGGCCTTTGTTTTAGACGTAGAGACAGTCAGACAGGCAAGACAAGACCCCTTGACGCCCAACCATCTTTCCTCGGGCGGAAAGATCAGAGATCTTGCTCCGACCGATCAGTGTGTGTCTGTGTGCCGATGTAGGTGTGTGTGTGTCCCCTGGTACTCGATGTAAATGTGTGTGTGTGTGTACGTGTGTGTACGTGCGCGGGTGGGATGTCGGCACCGGCAGCCGAGCCACTCACCTGTGGCCCAGGCGAGAGAGACAGAGAAAGAAAGCTCTGGATTGGAGGTGGGGCAAGGCAAGAGCTCCTTGGTCGAGCTTCAAGCCTCAATCAAACCTCACCCTCCTCACCGGCTACTGCAACTGCGACAGCGACAGCGACAGCGAGAGTGCTCGAGCACAGGCACAGTCACAGGCACTACACGGCACAGCAGAACACGTTCTGATTCACTGTTCCTTGTGCGCGATCCCACCTGGCCCAGCGCCGTCCATTATACCATCCACCAGACCTGTCTCGGACCACCACAGACCACCGACCAAGTCCTTGGAAACCAGAGTGCTCCTTGCTTTGAGAGGGGGGAACGGCACTTGCGATACGAGGTCTCGTCTCTGGGATCGCACATCCTTGGCCTCTGAGCGCTGTTGGACCGTTTCTGCCGCTCTTCGTGGATTGCTCGGGGAATATCAGAAACAATAAGAGAGAAAAAAATAGCGGAACGAAAACCGTTTCTCTTGAGGCAAGGCCCCCAGTCAGCCAGTGTGATTGATCGTCGAGGAAGTTTGGACAGGGTCTTATCCTCTTTTGGTCGTATCAAACCCACTTTTGCACTTCGCCTACCCACACACCTCTCACCAGCGTGACCGGGTCCTCAGCCTCCTGCAGCTCAACATCATATCCCCATCCAGTCTGTGCTGAGCTACCGTGTGTGTGTACGTATCGTGTACACATACCTGCACGGTAACAGTGACACCGGCCCATCCGCCCTTGTCTGTGGCGGTTTCGCGTTGAGTAGACCCTAGCCACCTGGATTTGTCCGCCTCTCGGCACTTCACTGGTCGATCGCTTCAACCACCAACACCAACCACACTGCCACCATGGAGTCCGAGATCAGGACCGTCCTGCCCAACATCGACCCGGTCGTCTCCGAGTACTCGGCCGGCTATCTGACCCATGCATCCACCTCGTGGGCCGGAGGGGCCGAGGACCAGGCCGGCCCGTCCCCGCTGGCCGAGGCCGCCTCCGTGGTCATCGAGCTGCTGCTCTCCGCCGCCGGCGACCCGGACCCGGCCAAGCAGGACAAGATCCGCCAGCTCGTCGAGAAATGGGTAGCAAAGTACGACGAGGCCAACGGCTCCCTGCAGCGCCAGGGCCCCACCGTCCGCCGCCTCGACCAGTCCATCCAGGTCGGCGCCCAGAACAACATGTCCTCCACCCTCGCCGTCGCCACGGGCGCCGTCGACCTCGAGGCCGCCAACGTCCGCAAGGTCGAGTCCAAGGTCGACCGCAAGAAGCTCGAGAAGGCCGAGCGCAAGATCGCCGCCAAGCAGCAGAAGAAGACCTTCAAGACCGTCGAGTACGAGGCCTCGCGCCTGCTCAACCAGCCAGAGTCCACCCAGTCTTACGAGGAGTTCTACATGGCCGTCAACCCCCTGCAGGCCCCCGGCGCAGGCGGCAAGTCCAAGGATATCAAGCTGGACAACATCGATGTCGCCATTGGTGGCCTGAGGATCCTCACCGAGACCACCCTGACGCTGGCATATGGCCGCCGCTATGGTCTGGTTGGTAACAACGGTATTGGTAAATCTACGCTGCTCCGGGCTCTGTCTCGCCGAGAGGTCCCCATCCCTACTCACATCTCCATTCTTCACGTCGAGCAAGAGGTATGTGCAGCTGTTCTTGGTTCTTCTAGTCCGCTGAGGGATCTATACTGACCATCATACAGATCAGTGGAGACGACACGCCGGCATTACAAGCAGTGCTTGATGCCGATGTCTGGCGGAAGGTCCTCCTCAAGGATGAGGCACAGATCACGGAGAAGCTTGCCGAGATCGAGACCCAAAGGGCTTCGTTGGCCGACACATCAGCCGACGCAGCCAGGCTGGACCGCGAGCGTGAGGCCCAGGACCAGAAGCTCACCGACGTCCAGGCCAAGCTCGCCGAGATGGAGTCGGACAAGGCCGAGTCCAGGGCGGCAAGTATCCTGGCCGGTCTCGGTTTCTCGCCCGAGCGCCAACAGTTTGCCACCAAGACCTTCTCCGGAGGTTGGAGGATGCGTCTCGCCCTGGCGAGAGCGCTGTTCTGCGAGCCGGATCTCCTCCTGCTCGACGAACCGTCAAACATGTTGGACGTGCCCTCCATCACCTTCCTCTCCAACTACCTGCAGACCTACCCCAGCACCGTGCTCGTCGTCTCCCACGACAGGGCGTTCCTCGACGAGGTCGCCACGGACATCATCCACCAGCACTCGGAGCGCCTCGACTACTACCGGGGCGCCAACTTCGCCTCCTTCTACGCGACGAAGGAGGAGCGCAAGAAGACGGCCAAGCGCGAGTACGAGAAGCAGATGGCGGAGCGGGCGCACCTGCAGGCCTTTATCGACAAGTTCCGCTACAACGCGGCCAAGTCGTCCGAGGCGCAGTCGCGCATCAAGAAGCTCGAGAAGATGCCGGTGCTCGAGGCGCCCGAGGCCGAGTACAGCGTGCACTTCAAGTTCCCGGACGTGGAGAAGATGTCCCCGCCCATCATCCAGATGTCCGAGGTCACCTTCGGCTACTCCCCCGAGAAAGTCCTGCTGCGCAACGTCGACCTCGACGTCCAGCTCGACTCGCGCATCGGCATCGTCGGGCCCAACGGCGCCGGAAAGACGACGGTGCTCAAGCTGCTCATCGGCAAGCTGAGCCCGTCGTCGGGCATCATCCAGCAGAACCCCCGCCTGCGCGTGGGCTTCTTCGCGCAGCACCACGTCGACGCCCTCGACCTGACGCTGTCCGCCGTCTCCTTCATGGCGCGCGAGTACCCGGGGCGCACGGACGAGGAGTACCGCCGGCAGCTGGGCGCCTTCGGCATCACAGGGACGACGGGCCTGCAGAAGATGGAGGTGCTGTCCGGAGGACAGAAGTCCCGTGTTGCCTTTGCGTGTCTCGCCCTCACGAACCCGCACATCCTCGTGCTCGACGAGCCGTCTAACCACCTCGATATCGAGGCCATGGACGCCCTCTCCGACGCGCTGCGGAACTTCCAGGGCGGCGTGCTTATGGTCTCGCACGATGTTACTATGTTGCAGACGGTCTGCACTAGCCTGTGGGTGTGTGATGGGGGTACGGTCGAGAAGTTTGACGGGACTGTGCAGGATTACAAGAAGAAGATTACTGCGCAGGCTGATGCGTCGGGTGTTGTTGCTAAGCATTAGATGCTGCTAGACTAGACTAGGTTCTTGTTTGGGTGTCAATAGAGCTTGGCGTCGACAGTACTTCATAAGTCTTGTGACATGTGTATTGGTGACCCGCTCATAAATACTTTGCTCAACCCGTTTGCACCTGCCGTAAACCATTTCTGATGACCTGGTGGTCATCACATTGTTTCGAATCCACGACCTCTACAGCTGTCCCTCGCAACGTGGGTCCAGTGCATTTGGAGCCCAAACATAACGGAAGGCATAGAGGTTGAAATATTCTCCCACCTATCCATCTCCGATATTCTAAATTCTGCTAGGTTTTTAACAAGAAGGGGGCACATGGTTCTCAGACCCGTAAACTCATGGAAGGTCTGTCAACCCGTCTGTGAGTTCTGCATGGACAGATCTGTCCAAGTCATCGAAACTGAGTCCAGGTTCAAACTGAAGATTGAGGCCGGGTAGACGAGTGCTCTGGCGCCATACATGCTTTCTCGGCCCTAGATCATATCCCACCAAAAGACATCTCGTGTCGGTCTGTGCTTGTCATCCATGAGCGCTTGCCCTCCAGCAGCTTCCGGCTCATACTCCGGGTCGTAACCGTTCTCTGACTATCGAGGCTATGGGTTATGTCTCCGTCCGCCGGGTCAATGTCTTGGTCCTCATCCCATCCCCTCTCTCCCGATCCTCGGCTCACAAGTATTGCATTTGAACCTTGTCATACTCTCCGTAATTGCCCTCATCCCGGTAATCGACGAGCCTCCTCGGTTCGTACCATCTCGTTGGCGCGCCTGGTACCATGTCACGCTGTGCCGTGGCACAGCCCCCTCTTCTCAGATATGTCACGATACCTCCTCGAAAGTTCTCTTCTTCGTCCATCATGGTCCACGAGTCGATGATGCTTGGGGCGCACACTGGGAACTCGAACGCCAGACTAATACCTGCCAGGGCCCCGTCCCCTGGTGCTGGCTCCTGCTGGCAATACTGATGTGGATCTTCAATACCCCAGGTAGCTGCCCACGTACATGTGATGATTGGAGGGCAAACATCCAGGATGCTTCCTTTTGATATATGTTCTGCAAGTTCATTCAATTCAAAGGCAGTGAGTGACCGTTGGTAACATCTGTTCAGGAGGCTCAGCAAGATAAGGAGATTCACTGTATAGTATCTAATGTCACCTTGTAGCCTTGATCATCAGTTGATATGAAGCACAGGGACTTCCGGCTTTGTAGTGAAATAGTTCAATCATACACATCTCAGATCCTAGCTCTTGACCCAAATGGGTACGATATGGTTAGAGATATATGCTTTCTATTCGCTGTCACAACACACTCTTGCCTTTGAACGCCTTGTCAGTATTATCATGAATATCGATCGTCTCAAAATGCTTTGCGTAAGGGGGGGAAATCGTTCATTTTCACGGCCTGCCGGTGCTACAATATCGAAGTCATGTACACACAATTCTCTTATTGTCATTTATTTGGAAACACAAGTTATTTTGGTTAGTAGATTATCAATGCTGTTAGCCATGCAAATATGCTTGGTGTCTTTTGAGAAGTCATGGACTGGATCATCTTTGTAGGTTTATCTATCAAAGCTAACTAAAGTTTCTCTTAGAACCCTTGGTGGATGCTAAGCTCCATGGTAGTACTCCATAACGTGATTTTATCCCGGCTCCATCATGCGTGCATCCGGGCGTCGACATCTCTCTAGACAATGGTAACCCGTTGGACTTTGAATCCCTCGAAGAATTCATCATACTCCCGTGGTGATATTGTCTCGTCCCATTTATATTGGGTCTCAAAACGAGACACACGAGTGAAGCTCTCGCTGTCGGTGTTTCTCACCAGAACAAGCCCGCTTCTCCCCCAGAAAATTCCGTGAGTTACGATCAGCAACGTGACATCCGTATCTTCGTTGCAAAGTGATGTCAAAAACTCCGTCGTGTCCGCTTCAAATCCTATCTTGGGCCCTCCAGAGACCCGGAAATAGCCTCTCTGGCTGTCATCATAAAGCACTCGACACTCCCGGACTTTGGCGTCCAGGATGAGCTCCCCACCCAAGACTGCTCCGAACACGTTGCTGTTTACTGTTCTCACTCGCGCATCTATGAATTCACAATCGTCGTCGATTTCCGAGCTCGTGTCTCCGTAATGCACATGCACTGCCCCGCCCACTGATGCCCAAGACCACGACGGCGCTGTGTGCTCAGGGGGTCTGGGCCGTCGATCTTTAGCTTCAACATGCCACAAGAGGCTTCGAGGCATCGAATTCCGCCATAATCCTGCTAAGTACGTGTCGTTTTGCTTGGCATTTTCGCTATAGGTTTGTGCGACCGCTGAAAGAGCCACGAGCCTGTCAGAATGTAGCGTGGCTTGCCGAGGCGAGTAGAGCTGAACAATATCTTGCCAAGGCAGCATTTCCAGTCCTGGGATGCAAGGTACAAGATCGTTATAATGTGGCTCTCGCCGGTCAGTCTCAATATGTCGAGCACGGGATACCATGTCTGGCTGTCTGTTGACTCGTTGGAGAAGGCTCCGGCATGACCACACGGGCCCGTGTGATGAGTACGAAAGGCACCGTGGGGAAAGGAGCTCTTCTTGTAGAGCCCATGCTCTTGAATCGATAGGCTCATTCGGCTCGTGGAATATGTCAGTGCCATGCTTCTCGGTCAGAAGGAACGGCTTGCTCTCTCTGCCGCATTTATCTCTGAATCGTAGACTAGTCGGGGCAAATCGACGATAGCAAATAGGCTGCACGTGGTGGAGAAATCCCTCTTCCACATCGTGAGCGCTTGCGGCAGCCACAGTCAACAGAGCGTGTCGATATATGAAAGCCATCTGCGGTATCTCTCTTGCCTTGTCCAGTTCGTCATCTTGCACGATGCAGAAACTGTCAACCCACAAGTAAGGAATACTCAGCTTACGGCAAACTCTCACCGCGTCTTTGATAGTCTTTGGCAATACATCGAAGCATATTTCCTTGAGATACTGGGGAAGAAGGCCCCTCGTGGTCTTGTGTCGTTGGTCGCCACCCCACACGTAACTCAAGCACGCCCAAGACCAATTGCGCTCAGGCGTGGTCTCCACAAGACGGATATGATCTGGGCCAGAATTTGGATTGACTTCGAGCAGCCTCGATGGCACGAAGCCTGTGGACGGGATTCGGCAACTTTCATGTGAAGAATCGCAAATTGAGATGAACGTCTCCAGGAGGGAATAAACCCTCTCCGTGTCAACCTTTCTATCCAAAACGTGACGGGACAGATCCCCTGGACGATCAATTGCTCCGGTTTCTCCTGCGCAATAGCTGGTCAGGCCAAGCATCTGGGGGAGGGGTGAGGAGAATCATGGCATATCTGTACATACCTTCTGCTATCTGTAATTTGCCATCACACTCGATGGCAGTAGTTCCGTAGAGGAAGTCGATTCTTCCGGAACTCACTAGGATGTGGAAATGTCGGCGACGTAAGTTGTTCAGGATGAATTTGGATTTCCAGAGAAGTATGGCCGCCTTGTTCAACCTGGCCTCAATTTGGGGAGAAACATTCGGAAACTTGGCTGTCACCATATAACTGCTCATGTATTCCCAATCCCTGAAAAAATTGGGATTCCGTAGGAATCTGAAAAGCTTCAGAAGGTCACCCGGCCCGTGGTGATAAGCGATCAAGTGCCAGCTCCCATTCAGCAATCTGAAAACGGGGCAGCCGTCTGATTCCGCTTGAAGGGCTTCTAGCTTGGTATGAGGCAGCGAGACTAAGCCATGCTTGAACCGATGGTGTGTGATGACAATCCTGTCACAGTGTTGACAGGTGTGTGGTTTGGGGATATGTTTCCAGCCTGATACGTCACCCTGGTCTTCTGGTGTGTTGCCCCCATCACCATGAGCAGCACCTGCCATCGTGGAATGATCGTAGGAGACAGGTCTCACGCAAGCATCCGGGCAACACAATCCTTTTCAAAAACAAAGGCGCTGAGCCCCTGCGGTACGAAGGATACTTGCAGGTGCATACACACTCGCCGCAGCCCTCGCGACACTGAAGAAACGGGAGTGGTGATCCGTCCATGTTGGTGGCACGGTTGGTGCTGCTGCGCCGAAGACAGACCCACCGCTAGGCAAACAGGCCTTCGACAGTGGTGTCTCCACAGCACTGACACCCCACCAGCCAGGACTCGCTTGACGATGGAGAGATCTCGTGTTGAGTAAAGGAGTACGGTTCGTAAGAATGCCCTCACTCGACGGGCCAAGGACCAGTCACCTCTCAGCAGCACATTATCTACAACACCACGTGTCTCTGAAAACTGAGCACAAATCGCGGGAGAACGTGTGGTCCAAGACCACGAACTCGATGGAATGGACGGACAGAGACGCAGTTGTAGGCGGAGACGGCAGCGGACACAGTGAGCAACAATATAGGATCTACGGCTGAGAGGCAACCCAGATGAGGCTGTGTGCCATCCGCTCGGAGGAAGTACAGCCAGGAACGTCAACCTTCGCAGTCTCCAGCTCGAAACGTCTTAGATGGGCCTACTCAGTGGGCAAGGCAACATACAGCACGTGGCGTGGATTACTAGGGCTAACCGAGGGATAGCATCATAACATGATTGGCAGGCATGGTATCTTGTGAGGACAGCACCATTCGATAGTCGTATAGCAGGGTACATTCACATCACAGGGCAGCAGTATGGGAGCGAGGGACAAGCTGTATGGTAGAACAAATTCATTGATAACCATGACAAGAGTAAGAAGTTGACGGCCAGCAATAAGCGGCCAGTCGAAACCGTTCCGTTCAACCCGAGACACAATAACGCAGACTAACGACATGACAGAAACAATATAGCCTAGTAGTATACCCTGACAGCCAGTATCGTGATCAGCATCACAGATGGAAGTGCTGACTGGATACCGACGTCCTCTGGGAAAGGCCTAGACTGGAGGTGCGAACCAAGGAAATGACCAAGTGCTACCCTCCAGTTCATTTTTGAGAGCCAAGCAAAAAGCATCTTTTTTACTTCTTTCAATCGATTATTGTGATGCACCGTGCGCGATGGCGACCTGCTTCCAGTGGTCGCGGTCGGCCTCCAACTTCCTGATCTTCTCCTCAAGCTCCTCGAACTTGATGGCCTTGCGCTCTCGAGACTTGCGAGCGGCGAGGGTGTTCCGCGCTCGCTTCATGGCGACAGTGTCGTTGGGGTCCTCGACAATGATGGGTGGCAAAGGCTTGTCGCGACGACGAGAGTTGACGCCCGAGACCGAAGAGTGGCGGCCTGTGGGGGAGTTGGAGTTGCTGGACTTGCGTCGCTGAGCTGGCTTCTCAACGGTTTCGAAGTCGTCAGACTTCGTGGCAGGGGACTGGTCGACAGCCTGTGCGGCGGGAGCAGCCGCAACCGGGTTCTGATCTGGGAAGAGCGAGAACCAGTTGTCGGCGCTCTCGAAGTCGTTGGTGCCAAAGTTGGGAGAGACATCGCAGCTGTCGTTGAACTCCGGAGATTCATTGTAGATGGAAGGCGAAGTCAGAGCAGTGAGTGCAGTAGAGTTCGGCGCAGACATGAAGGGCTCGTTCATGAGCAGGTCCTGCGGGGAGACCGTGCCCACGTGCGAGCTGTGCATGGAGCTGCTCAGGTCGAAGGCCGGGTTGGCCGGCGACGAGAATGCCGAGGCGGGGGCGCCGCCCTCGAAGGCAGTGAAATCCTCAAAATCGAAGTCTGGACGGCGTTGTGAGCTTTGAGTCCCTGGACGAGGAGGCAGTCTCAGGGTGTGGCTCTTACCTTGTGCGTCCATTTTGAGGGTGGTTGCCTGGTTACCGTTACTTTGTTGGTTGAACAGGGGGACAGGCGGCCGTTGCCGGGACTGGTTCTGATTCAAAGCGGCGGTCGAGGAGGGAGCAGAAGATGCGTAGAAGTGGTTGTTCTGCGCGTTAAACCGATTGTGAAAAGCCGGGGACGAAGCAGTGTGGCCCTGTGCCTGGAGTATCTGTGCGGCTCGCTGACGTTGCAGATCCTGGGGAAGTTGCCAGGGGCTCTGGGGTTGTTGTTGAGTTGTGTTTAGCGATGCACTTCCTATGGCGGAAGAGTGGGAGGCAGGGCGGTTAGGGAGATGACGCTTCGTCGGCGTATCGAACAAGACGAAGTCCTGTTGAGGCGGCTGCAGGTGCTGTTGATGTTGCTGTTGCGCGGAGTGTGCCGGCAGGCTCTGTGAACTGGAGGGAAGCCATGTTGACTGGGAATCCGTGGTGAAGACTGGGGGGTCTTGGCCGGGAATGGTGGCAGAGGAGTGACGCGAACTTGAGCTGAAGCTATTCAGGCTGAAGTTCAGATCGACCTTTTCAGGAAGAACTGAGTGAGTGGAGATGTTGGGAAAGCTGGGGGAGTCTGAAGACTGAATTTTGACTGATTTGCACGGGGGCAGGCCGCAGGGGCTGATTTAGAACATCTTGATGGTATTATCTCAAGGTGTTCTGGTGTATGTGTGTGATGGTTTGGGGTTGGGGAGAAGAAAGGAAGGGGAAAGAAAACGCGTCGGCTGGGTTTGGGAGGTGGGTGGTTTTAAAAGCCTCAGGCAGGATGTGTGGCCTACCCAAGGCAAAATGTGCGCTGCTGCGCTGCCCCACCATCCGTCCCTCCCTCCTTCGTCCTCTCTTCCTCCTACCACCGTTGCAGGGGTCCCCAGTTTGCAACTATGAGTCACACTCAGCGCGCCCTTTTTCAATTTGCTAAATCCACTCCCCAGGGTACATATCTGCTCATGTTTCCTGTCCTGCTGCTGTTGCTGACAAAACGGCAGTCCAGCGCCCTTTGCTGATGTGTACAAACCTCGACTGTTGCAAATGATGTGGAGCTATCTAGAATGCAGTTACCTGATTCGAACCTGCTTTTCACGTACTCAGCCATGGTTCCCATTCAATCATCAACTTCAGCGACACGACACAAAAGAGTCCTACGAGGAAGGGCTGAGGAAAGGGCTTCATGGACAGTCCAGGACAGTTGTGAGGCGTGTGAGACAAAAGGCGTAGGACTAGCATTCGTTGCAAACGTCGCTTCCTCTAGTTCCTCAGGAACCCCAGCCCTGCGCCTTCCCTAATCAGGTCGCCGGCCTTGGCCAATGCGCAAATGCGCCTCGTTGCGATCCCACCCCAGCGGCTCCAGGAAGGAGCTGCCTGGCTTACTCTTGCTGCGTACGTACACAACTGTGTGGTATCTGAAGTCCCACGCGCCTGGAGTACCAATATCTTGCGAGCTAAGGGTCTACTCAAACATTCATACGTTGTATGCTCAAGCCACATGTCCTCAAGCACCCTGGAGCGAGGCCCAGCTGGGTTCGCCGGATCGCCCTGTTGCATGTGCAGTTGCCTGTGTGCGCATTGCGCGTTGTGCCTGGGCATTCTGCTGCCTTCTTCGACGATTGCGCACTCAGTTGCGCGTTACGCTGACAACAACAGTAACAGCAGCAACCCCAAGCTTTGGACTACCATATCACGATGCCAGGCCGCAACAATCAATCTAAGAAAAATGGCCCACGGCCCACACGGACTGGCGCGGCCTCGTCTTTGCTGGTGTGTCGTCGTTTCCCCACAACTCAATTCGGTCGTGTGCCCTGAAACACAAAAACGAACTGAGGCCCTCGACTGTTACCCGTTGTCTGGAGCAGCAAATCAGCACTACGAATTGAATTGTGAGTCACTTTTCCCTGTCGCGGCCGGAGAACTGCGAAACACGCTGCAGGAGCGGCAGCAAGAGGAACGGGGGGGTTTGAAAAAGCAACCAAGCCCATCTCATTCCCCGGATCGGCATTGGGGGAGGGTAGCAGATGATGGCCATTTTGCAACCCGTTTCCGTTGGCCGAAAAGCTGGTGCGACCAACCCGACAGACCCAGCCGACCAATCCATCCATTCATCCACCTCAGCCCCGGCGAGAATTTGGCCTCAGGGCGGCTTGGCCTCACGACGGGGCATCTGTGTATCTGGTTACCCCCAATCTAATGGGAGGACGCATCTCGCGCGGCGAAGCAGTGCCTCTACGACGAAACTAATGCAAGCCGACTCTCACTGTCTCTCTCTCTCTGTTCATCCCACGGAACATACGCACACGCCCAGAGGAGGCGCAAAAGGACCTCACCAAGCACAGACTCTCTGCATAGTCTCCTCCGCCTCCAACACTGCGCAGAAGCGCAGACGCTGGACAGGACCGGACCAACCAGAGCGTCCCCATTCCTATCCCCCCCTGCCCACCCTGGACCCGGCGCAACAACCATCCACACAACAACACGACAGAGCACACCTCTATGTCAGCACTGCAGTAGGGCGCGCATCAACCCAGCCACCTTGTGTCCACCCGACCAGCAATGCCAGCCAGCACATTGGCCCATAGAACGGGGTGAAGCGAGGAGCAAGGCACTTGGCCAGAATGGGCAAGCATACGCCTTTTGCTCAGCCCGCCCCCAAATTCGAGGCCCAAATTGCAAGAAAAAAACTGGCCCATTTGCAGAGCTAGCAAGATAGAGGATCAACTTTGTCCTAGGTAGGGGGAGGGGCCAAGTTTGTCCGCGAGTCCACTCCGCCGTCCCTCTTTAATGGCGACTAGGACCGCTAATCCTGGGCCTGGCCTGCTGCGCTCTCATTCCTTGCATTGTGCCTAGCCATCCGCCAGTGGAAGCGCAATTTCCGCCTTTTCGGCATCTCTCTACAGGCATGTACTATGTAGTAGGACAAGATGTGTCTACGACGCTGGTGTGATTACTAAACCGGCGTTCGTGGTAAGAGACACAGACAGACAGACGGACAGGACTAGGACCGGACGAAAAGGACAATGCCCTGCACTCCCCATGCACAGTAAGCACGCGCGTGACGGCCCATCCACCCACCAAGACCACATACCCGCCCCGACGCTTCCGATTACTGTACACTACGTACCGAAGCTGTCCTCAGAGGTCGTTCCCACACCAGCCGGGCGTATCGGTGTATTTTCTCGGTCTGCGCTCTACGTCCCATGAATGCCGACTTTCAACGTAATCTGGAAGCACCAGGAAGATCTGCGCGGGAATACCGTGCAAACTCCGAGAGGGATGTCGGTTTCTGGAGGGGCCGGCCGGATCTCGGAGCCAGCACGGCTTTCGCTCAGCATCAGACAAAGCCCGGTCGATCCTTTTTTTTTTTTTCTGATCTCCCACACGCTCTCCGCCGCCGGAGCGGATGCGGCACGTCGTTTACCAATCAGGGGAGGTGCGAAAGACGTTAGACGTGATTTGTTTTTGTGCACACCCGCGACGTAAATGCTTTCAAGCTTAATAAACAAAAACTTTGATGTTTGAATATTTCTATATAAATTTATTTATTTATAAAGCAAAGCGTTTCGAAGAATTGATATCAAGCTATAAGCACCAACTATATAGGTATCTTAAAGCAATAAATTGTCTATATCTTGTCAAACAGCAACCGAAAAGCTTTCAACATGGGATGGACATATCATGAGCTAACATGCTTCTTATCCAATGTAGCATTCAAGCAAAGATGTCTGGAGAACAAGGGCAAGTAAGAGATCAAACACAGTGTTTAAGAGAAGAGGGTAAGTATGAAATTATTAATACATGAATACTCTACAACAACCGGAACAACAACATTGAAGCCCAGTTTAGCTCTGAGAATGTAACCTTCTCAGGTACACTCTCGAGAGAACCCCGTCAACCGCATCCCCTAACATTAACTACCATCCACAACTCGCGGTCCGGCTCAGCTCAGAACAATAGGGTCCTTCCCATCCCACTCGCTCCCCTCAGCAGCATCCAGCGAGAACTTTGCCAGCGCCACCATCGAGCTCTTGGCACTCAGCCAGACCATGCCGTCCTCCAGCGGCCATATCTTGTACTGATCTTTTTCATCACCGTTGGTCAGCCGCGCCGGCCGCGGGACCACCCACCTGATCCCATCATCACCACCAGCCGCCCTGAGCTCCTCGTCGACGGCCTCGTGGTCCTCGTACGCGAGCTTGAAGTTGCTGTGGTCGATGACAGCGCGCACGAGCCAGTTCGCGTTGGGGCCCGTCGCCCCGACGCCCAGTGCGGATATGTGGATGATCTTCTTTTGGACCCTACGGGGCACCACTGCCCGCAGCGCCGTGATGGTGTTGGCGATGCTGTCGGCCATCATGCGCGGCGGCGAGTCGGTCGGGTGCGGCGCCGCCCAAGGGTTCTCGGACGTCCGGCGCGGGCTGAGGGCCGAGATGACCACGAGCGAGTCCTCACCCGTGGCGGCGGTTGCCAGGGCGGCGCCCACGGCGCTTTTGGTGTCGGCCGCGCTGAGGGGCGTCCCGCGGACGACGGTCAGGTTGGCCCTCTGGGCGTCCGGCAGGTCGGCTGTGAACCTGTCGAGCCCTGAGGGCGTGCGGACGAGCGCCGTGACCTTGTGTCCGCGGCGGAGGGCCTCTAGGAGGACCAGGCTGCCTGTGCGGCCGGTTGCGCCGAGGATGAGGATTGGCATGGTTGGGATGGGCGTGAAGGAGTATTCGGGATGCTCTTATATTATGTAGGAAATGCACCTTGATTTACAGTGCTGTCCTACGTGTTGTGCTGGTAACCTGAGGTTTCTGAGTGATGGAGAGAGATGATGATGAGTCTGATTGATATAGCATCTTCTCTGGTAGTAGTCTCCTGAGTTGAATACTTATATATCTCTCTAAGAGCACCCAGTGATTCATGCGAACATAGTCAACGCGTTCAGATTTTCCTAAAGTCTATAATCGGGCGGCTTACCAATGCCATCCGTCTACGCGGCTGCACAACGGGAAGACATGCGGAAGACCTGCGGAGACCTGCGGAGACTCGCGGAGACCCCTAAACTCTCGAGCTTAAACAACGGGCTTGCCAAGGCCATCATCCAAGCTGCTGAGAAATCATGGCTGTCCTTTTCACACACAATTCAAGGACTGATTCAGTCGTAACGGTAAGGCACGATGGCTGGCAATGGCATAATTCACACAACCTGAGGGGGAAGCAATGCGCGGTCTCGTGGGGACGAGGGAGTTCCCGTAGCGGTCGGTATGGGTCGCGGGATGCGGGATGCGGGAGAGCGCCGTGTTGACGACTGCCCATGGCTAGAATACGGCTTGCGACACAACCTCACAATCTCACATCTATCTAAACATTGTGTCAAGTGCCGCCGACGTACTCTTGTGGTCCAAATGTGTCTTCCACCCAGCTCTCAAAAGACATGTTCAAGATGAAAGATACTACCAGTGTCTATCATGGAAGGAGTGACAGTACAACTCTGGAGTCTGGAGAAACTCCTCCTAATTTCAAACCTTTCAGGAAACCTTCAGATTTAATTCTTAAGAGATAGATAAAGAAATTCTCGCAATATGGGCGGGCAAGATCCGTTTCTGCATCGCGTGTTCCTCTCGTGCGAGATTTCTAGGGCGGTAGACTCGCCACGTACGATTCGGATGGCTAGAGAGACAGTAATTAATCTACGAGTGTGCCTCGGGCGTGGTCTTGCTGGGCTGATCCAGATATGATATGAGCCAACCCACCTACACACCTCATTCCTCGCGACATCTCTCGCGACATCAGACAGAGAGACCCACCCAATCAAACCACAGGGAAAGAAAAGGCCATATCATACCAGGAGCTCATGAATCGACTGATGTATTCCATATTCTTTTTGGTAACCCCCTTTTCCGAAAACCGAATAGACAGACCCTGATACCCCCTACCGATGCAGAAACTACGGCGAAGAAAAGAAAAGGAAGCAAGGGAAAACAAGACAATAAACGCAGTGATCAATCAATGGGTGATTTACATTCAACAAAGTAGAAAATTCCGCTGGCTTCGCGGGCAAAATGTAATAGCTTCCATTGGCAGCCGGGAGTGGCTACCAACATCAGTCCCTCCCTCCTGTAATCCGATCCTCGAGTAAAGCCCAAGCCAGCCAAACGCAATGCACGCATGCAAGATGCAGCGGATCCTTCACTCCTGCGCTCCCTCCCGTATGCCTTCACCTCCTGGCTCCTCTCTGCCCCGGGTGAAACCCCTGGGTGTGAGGCACCGTAGATCCCATGTACTCGTGACCAGTCAGGGGCTGAGCGGGATTGCCATGGCTGCCCCCCTAGGCAGCACCACCACCACCACCCCGCTGTGGACCACCTCCGCCCCGTGGCCTCTTGTTCTGCTGTCCTCCGGCCGCTGCCCCTTGAGCCTCGGCATCGCGAGGCCTCTTGTTACCGGGCTGGAAGTTCTCCGCGCCGGGGTTCAGCGTTGCCGGCCCGCCGCTGGCGTTGCGGTTCTGGAAGCCTCCGCGCCCTCCGCCGCGTGGGTGTTGGTAAGTGCCGCCGCGGCCGCCTCCTCGGGGCGCCCCGCCCCGGGTCGGTACGGGGATGCCGGTCTTCACCTGCTGCTGCTGTCCCGGCTGCTGCGCAGCTTGGGCCTGGGTCTGTTGACCCTGAGGAGCTGGCTGTTGAGCAGCGGCCTGGGTGGGGTTGGCGGGCAGCGACGACGGCTGAGCTGACGCGAAGGGGTTGGCCGCGGGCGCCGTCGGTTTCGCCGGTATTCCGGATGCGAAAGGATTTGGTTGCGCCGCGGGCGCCTGGTTGGCCACAGCAACCGGGGCAGGCTTTTGCGGAATGGCGCCATTGGCAGGCGGAGCCGCTGCGGTGGCAGGTGCGCCTAAGACAACGTTAGCTTTGCATGTACGACGAGCCGTAAGTGAGGAATTGTCCAACGTACCGGTGCCGGCTGCTGCCACCGCCTTGTCTGACGGCGCGGGCGAAGAAGCAGGCTTGACGGCAGCCTCTGGTACCGGTGGTGGAGGCTTCGCAGCCTTAGCCTCCTCCCACACTTCACCGACACCACGCTCGGGGGTCTCCTTGGCCGCCGTCTCGACAACGCTCAGTTTGGCGTTCGCCCCCCTAAGTTTGTTCTCAGCCATGTTAATCCTAAGCGTCGACTTCTTCGACGCCATGAACGTCGCCTGCTCCCTAGCAGCTGTGATCTTGGTCTCGTGTTCCGTCTTCAACGCCTGTTCTGTCTCCTCCTTGATCTTCTTGGTCTCAATCTCCACCTTCTTCCTGACGTTGTTGAAGATAATACCCTTGACGGTTTGGTTCTCATTAACAACCTTGCGAGTGTCGGCATCGTTGAGTTGGGAGAAGTTGGCGACAAGGAGCGATTGGAGATCCGGATTTGGCGTCTGCGGTTGTTGCTGATCCGTTTGCTTGGTTGGTGTTGCCGCAACCGACTCGGACTTAGCAGCCGGTGCGCCCGTGGCCTTGTTCTCGGCTGCCCATATGGCCCGCTCCTGCTGCAGCCTCAAATCATATTCGCCTTGTAGCTTCTCCTTTTCCTTCGTAAGCTCAGCTTGGTTCTTGGCCCTGTCTTCGGCCAGCTTCTTGTTGAGCGCTTCCTTCATCCTCTGAGACCGCGCGTCAATGATTGCCTTTTGGTTCGACTCGTACTCGGTCACCTTGGAGTTGAGCTCGGCGACCTCAGCCTCCAGCTCTGTTACCCTCTGCTCGGCCCGTGCCAGCTTCTGTTCTAATTCAGCGCGCTCCGCGTCAGTCGCTGCTGGCGGGGCAGGTTGAGCTTCAGTAACACCATCGCTCTGCGTGGCCTGGGTGTCTGCCGGTTGGGCTGCTTCTGGCGCCGGCGCAGGTTGCGAGGCTGCTTCAGCTGGTGCCTGGGACTCGGCTTGGGCACGAGCTGCGTCACGATCTTGCACAGTCATGGCCAATTCTGAGCGTAGCCTTTCGAGCTCCTGGTCGGCAGCGGTCTTGGCCTCGTTGGCAGCGGCCAGCTGCTGCTGTGCACCCTCAAGTTGCTGCTGCACCTCTGCGAGCTGTGCCGAAGAAATACCCTCAGAGGCGACCTCGGCAGTGGTTTCCTTCGTGGCGCTGCTGGCAGACTCGAGTTGCTGTTGAACTTCGCTGAGCCTCTGCTCCAAGCTAGATTTCTCTTGGCCGAGGGCAGTCTTTTCTTGGACAGCGGAGTTGAGTTCAGACTGGAGTGAGGTCAGCCGTTGGGTCGTCTCATCAAGCTGTGTTTGCAGCTGTGCTTTTTCTGCGTTCAACTCGGCAATCTTAGTGCTGTTCTCCCGATTCTTGTTCTTTGCCTGCTCGATGATCTTGCCGCGAGCTGCTGTCCAGTTGCTCTTCTCAGTCTCCAAAGTCGTCTCAAGCTCGGTGATCCTGGTCTTCAGCGGCTCTTCAGCCTGCTTCAGCGCATCGCGTTCACCCTCGAGCTCAGACACCTTCTCCTTCATCTGCTCCAATTCGGCAGGGTCGACGCGTCCATGCTTGGTCACGATGCTCTCAACACGCTTCTGCCAATGGTCTCGGTCCTGGCCGAGCTGCTTCAATTCCTCCTCCAGGTACTCCTTGGTGCCTTCGAGCTCGGATATGCGGGCCTTGAGAGGTTCTATTGTTGCTTCGAGCTCCGTGATCTTTGTATTCCTCTGCTCTAGTTGGCGCTCAATCCGCTTGTTCTCACTTCGTAAGGTGCTATTGCTCTCTCTTATAAGGTTGAGCTCGTTCAGCTTGTTCATGAGCTCTTCATGGGACTTGCTTGTACTGGTGTCGTTCCTGGCCACACGCTCCTGCTCCAGCTTCAACTGGTACTCTTCAAGCTGCGACTGCTTGGCGTCGACCTGTTGTTGCAGCCGTTCGGCCTCGCGGTTCCGGAGGTTGTACTGTACTTCGAGAATCTCCTTCTCACGGTGCAAATACTTGTTGAGCTCCGTCAGGCGCTCGACATCTGAGCCAGGGGCAGAGTTGGTGGTATCGTCTGTGGCCTCGATGAAGGCGGTGCGGTTCTCCTTGATGGCAGCGATCTGTGATGTGAAGCTGTGAAGCTGCTCCTGGAGGAGCTTGTTCTGTTGATCGGTCTCTTGTCGCCTCTCTTTCAGGTCGGAGATCTCTTGACGCAATTGCTGCTCGCGCTCGGCGAAAGACCTCTTGTTGTCGTCAAGTGTATGCTTGGCAGACTCGGCCTCAGCCTTCAGTGATGCGGAATTAGTCTTCAACTGGTTGTGTTGAGAACGGAGGGCTTGCAACGCTTTTGCAGCCTCCGCATGTTTCACCAATTCCGTCTCGTAATCTTGCTGCGCCTTCTTGGCAATGTCTGCCTGTGCTCGGAGATCTTGCTGATGGTACTTCGCCCGCTCCTTGAGTCGCTCGGCTTCCTCCTTAAGACGTGATATCTCTTCCTCCAGGATGCGCTTTTCTTCCTCGGCCTTGTGGTTGGCCTCTGTTTGGGAGTCTCGGATGGAAGACAACTCATTGTTGGAATTGCTAAGCTCCACAGAGATGTTGTCGACGCGCTGCTGGAGCTCCTTGATCTGGGCGTCCTTGGCTGCGAGTTCTGACTCCATCTGCTCCCGGAACTGCTCCTGAACTGAGTTGTTCTGGGTGAGCTCCTCTTCGGCAGCCTGGGCGATCTCCTTGTACTGCTCGGTTTGTGACCTGGCAGATTCGAGGTGCGTGGTAGCCAGATCCAGGTCCCTCTTGAGATCGGAGATCTCATTGACCAGCTCATCAATCTGAGCCTCAGTTTCTGCATCCGCTGATCGAGGCTCATTGGCAGTGCCGGGTCTAGGTGTTGGCCGGGGCTGTAAGCGTTCGGCTTTCTCCTGAGCATTGCGAAGCTCAATGGTGAGTTCGTCAACACGGGCTTGCAGGTGGTCTCTGCTGGTCTTAGTAGCAATAAGCTCCTCCTTGGCCGAGTTGAGGCTACTGAGGAGCTCATCCACCCGCTGCTGATGCTGTTGAGTATCGTAGTCCTTTCGCTGCTGAAGCCTCCTGCTCTCCTCGATCTCATTATCAAGGTTGCGCTGTTTCGCGGCCAACTCCGTCTTCAATGATTGGATCTGCTCGTTTAGGCTTCGCCGAGTCTCTTTGTCCGAGGTGTCCTTCTCGTTCAGGAGTGTTTGATTTTGCGTCAGAAGGTTGCTGAGGGTAGCTTTGTCCTTCGAAAGCTCTTCGTTATCCTTGAGTAGACGGTCACGGATGCTGGTGAAGAGCGCCTTCTCCGCCTCCAGGTTTGAGGCCTTGCTCTGAACACTGTCCAGCAACGCCTTCGTCTCCACGAGGTCTGAAGCTAATTGCTGGCTGCGCAGATCATGCTTCGCTGCGGCTTCCGAGAGGCTCTGGCTTCGCTTTTGCAGCTCGGACTTCTCGTTTTGCAGCGCTTCACAGTTGCCCTGAAGCATGGCATAACGCTCAGAGGCAAGTTCGAGCTGGCTACGAATGCGCACAACCTCACTCTGCAGAGATGTCTTTTCCGCTGAAAGTCTGTCGATATGCTCACGCATGGCCTTGCGATCGGTGCTGAATTCGTTCTGTTGTGTATCGAGCCTTGCTTGCATCTCGCGGATAGCTGTCATCGCTTCGGCCTCATCGACGTTGGAGCCCTGCTCAATGCTGGCGAGCACCTCACGCTGGCTGCCTTCGGCTTCGTTGACATCACTGACCCTAGCCCTCTGTCCCTCTGCCATGCGTCGGAACATGTCCCGCTCTTGCATGTGTGACTTCATACGGACGGTCATGGACTTGATTTCATCCTGCAGACGCGCGCAAGTCTCACGCAAGGAGACAAGCTCGTTCTCATTGTCGACAGCCTGTTGTTTGGCGGCCTGTGCTTCGTCGCTCTCCATCTTGTCTGCAAGCTCTCGGGTGATCCTGAGCAGCTCCTCGTTCTTGGCCTGCAGCTCGTGGATGTCCTTGAAAGCGACGAATTTCTCCGTGATGAAGCGATGAGTATCTGACAGGTCGTCCAGTGCACCAGGGGCGACCTCACCCCGCTGCAACTGATCGAATTTCACCACCTCCTCTTGTGTAAGTTGGTCGAGACCCTTCTCTTGTGCATGCAGGTTGAAGACAAGTAATTGAATCTGGACGCCGAGGTCTCGAAGCTGAGCTCGAAGGATGTTGGCCTCGGACTGAGCTGTGCCCAGAGCAGACTCGGCCTTTCGAGCCGCCCTCTTCGCCAGATCACGCTCCTGGAAGCTCTCGTCTGCCAGCTGAGTCATCTGGATGTTCTCGCTACGCAGCTTCTCGATCTCTGCCTCTAGCCCGTTGAACTCAGGCGCCTTGGCCTCTAGAACAGCCATGGTCTCGTCCAGCTCCTGGACCAGCTGCTGGTTCCTCTTCTTCACGTTGATGAGCTCTGATTTGACCTTCCATAGCTCGTCGATGGCCTGCGTCATGTTCTTGCCCCTGATCGACCCGGGTGTGCCGAAAGGCGAGCCAGCCCTGAGGTGGCCATTTGCGACAGGAGTCGAAGGGCGCGATCCAAGGGTGAACTGTGACTGAGCGGGAGCGGCAGCCTGCAGCCTGCTGATCTCCTGCTCCAGCTCTTGCGCGCGCTCGAAAGACTTCTGATGCTCTGCTTTCTCATCCTCGAGCTGCTTCTCGATGCGCATTCTCTGGACCGCGAAGTCGTCCTGGACCTTCTCGAGCCTGTTCTCGACCTCTCTGAGCCTCTCCCTGCTAGTCTCTGCTTGTTGTACTTGTAGGTCGGCGAGGCGTCTCGATGCCTCCAGTTCCTGGTTGAAGCTCTCCTCGGTGCGTGCAGCAGCTTCTTTCAGCTGTTGTATCTTGGTGAGTGCGTCATCGGCCTTTCTCTGCGCGTCGTCCAGTCGAGATCGGAGTTGTTGCTCTCCGCGGGTCAGAGAATCAATCGTCGATCGCTGCTCGTCGGTGAGTCGTTCTAGTTCCGCGATCCGTGCGCCCTTTTCCTTGCGGTACTTGAGCGCCTCCTCTCGCTTTGTCTTCAGCTCTTGCTCGAACGACTCGTTGTTTCTCTTCAGGAGCGCGATCTCCTGCTCCAAGTTCTGCTCGCGCCATTTCGCGCTGTTCGCAGCAGCCTTCTCGGCCTGTACAGACTGTTGGAGTTCGGCGACCTGCTTGCTGAGGTCGTGGTTCTTCTGCTGCAGCTTCTGCAGGTCGGTCAGTAGCTCCGAGTTTGCGGCGTTCTTTGCGTCAACGGCTGCGACGGTGTCCCGGTTCGACTGCTCGAGTGACTTGATGCGCGCGTTCAGGTTCTCGATCTCGGAAAGGCTTCCGCCACTTGAAGACTGCAGCTGCTGGAGCTCGGACTCCAGTCCTTGGCGGGTAGATTCTGCATGAGGCCACAACGCGTTAGTACCAGCTCCAGAGGCTGTCGCACGTAGATTCGTCGCTTCCATGGCGATATTTGTAGCGTACCTTCTTGCTGAAGTTTCTTGCGTATCTCCTCTGCGTCCTTCAGGGCCTTGTCGGCGGTGGCCTTGAAGGACTGGCAGCGCGAGTCGGCGCTGCGAACGGCATTCTCGAGCTCGATGTCGACGTGCAGCTTCTCCGCGTAGAGGTTGTCGAACTCGTGTGCCTTTGCGGCGACAGCCTGCAGGACTGCTATGACGAGGTCGGCGGTGGGTTGGGTGGCGGCAGTCTCGAGGGTGTTTTCAGGCACGCCGAGATGGGTTGACAGGTAGCCAAAGTCGACAGCTACTTCGGCAGCTGCCATCCTTGCTGCTTGGTCAGTTGTCGGGCGTGACCATCGAGGGTTGAGTGCAGCAGCGGCAGGATCGAAGATGGCGTGTCAAGAGTATGTTTGCGCGGTGCTGGCAGTCGCAGGTGTGGAGGCAGGTTGGACTGCGCTGCCAAGTGTTTTTCGGTCTGGTGTGTTGTTGTTGATGTTTCCGGAAAAGAAGCACGGGCGGCGACTGGTCCAATGCTAAGCTCCCATGGGCGATGGCTAAGGGGCCTCTAGAGGTGGGTCAATCCGCCTCCCCCCCAACCCCAAAATCCAGCTGAGGACCCACCTTCAGCCAGCCTTTTGGCTATAGGGCAGGGTAGAGCTTAGCTAGCTTTTAGGTTCAAACCCCCAGCCTGCGATTGCCAGCGGAATGACATGCATGCAATGTTTCTGTTCGCAGCAGGTAGTCGACTCCCAGAAATAATCTCACGTGGTCCTGGTTCGTTCTTGAGTCAAGGCAATATCTCTGCGATTTGCATCTACAGTCAGTAAATCTCGACTCATCATCTACCATACCACTAGCAACCGGCTCCCTCTGTTCTCACGCGCTTAATCGAAGAGACACGGCCAAGGGGATCGCACCCAAACCCCGTATAACTTCTAACGGTATACTCGCTACATTCGAGGCTTTACCATGCACCTGCAACCTGCTACTGGAAGGCCATCACGACAGACAACACACTTCTGTCCATCAACGACACCTGGTGACGGTATATTACACGAACTGCTCATATGGACGCCGTGAGCCAAGTGAAACCTTGGTACACATACTTGAGTCCTCGGCGAAAAGAGAGTCGACACCAACAATTGTCACACTGAACGGTACTCATGAAAATATGCGTCGTCAGTTCAACGAACAGCTCATCGCATTGAGAACCGTGCTAATCGGCCAGACATCTCATCACCAACGACGGCAAGGGGAATTTGGTAGGGATTGGGAAATGCTCTCCACGTAAACCATGGGCTTGATTAGAATTATTAGCCTTCCAGATTATGTTATGTCCATCACAACTCTCTGAGCTTCCATAACAGCCGACAACCAACTAACGCCAAACGCCTTCGCTCTTCCAAAGCACACCACAGTTTTTAGTGTTACACATGTTATACATCATAATACAACAACCACGAAACAGATCGGTCGCCCTCCTCAAACAGACCAAAACGACCCGCTCCGGTCCGCCCGGCCCCCGTAGCCATACCCATGTGCCAACCCGCCGCCGATCGCGACCGCAACGCCCCTGCCGAGGTTCCCCACCACGGACCCGACCCGGCTTCCGATGCTGCCATCCCGAGACTGCTTGCCCTGCGCCGAGCCGCTGCTGCTGCTCGTGCTCCTGCCTTTGGGTTCCACGGGGGAGGAGGGAGCGACGGAGTCGTGGCGGTCGTGCCGCCAGAGCAAGGTGCTCGAGTAGCTGCTGCTCCTGCTGTGGTTGAAGAAGGCCGAGGGCCGTCGCGTGCGGCTCGAGGACCTGCTGGTGGAGCGGCTTGCCCGTCCCTGTGTCTGGCTTCCGCGCGATGGCGGTGGGAACTGATCGACGACCCTGCCCCGCGTCGCGTCCAGTGCCTCGGCGGTGATATCGTCCGGGATGGCCGGGTGCTCGCTCGCATTCCTGCACTGGCAGAAGTGGCAGTCATGGGAGGAGGGCCCGGTCCTCGACTGGTTGGCGGTGGCGGGCCTCGAAGACTCGGCCTGTGCCTGCCTGACGTGCTTCGGGGAGATGGGCTCGCTGTCCTGTCTGGCGCGGCCCGTTTTCGCGCTGGGGCCGCCGGGCGCGTCGAAGCGGAACCGCTCGTCCAGACACGCCACCCTCGTCCTGTAGCTCACGCCCCGCGCGTACTCGGCCGCCCTCTCCTCGTCCTCCCTGCCAAAGTCCGGCCCGCGCTCCAGCGCCGCGAGCTTCTCCCACAGGAAGCAGCCGATCTCGTCGTACAGCACCGGGATGCGGATCATCCTGCGGCACTGCCTCGTGCCCTCCGACTTGGACAGCCTGCCCAGCTGGAGTAGCTCGGTCATGGTGTGCGGGCAGTCGATCCGGATGAGCGACAGGTGCTCTTCCCAGCGTCCTTGCTCGCGGATGATGTTCTTGATCCACTCTGTGGCGTCCTCGGCGGAGTCGCCGCCCTCCTGAGTTTTGACCTCCTCCTCCTCCCGAGCTTCGAAGTGGAATTCCTCGCCTTCTTCGGGCGTGGGTGGGAGAGGCTGGCTCTTCTTGTGATGATGGAAGAACTCAGGTCGAGGGAGGGAGAGTTTGAGGTTGCGTCTTGTGTTTGCAGCCATGGCGATGATGGTTGGCGCCTTGATCGAAGAGATGGAATGGTATGGATCTCAAGATCAAGTTTTGGTTGGGAGCTGGACCCAGCAGGTCAACAGCTAATGGCCAATTTTTGAAGTCGAATGGCTTTGATCAATCGTTGTGTGCGGGACCTCAGGATTATGAGCATAAATGAGTCTTTGTGGGAAGTCCCCAAGAAACTAAGATGCCGAATGACCTGACTTAGCTCGTGGCTTGCTGGCAGCAAACCTCTTTGATGTCTTGCAGAACGTGTCGCACAGGCTTCTGAAACCCCTTTCCATCCCGTTTGACGCCGGGCGTTGGGCTTCAAATGACTTTAAAAGGTATCGATGTGCGCGCTTGGGAGGTAGGTTGTTCCCGAGACGTGCGCGCATGGCGTCGCCGAGGCTGTTTGTGCGGAACAACGTGCACACAAGCCCGTTCGATCTAGCCGTGCAATTGCAAATAGCCTCACTTTCTACACCCCGCGATCCGACGTCTCGGTATCTTGTCCTGCCATGTGGGAGCACTTGAGGAGAACCCGCGTTGCGATCGAAACCAAAACCACACTGCCTTGCCTATATCTGGTTCGTGCGCTTGCCTAGAAGGCCAGTCAAGGACGGCAGAAGACTGTCACACACGCGAGCCTAGCGGACTCGGGGCGGCACAGGTGTCCGCTGTCGCCATCGGAGCCGCTGTCTCAGCCGCCCTGTAGGGCGAGGTCCATCTCGAAAAGCACGAGGCACGGCTCCCTAGGTTCCTACCACCGCCGCGCCGATTGGTCGGCGCTTGGACTGTGACCGAGCCCGGTGGTCTAAGAGGAGGCACCGGTTGCGCTGGTTCTAGACCGAGGCAAAGTCTTGTAAGCGCAATCGACCATACCCAAGTAGTAGCGATTCCACGAGGTGGTGCATTTAGGACGGCACGGCGGGGCCAGCAACGGTGCAGAATTAGTCCTGTGGTTAGGCCTCGTGCTCTGGCTGCTTCAGATCCGACGGGCAGCCGTGGCTATATACATGATCATTCGCAGCCTTTAACCTAGTGCTAGCTTGCCACTGAATACGAGACCTTTTGAGCATCTAGCTTCTGCCGCAGCTTGAAGAATAGTATGATGTAGTTGTGATCGCTTTGTTCCAGAGTCATCCGTCGGGTCCATAACCTGTGCCCGAGTACGATTTGAATAATTGCAGTTGCAAATACTGCAAGTTTTCCATTACCAAGTAGCCAGGCATGGAGAGGCTCATCTTGGACTCTCCACAGGAGTCATGCTTTCAATTTTGTCAATATTAATTGGCTTTAATCCCCTTCGATTGAGACTCGAAGCCGAGTAATCCACTACTCATGTACTGAAGCGCGCGTTTTTGTATGTACAGCGTGTATGAAGCGGAGCGCTTCGTATGCGACTGGGTGAATATCCTCAAAAGTCGGGAACTTATGAGTTATACCAGCCAGGTTCTTATCTAGGTCTGTTAGCACAGCTACTTTGGACTCTAGAAATGGATAGTTTCGGGCTCTACGAATTTTCGTGTCTTTTCACAAGTACATTCGCCTTTGAAAGGTTACAACCTTGCGGGTCCTTGTGCACAAGAGCTTGCCCACAAATCAGTGAAATTATACCTCATTTGTCTTGATTGTTTTTGCTGGTGTCTTTTCTTTCGTACCTGTCACTCCCGGATGTTACTCCGAAATGGCTGCGAGGACTATTTCGAGACTCACGGAGCCTAGCTCCCCGAAGCCCAGGGGCAAAGCTACCGCTTCTCCTAGGCTATGCACAAAATGGGAAAGCTGATTCTTTGTACTTTATCCTCGACGCAGCGAGGAATGGCCATCCATGAGGGATGGTGGCGTCAGTTTTGACGGCATACCTTGCACACAGGGCTCGATGCGGTTGGATCAAGCTTTTTGGCCCCCCTTCAAATCACACTGGCTGCAGAGCAATCTGGAAGCACGTCTTGATTTTCCGGGGATTCGCAACGCTTGTCCCACACGCGATGCAGGGGTTCGGATATCATATAAATGCAATCAATAAGTCAGATCTATTCTCAGGCTGTCGATCCTTTCTTGATAGCATTGAGGCCGCAGGAGCGCTTTAGGCAAACCAGAGATCTGACAATGGGACGATCTATTGTCATTCTGGCCACCCTGGCTATGGGAGCCGCGGCTCAGAGCACCGCTGGCGCATATGGGCAATGCAAGTTGCACCTTTCCAGATATCAATTTGCGAGATAAAGGTTACTGACTTTGAGAAGGTGGAGGCGTTGGCTACACGGGACCGAGTGCTTGCGGCTCAGGATATACCTGCACAACCTACAAGTAAGAATATCCAATGGAAGCGAATCGGAAGAAACAAGGACTGACACCTGTTGAAAGCGCTTATTATGCCCAGTGCTACCCCGGCGCCGCTTCATACTCAGCTGCACCAAGCAGCACAACCGCGTCGGCCTCAACACCGGCCTCATCAACCTCCAGCCGCCCGAGCACAACACCAGCGAGCAGCAGCACCTCGAGGCCAACGACAACGACCCTTGCCACCTCTACCACGGGCACAGCCGGCTCCGGCTCAGGCGCAGGGACGCCCACGACCCTGCTGTCGGGGTGGTACTGGATCCGCGGCGTCGAGTCGCCCTACTTCCACAGCTACCTGCAGGCCCTCCCCACGGCCTCCGCCGGCACCGCCCTGCTGGACAGCTACCTCACGGCGGGGCAGTTCAACATCATCGACGGGCAGCTCGTGTACAACACCGGGACCGGCACGTCCAACGCCCTGTACCTTAACGTCGAGGACCCCGCCGACAAGACCCAACGGGCCCTCGCGACTACGTTCAAGGCGACCAAGAACACGTACGGCACCTTTGCCTTCTCCGGGGATACTGTGACTTGGACTGACCCGGATGTGGCCCGGCCCAACACCGCGGCGTTTTATGTGTGCCCTGGAACGTCTGCTTCGGGGGAGAATGCGCTTTATATCAATACTGGGGCGTACTTGTATCAGACGCCGAGCGGCTGCTATGATGTTGATGTGAGTTAATTCTTGCCGGATCTCGATGGCGACGGACGCAGAGGCATTTGAGGTATCTTGCTGACTTTTCTAATTACAGATACATTACTACGGAGGATCGACAGCGAATCTATGATAGTCTCTAGAGCGCTACGGGCAAGATGTGATTGTTCTAGCTTCGTACTAATGTAGCCAATTGGAAACAACTCGCTTGTAATACACGATGATGTGCTACTCAAACAAACCCCCACACATTGGCTTGCTACCCTTGTTTTCCAATGAAAAACATCTTAACATGTTTCCTACCAATTCAAAACGTTCAATAGCGAGAAATGTATCGTGAAGTACGCAGACAAAAACGTCACTGGAAAGCAATAACGGAACTCAGAAATTGATGACATTCGCATTTTGGCAGCCATCGCTGGAAGTGGCAGGCGCTTTTTGACGTAGTGACGGCTACATGGAATGACATCATTTAACCGTTGATTTGAGTCTCATTCAGACTATCCCCTTGGCTCTCTTCTGTATATCATCGCTCTTGGCCCCGGGGCCTCTACCTATTTGGCTCCCTTATAATCTCATGTAACAATACGTAAGTAAATGAGCCAGAAATCAAGCGCCATCGATACGAATCAGGGACAATGACATTCGCGACTATTCCCCCAACACCACTGCAAAATACCATGGCTATCTTCCACCACGACGTATCGCAAACGTATGGTCAATGCCCACTAGAGTGCGCGTCGTAGATGGGACGCGATGATAGCAAGCCGTAGCAGCAGTGCCCGCTCGCGCCCCGCCATGTGATCTTGTGAGTCCAAGACTAGACCAGAGGGACTTTGGTTGTCAAGTTCCGTCGATCAGCCTTGTAAAACCTTGCACTGACAGCCATCATGCCAATCACTCCAACTCAATCGTTCCTGTGAAGGGCATCAGTAAATGGGAAATCAAAATATCGAACCGGATGCACATACCTGGAGGCTTGCTCGTAATATCGTAAGTCACGCGAGAAACCCCAACAACCTCGTTCACAATCCTCCGCGCGGCCTGCTTCAGGAAGTCAAAGGTGAACTCGTAGGGCTCGGCAGTCATGAAGTTGACGGACGCGACGGCGCGGAGGATGACGATGTACCCGTAGACGCGGTCGTCGCCCATGACGCCGACGGCCCTGTTGGTGTCGAGCCCCGCGTAGGCCTGGGCGATCTCGTTGTAGATGCCCGCCTCCTTGATCATGGAGATGAAGATGTTGTCGGCCTTGCGGACGATCTCGACGCGCTCGGGCGTCACGTCCCCGATGATCCTGATGGCGATGCCCGGGCCCGGGAACGGGTGCCGCATGACCAGTTCCTCCGGGACGCCCAGTTGGCGGCCGAAGCCGCGCACCTCGTCCTTGAAGAGCTCCCGGAGGGGCTCGATCAGCTTGAGGCCCTGGCCGTTCATCATGCGGGCCGGGAGGCCGCCCACGTTGTGGTGCGTCTTGATGGTCGCCGAGTTCGAGCCCGGTCTGAAGCTCAGGGACTCGATGACGTCCGGGTATAGGGTTCCTTGGACGAAGAACTCCACCTTGCCGGCGTTGGGTGTGTTCTCAGCCGCCTTCTCGATCCTGATGGCCTCCTCCTCGAACAGTTCGATGAAGAGATTGCCAATGATCTTACGCTTCGTCTCGGGGTCGCTGACGCCCTTGAGGCGCTCAAGGAAGATCGCCGACCCATCGATAACGGTCAAGTTAATACCGAGATGTTGTTGCAGCGTCTTCTTGACGTCCTGGCTTTCGTTGAGACGCATCACCCCGTTATCCACAAGAACGGCGTGGAACCTGTCGCCTGATTATAGGTCAGCGCACACCGCAAATCTGCCGGGTAGACTTCTGTGAAACTCACCAATAGCTTCCGTCATGAGCCGGGCTACCACCGTGCTGTCGACACCGCCCGAGACAGCGCCAATGACTTGGGCCTTGTCACCCACCTGCTCGCGGATGCGCGAGATCGCATGCGCGATAAAGTCGCTCATGACCCAGTGCTGTCGAGCTTTGCAGATGTCGACGGCAAAGTTCTTCAGAATTTCTGAGCCCCGGGGAGTGTGCGAAACTTCCGGGTGGAATTGGATTCCTGCAAAGGCACAATTCAGATTAGATTTTAATGGAATGGCCACCAGAGGTATTTCAATGGGCCAAGAAGCGCCTACCGTAAATTGGCTTGGTCTGGTGGGCAATTCCCGCATATTCTGAGTTCTTAGAGCTGGCGATCGTGACAAAGTCTTTTGGTAGTCCAACCAATTTGTCAAAGTGACTCATGTAGACTGTCTCACGGTTACAATGATGTCCCTGCTATCCATGTCGAAATTTGAAGTGCCTTATGGGTCAGATCAACTTACCATGCATTGTGTCTCCCAGGCCCTTGAAGAGTTGGTTGATGTGATCAGAGTTGCCGGCTTGGTAAATGGTAAGATCCTTTTGTCTGTATATTAGCACCACTCACCCCAGATTCAACATGTCACCAAGGGAAGCCGCGCTGAAATACACATACCGTGTGGCCATATTCCCGGTTCTCACCCGGGGCAACATTGTCAGCGCCCGACAGCCAGGCAATCTCCTGGCAACCATAGCAAATTCCAAGGATTGGTACTCCCAAGTCAAAGAATGCAGGATCGACATCTTTCGCTCAGTCAGTTTAAGAGTTTCCACCACGTTGGCCCAAACGAAAACTTACGAGGAGCCCCCTCATCCTTCACGGATGCGGGTCCTGGACATGAAAATCAGCAGAAGCTCATCCGAGCAAGATCAAATGGCGCTTGCCTCCGCTGAAGATGATTCCCTTGGGCGACCAGTTCAGCTCCTTGGCCTTGGTCGGACCGGGCAAAACCTCACAGAACACATTGAGCGATCTGAGGCACCTGAGGATCAGGTGCGATGTCTGGCTGCCAAAATCCAAGAGCAAGATCGTCTACATGTCCCAAAGTTAGTGCTTTGCTTTTTTACTTGACTTGTTTGCAAGGGGGTGACTCACATCAAAGATCTCGCGAGGCGGCTTGACCGCAGCGACAGCGTTGGACATTTTGGGCTGATTGTCCGAGACACCAAACAGACACTGGCAACGGTGAGAAGAGACTGAAATCACCAAGTCTTGGCACAGTATAGATATGGGTGGTGATGCCTGATCAGGTAGGAGGGCGACGCGGTCTCGCAGAAAATTTAGAGCATCTTCACTACTCAATCGGGCGGCAGGGTGGGGCCAATCGGACTTGCATTTAAGTTAATCCGCCACGTGCAAAGCCAAGCAGCGAGACAAGCTGCATCAACCCTTTTTTGGGTGAGCCAAAAGCAACATGACCTGAATCGCCCAAATGCAAGATTACGCCCTGCCGCTACTTGAGAGGCCTATCTGGTTGGCAATCGACGTGCTGGTATTAGAGTATTGTGACGCGATGTGGGCAATTGAGCGTTGCGACCGCGTTGTTCCCACGCGTCACTTGCATGTGATAGTTGCCTGTGATTGGCTTTGACCCCCAAGTGACCCCCAAGGTTGGGATCCTGGGGTTGCCCATGATGGTACCTGCGACTTTGACAGGTGCCTCCTGGACACCAGAGAGATGAGATTAGGTTCTGTGGAAATTTTAGATAAGCCTCATTCATGCGCGGTCCTGATGGGTGAAATACCGCTGGCATGTCTGCACTACCTTATCTATAACAATATTCTCCACGCCATGTGGTCTGCGCTTATCCATGTCGGCCAAGACCCTAGAACCCTGGCAGCCTGGCCATCCAGCCGTCAACATCTCAGGGCCTCAGACCGCCGACCTCAACCTTCGCATTTTCCTGGGTCTTGCTCAGTTACTATGTCCGAATTTGCAAAAGTTGTTCTGACTATGGGTCAGCGATATGCTAAGAGTCAAGCAGGGTGTGGGGGCTGATTCAGGTCTGGCCGTCTTGTTGATCACACTTCCTATCTGCTCGACCTATCTCGGAGGAAGATACCATCTAAATGAACACTCGTCATGATGTTTTTGAACCAGTCCTGCTCTCTCGATCCGCACCCATGGATGGCAGTGCTGCTTATGATCCTAAAATCATTTTGTCTCTGGCGTGCGAGTATACCCGTCGCATCTGCTTGACTTGGCTTGCCCTTTCTGCGAGGCTTGACTGGTTGATCGCCAGGGAATCAATCCAGAGAAACAGGTTTCTATGTGACGAAGAAAAGGGCCCTCAAGGCCACTGCAAGGCTCTTCGTGACGCAGAACTGCTCATTGTCGAGCTGGAATGCTTGTAGACGAGAATCGCTGCCCCACACGTATGATACAGCTTCATAAGCGGGCATTGGGTGATCGCCTAGGTTGACTGGATCAAGGGAGCAGCTGATATTATTGTCGGCGTCGTCACCACCGGTTTTCTTCCCGTAAGATCAACGGAGATGAAGGCGCGCAAGTCGAATACCTCCCTCCTCGAAAGGGCGATATACTTTCCTCTCTGGACATATGTCGATAGACTGCGCCTCCCTGACCTTGACGGAAAGCCGACGCATGGCATTGTACGCGAAATCTATCAGTCAACATGTACAATGATGATGGCACATTAAAATCAAATGAAGCCAACTTCAACTGCTGCGCATAGTAGTTGGGAAAAGCAACTGTCTCCCGTAGACCTGGCTTGCCCAACACCCAAGCTAGTCTCGATTTGTGGGCCCAGCGACCAGTCAGATACGAAAGCCGCTTGAAGCGCAGCTTCAAAGAGAGCGAAGACACAATGAGCCAGACCGCAAAGACTAGCCATGACTCGCATGGAGTGTATGGAGTGTGCGGAGTGGGAAGATTGTCCGAATGAGTTTATGTTTAGAAAGGTGATCCAGCTAGCAGCGTCGCAGAGTATTATCCTAACAAAACTCTTAGAAACTCCAAGTAGAATTGTATGGGAAGGCTCTACGAGAAGTCGAGATGCATAAGATATGGGATATTCTCTATAATGCGCCACCGAGGCAACCTGCCTTTTCTGCAATGCTACTTTCTGCGGCCGTAGGCTGCAGACTGCAGCATGCCTATGGGGCGGATGCAACTCAAAGCGACAGCCATACAGAAAAGACGAGATAGACTTTGTCAAGTAAGGAGCTGGATGATTCGACCAACAGACGTTAAGTATTCCAACAAGGACGCCTAAAGCTGTGAATGTTGCCCTGAGAACTGACTGCTGCCCCTTTTGAGAGGTACTGCGACATGGCCACTTCGAATCAGTGGCTTCGGAGATAAGTGCACCAGCCCATCAGCACAGAGCTGAATGAGCACGAAAAGCTGACGTTTGCTCGGCTATGTTCCGGTTATGCCAGGCGATGATAAACTTTGTCAATTGCAGCACCGTTACACACACGCGAGATGCAAGTGGGTCTCGCCGTATTTCCCCCGCGATGGTGCCGACGGCGATTGCGGGGGAAAGGGGGGAATGGGGGCAAGTCTACCCCAAAAGTGGCTTCTCCGGCTCTCGACCCGCCGGCATAGCACGTAACAAGCTTTTTTCCGCCCGCGCCCAAGCTTCCTTGGCCCCTGGTTCGCCTCGCACCGCGCGTAGGGCGAGAGTCGCTAGTTACATATTCCGTCGGAGACCAGTGCTGCGTCATGTCCTCACACTAAATAATGACTTGGAGTACCGGCCCCCAATATGTATCCATATTATTCAAACTCCGCTTTCGTCTGTCAGTCTCCTCCATTTTTTGTTTCTCTTTTGGTGCTTACGGTCATGGTATCTTCAGACCATCAGTATAGGAAGCGTGCGTGTCGATGAATACCGGTCAATTAAAAGAGTAGCCCAGAGCGGAAAGGCGATCTCAGTCGTTGAATATTTTTGCCACCACCACGACCCTCCTCCCACTTCATACAATGTCTGGCGACATCACCTCGGCAGAGCCGGCACCCGACAAGGAGGCCAAACGTCCTGGCTCGCGGGACAGCAGCTCCTTGGACAATGGCGTCGAGATCGACGCCCAGTCGGAGAAGCGCCTTGTTCGCAAGCTGGACCGCAGACTGGTCCTGCTCGCCTTCCTGTGCTACCTGGCAGCGTTCCTGGACCGCTCCAACATTGGGAACGCCGAGACGGCCGGCATGAGCGAGGATCTCGGATTTGATAACGCGCAATATCAGGTCAGCCAGCCATCATCCTCCAGGCCGAGATATCCCGTGCCTGGCCTGGCTTCGTAGTGACTGACTCTTGATAGTGGCTGCTCACAATTTTCTACATCCCGTACATCGTCTTCGAGTGGCTCGCGCTGATGTGGAAGATCATCCCGCCACACATATGGGCCTTCATCACAGTCTTCATCTGGGGCGTAGCGTCCATGCTACAGGCCACGGCCTCCAACTGGCAAGGCCTGATGGCGTGCCGCTTCTTCCTGGCCACGGCGGAGGCGGGCTTCGGGCCCGGGATGCCATACCTCTTCTCCTTCTTCTACACGAGGAGGGAGCTCGGCTTCCGCTGCGGCATCTTCCTCTCGGCCGCGCCCCTCGCCACGACCTTTGCCGGCGCCCTGGCCTACGGCATCACCTCAAGCCACTATCATAGCATCGCCAGCTGGCGGCTCCTCTTCATCATCGAGGCCATCCCGCCCCTGATCCTCGCCTTTGTCGTCTTCTTCTTCCTCCCGGACTCGGCGGCGACCGCCAAGTTCCTCACCGAGGAGGAGAAGGCCATCGCCCGCGCCCGCGCCATCACCCACTCGGGCCACGAGGCCGGCACCGCGCAGGGCCGCCGGTTGGGCAGCATCAACCCGCGCGACATCGTCGAGACGCTCAAGACGCCGCAAGCGTGGGTCCAGGCGCTCATGTACTTCAGCTGCAACGTCGCCTTCGCCTCGCTGCCGGTGTTCCTGCCCGCCGTTCTCACGGGGATGGGCTTCACGAGCGTCAACGCCCAGGGTTTAACGGCGCCGCCTTACTTCCTCGCCTTCGCGGTGTGCATCGCCTCCACCTACGTCGGCGACGTATCCCAGCAGCGCGGGCTCGTGATCACGGTGCTCTCGCTCGTCGGGTGCGCCGGCTACGTGATGCTGGCGGCCTCGCGGTCCGTCGCCGTGCGCTACGCGGGTGTGTTCCTCGCCGCCGCGGGCGTGTTCCCGGCCATCGCCAACATCCTGTCCTGGCTGCTCAACAACCAGCGCAGCGACACGCGGCGCGGCGTCGGCATCGCCATCATGAACATCATCGGCCAGTGTGGCCCGCTCCTCGGGACGCGCGTCTTCCCCTCGGGCGAGGCGCCCTACTACGTCAAGGGCATGTCGGTCTGCGCCGCCTTCATGGCCTTCAACGCGGCGCTGGCCTTTGGCCTGAGGACCTTCTTCAAGGTGCAGAACGACAGGTGGGACAGGGCTGCGCGGGAGGCGCCGGCGACGTCGGACAAGGCTGGGGGTTACGAGGGCGCCCCCGGGGCGGAGCCGGAGGGTCTGGAGAACTCGTCGGAATGGAGATATGCGTTGTGAAAAAATGGGAGCTGTCCTCGGGTGTGTCTGGTGCAATTTTGAGCCTGTTCTATTTTGGAAGTCATCAATCTCGGTCTTGGAGGTGCACTAAATGTGCAAAATCTACGACAATCTGACAAGGACGGTATCATCTATGACCTGGATCTTGGCCTAGATTGCAATGGTATAGGGCCTGACCTACAATACATCGGCAGCCGACATATACAGATACTTGAGAGAGATAATGGCACAGAAGTGAATGCAACACACAAGGCACAAACAAACCGACATCGGAACTCCCATATAACCATCACCAAGTACGACACAACCCCCCAGTGGTCTGTTCCACCAGCTCCAAGCCTCCTGGGGGCACCCCCGGATTCCGCCGCCCAGTGTTGAATCCCCGCGGCCCACTGCGACCCTCCTTCCTTTCCTTCCGCCCCGGCTACCAACAGCGAGGCGAGAATTCCACGAGATGGTGGGCCAGGGCGCACGAGACCCGCTGGGGGAGAGAAGAGGACAGGGGGGCACATCTGGCAGGCAGGCAGGTAAGCAAAGGTAAGCAACAGTAACCCCAGGGACTTGGCTCGAGCGGGTGTTGATCAAAACGGGAGCCCGCGTCGGACGAGCCGTAATCTTTCTTCGGGTTACGCCAGCTTCCCAACATCACTTAACCACCCTGCCCTCTCCCTTCCCCTACTACCCAAGTGACCCCAGTGGCACCGAGCTACCCGGCGGTTGGGCGGGTAGGGCGTTTGGAAAGAGGTGAGGGGGGAGAAGATCTGGTGGCACGAGGTACACATATGCACACAGACCACTAGAAGGGCCGAGGCCGAGGGTTGCGTCGGTCGTACGGAGCGAGACATAGTTTTGTTCGTTCTCGTCGATCCGTGGACTCTCGTCCATAGACAAGCCAGCTATCACCCGCTGGTTGTTGTCCACGGTACCGGTCTGGTTCATGTGTTTCCGGACTCTCGTAAGGGAGACAGACATACATCCCAGTGCAACCAAGTCAGAGAGACAGGGGGGAGAGGGAGAGGGCCCCGATGGCTTATTATGATTCGGGATGAAAACTATTGACAGTGTGTGTGTGAGCGAGGTTTCCTCGTGGTGATAATAATGATGATGTTGTTGTTTGGTAATAGACATGTGTGCGTGCCTGATAGCCCCCTGCAACAGCAACCGGAAATATATCGACAGAAATCAAAGTAAAAGACAGACTCGTGACGAGCTCGGAAGACATCCCCTTTGCCCAAACGGCCCCCTTGGACGCGAAGCACAATAGCCACACCACCCGCCCCCTATCTTGCCTCTTACAGAAATAATAAGAAAACATACCAGAAAAAAAGACAGGAAGAAAACCACACTGCTAATATTATTAAAATTACGCAGAAGCCGAAACAGTCCTCCCGCCCGCCACCCCTCCGCCCCCGCCGCTGCTGCGGTACGACCTCCCCAGGCGCTGGAGCATGTGCTCCTCGACGGTGACGACCCTCCCGCCCACGGGCTCGCTGCCGTCAAAGGGCGCCAGCTGGGCCTCTGCGTTGCCGTCGAAGAAGAAGGGCACCGAGTAGCGGTGGCCGCCGCTCGAGTTGATGACGCGGTGCACGGCGCTGCGGTAGATGCCCTTTGTCCAGAGGGCGAGCATGTCGCCGATGTTGACGACGTAGGCGTCCGCGTTGGGCGCCACGGCGTGCCAGGACTGCGTGTGCGGGTCCTGGACCTGCAGGCCGCCTGCTGAGTCTTGGAGGAGGAGGGTTATGGCGCCTGTTTTTT